>CM060709.1:268793056-269390912 GCA_030686995.1 Artemisia argyi | reverse complement strand
CCTTAGTGGCTTCGGTGATTAAAGCTATTCATGGGGTGGAAAACGGGTTTTGATTTAAAAGGGTGTAATTGCAATGGTGTTTGGTCTTCCATTATCTCGTCTTATGTTATGCTTCACGATCGTAATATTCTTCCGATAAATTCTTTAAGTCTTAAGGTGGGGAATGGTTCCTCTATTCGTTTTCGAAGGACAATTGGAATGGTAATGGTCATTTGATGTCAAGGTTTAATCAGTTGTACCATTTAGATGTAATTGTTGACTGTTTGCTCTCAGATCGTAGAAATAATGAAGCATGGGTTTGGAATTGGAAGAGACAAGTATTGGGTTCACGGAATGAAGCTTCTTTAAACTTTGTTAGTTTCTGAATTGGGGCAGATTCAATTTTCGGATAGTCCCTTATTCGTGGAATTGGAGTTTGGAGGATACTACTGTACTTTTACAGTTCAAGGGACCAGAATTTACATCGATGCTTGTATGTTGCCCTCAATTTCCCCTTGTACGACTTGGTGTCGATAGTGTTACCCCGAAAGGTAAAATGTTTTTATTTCGCACCTTATCTTGGATAGACTCCATCCTCGATTAAACTTATCGTTGAGGGGCCTCGAGATCTCTTCCATTGTTTGCCCGATATGTAACACCGATATGGAATCAGTTGACCATGTCTTCTTTGGTTGTGAGGTGGCTTCTAACATTTGGCATTTAGTGAATTAGTTCGTATGTGGACCGACATTGACATGCCTTTGTTTTCTTCTTGTTCGATTGGTTTCCTAATGGTTCGACGATTGGAGAGCTTCAAAAAGGGATAAAGATCGAGTTTACGTCATTACGGTGGCCTTGGCATGGTGTTTATGGCGGTATCGTAATAGCGTTACTTTTTCTTCTAATTGTATGAGGAAAAGTTGATCTTTTTTATTTCAATCCGTTTGTTTTCTTTTTCTTGATTTAAAAGTAGAGGTCGTAATGTATATTGTTGGAACTCTTGGCTTATGAAGCCTGTGTAATTCTCTATCTAGCTTCTTGCTAGAGAGGTTGTTTCTATTGAATTCATCGTTCTAAAAAAAATAAAATTAAAGAAGCAAGTTTAGAAAAAAAGAAATACCATCAGTTATCAGTCAAAATATAAACTAAAGATATAATAAAATTTTGACCATCGTCAAAAATGGATATGTTTTTCTTAAAAGAGTAACAATGTCCAGCTTGGTTCAAAGTGGGAAAAGGGAAAGGGAAAAGGAATGCAAAGGAATGAGTGAAGTGGGTAATCAATCCCTTACCCCCCCCCCCCCCCCCCAATTTACTCTATAATGGTTGATTAACCACTACGGGGTAATCAATCACTTTGCACTCACTAACCAAGCACAAAATAATAAGTGAGGTGGACCCTTTTGAATACCTTACTCATTCCCCACCCCTTTTAACCCCCACCAAGCACCGCACCCCGTGTAGCAAAAAAAGTGGTCAAACACAGAAAGTCGCTAAAATACAAAGGTTTTGAACTAGCAGGTGACAGAGTGATGGCCCAACATTAGTTCTTTAGGTTTCAGGTTTTTAACATACTCTTACTGACATATAGATGGATATACACATCACAACGTCTACTTTTGTGATGTACGACCACAACAGAGGAGGTAATAGTAAGGGCTCGTTTGGTTTGTAAGTGGGATTGGAATTGGATTTGGATTTAGGAAAGGTTTGAAAGAAATTGGATTTAAGTATAAGTTTGAATTAAATGGGGAGAGAGAAATTATATTTTATTTAAAATATATAAGTGGTATTATTTTATTTATAATAAAATATTAAAATATTAATAAGGAACACAAAAACCATTAAAAATAAGAATGAGACAAAAATAATTTGGAAAAAGACAATGAAAAGTGGCTCCACCATTAAAGCTATCAACGAAACCAAGCTTGCCCCCCTGGAATTATGTGGCCCCACTTTTAATGGTATCAAATACTATTTTAAATCTTTTATACTTGAACCAAACGTGTCATTTCAACACGATTCCTGATCTTTGATTTGACACATCCCAACAAAACGGGCCCTAAAACTTACTCAGCAAACAAAAACAAAAATTACGTATTAGAAAGACGCATAAAAGTAAAACTCACTCAAAGAGTCAAAGATGTCAAGTACTATTTTAGAGAGTGCATATAAATGGTAACATAGTGTATCGAACACGGTAACATAAATCATACTCCCTCCGTCCCATTTAAAGTGTCCACAATGGAATCTTTGCATGTCCCATTTAAAGTGTCCACTTGTACCTTCCAACCAATAAGATGAGAGTTTAGTGGGTAAAAGTAATATTTGATTGGTGGAGAGTTTAGTTAGTGGAATCTCCTAAAACTTTGTGCATTATGAAAGTGGACACTTTAAATGGGACGGAGGTAGTACTATTTATATCTATATTAACTTATAATGTATTTAGGACATTTATATTTAGAAGTCTTAAAATGTTTAAGACCAAAAACATTGCTTTAATAGGAAAGATGCATACACATATAATTAAAAGCCTAGAAATTTAATTATCTTTAAAAAGACATGGTTGTTACAAGTATAGCCTTGAATGCTTGTAATTTTTTAAGACTTATAAGAAAAGAAGTATAGTATACACCACTTTAATGCACATAATTTTCAGACTTACAAGATAAGAAAGCATAGTGTACACCACTTTTATGCATATATTTTAAAAAAAAACAAAACAAAACACCATATTAATGTTATTTAATGTAGTCAATTAATTAACTGGTCAATAAATACAATTAATACAGAAAACACCCTTTACATAAGAAATACAAATTATCAAGCATATTGTACAACTAAATTAAACACAACTCCTGCATTAAATGTAACTAATACAAATAATAAAACACAATATACAAATATTCAAGCCCGAACGGGCAACGGGCCAAATGGGCTTGAGCCCGAATGGGTGCGGGCCAAACGGGCACGAGTCAACAGGCTCGAGCCCGAATGGGCACGGGCTAATCGAAATTCTTGATATCCGTAAATTTGTTGTCAAAAATAACATAAAAACTAAAATACATTATTCACCGAAAAATTTATTTCAGGGTACCTGCCGTTGCAACGCGCGAGTACGCTGTTATTTGAATAAAAATCTGATTTCTTAATAAAACTTGATGAAAATTACCTTTAACGATCCCCCTTTTATATGCTCCATATAAATGGCAGATTGCAATACACGATGCCCGGGAGTTCCATCTTGAGATGGTAACCACTTGGTAGATATTTGATGGCCTAAAATATTTACTAGACATGGATGCTTCAAAATGCTTAAAAGTCTCACTTCCCCTAAGCAGTTGAATTCAAAATTTCTAATTTCGTCTGCAGAGCTCCCACTCACTTCCAAGGTGCGTACCTGCCACATATATATTTATACACTTTGTAGTTATAAATAAGCATAGTAAAACAAACAAACAAGTTTATATATGCATGTATGAATCTAAAGTGCATCATCTTCCAAGAGAAAAACTGATCAAGGGCTATACTAGATATTTGTATGAAGTGGGAATGGGTGTGAAGTGAATCCCACATCGGAAAATGAAAGAAATGTATATATAGTTCATAATTATTTTTATTGGTTGGTAGTATGGTAGCATGAAGTTAATATATGTGATGTGTTTACATCATTACTGCTTTTTGTTGGTGTTATATTTTTACTTATTTATTAATTTTGTTTTACTCTTTACGTTTATCTTTTACTTATTTGATTTATTAATTTTGTTTACTCTTATGTTTGTACTTATTTGATGGCTTAGCTTGTAGTGTTACATATTACTTATTTGATCTATTAATTTTGTTCTACTCTTATATTTGTACTTATTTGATTTATCAAGTGTAAAATATAACTTCAGTTTTTCAGTGGCCATGTTACCTTTTTAGTGTTATTATATTATACTTATTCATCTATGAACAAAAAACATGTCGTTTCGAGCTAAAAAAATGTCGTTTTGTTGGATGACCATAATGATATAGACAATAAAAGTTAAAGCGTTACATATAGAAATAACTTTCCCTTTTCTTTCTCCAGTACATTTGAGCCCCTTTGTTTAACTATCTTAAACTCAAAATCAAATCTATTCATAAAGAAAAAATGAAGAGAAAGGCCTTTCAAAAAAAAAAAAAAATGAAGAGAAAGATAATATAGCCAACTAAAAGAAATAATTTAGTCAAGGTAGCCGAATACGGCTGCCCAAAAGAAATAATTTAGTCAAGATAGCCAGATATGGCCGCCAAAGATTATAACAGAAAGGTGACCACCAACGGTGGCCACAGATGTGTGTTTCATGTAATTTCTTTGATAAGATAGAAATGGAAAGCCACCTAGCCGCAAGCAATTGTAGGCGGTCCACCAGCAAGAACCGTTGAGCCATTGGCTTGCCGAGCTTTTCTAATTTTTTATAAATAACATACGTTATCAGAGATGGTTAACCGCTAACTGATTAATATATAGCTACATTTTACACACAAAAGATATCGTTGCAAAACATACATAGATTTTCAACATTCATATCTATAAAGAATAGGCTGATTGTTAGATCATCCAACAATTAATAAAAGAAGTAAACGTTACACAACGCTCTTTTTTGTACAAGAATACAGACTAAATATTATCAATGCGAAGCGTGATCATCAACCCCTTATAGATACACATTATATAAATTCATGACAGCTTAATCTTGACCTAATATTCAACAGTGAGTATCCGTAATAGCAATTAGAAAGATTCATGACAGTAGCGGTATCCGGAATAGAAATAAATAAGATCCATAACACAACTTCACCCTGGCTCTAATCACCCGGGAAGAAATAAACAACAGACATACATGCAATACACTAACGACAACTAATATACTCATACAGTGATATAACCTAACCTTACACCTGAAGACAAATAAAAAAGCAATAAGACTACAATTTTGAACTAGTCAAGTCTGAAAAATCAACAAGCGTTTGGTAAAGTTCCTCTGCTGTTGGACGATCACTAGGATCCTCCTTGGTACACTGTCGATAAATATCAATTAAAAATCTCAGGGTTTTTTCTTCTTTGTAATCTTCAGTATCAGGTTCCGTCTCTTCAATATCTTCAACTGGACCCAAGGCCTCTAGCTCATCTGTCAACAGTGGTCGTTTGCCCATCTGTTTAAATCAAATTAAAAAAATATTACTATCAGTCATCAGTCAAAAATATAAACTAAAAGATGTATAATAAAATTTTGACACATTGGCGATCACGGTTATGTTTTTCTCAAAAGAGTCAAACATGTATAACAAGTGTAGCAAAAAAAGCGGTCAAACACAGAAAGTCACTAAATGTGTATAATTGATGCATAAAACCTTTGATTCTTGAATGGAACTATATACATATTGTAATCACATTTGGGAGACTAGTAATTTCTAAACTACAAAGGTTTTGAACAAAAGCGTTTCTGGCAAAACCAATCCAATCCACCATCCTTAGACGCGACCCAGGTTGACCCATAGTCCCATACCAACCTGCCCATTTTATTATCTATAACATACATTGAATGACATAAGAGAACACAAGCAATGCAACTAGTAGGTGACAGAGCGATGGCCCAACATTAGTTCTTTAGGTTTCAGGTTTTTAGCAAATATGTAAATCATATGCGATTATACGAGATTCCATACTCTTACTGACATGTAGATAGATATACACCTCACAACGTCTACTTTTGTGGTGTACAACAACAAAGGAGGTAATAGTATGCAAATTCAACAAGGAGGTAATGGAGAGTTGTACATACCATAATAAGCTGATGAATTTTAGATTCCTTCAAACCGGCATAAGGCAGTTGCAAAGTCAATAATTCCAATAGTAGGCATCCAAAAGACCATAAATCCACTTCCTACAGCAAACAAAAAAAAAAAAAAAAAATTACGTATTAGAAAGACCCATAAAAGTAAAACTCACTCAAAGTTGTCAAGTACTATTTCAGAGACTGCATTACAACCAAAATCTACAAAGAGTTTTGGTCTTTTCGCAAAAGGTATGGCCGTACTTTTTAATTTGTTCAGATTGAGCCATTGTCCTATTAGTTGTACATGAGTGATTAAATTCCGCTTGGGCCAATTTGTACCCCGTAATCATAGTGTTTTCATACAAATTTTCACGCTAAATATAAATATTTTTTAAGAACTCGGATGTACAATGAATCAAATCAATTTTATACAGAACTAATATATCATACCAGTCGGTACAAACGGCGATCATGGATTGTCTGATATACTTCAGGGGCCATCCAACGAGGTGTTCCGACACAAACATCAGGTGGAGGTATCCCTATATGACCAATACAGCATGTATGCAAAGGAGAATATAGAGGAACTGCTCGATCAAAATCACATAGCTTCACAACAGTTGCTCCATCAGATTCTTCACTTATGTCAATCAGAACATTTTCACTCTTCAAGTCACGATGAATTATATCTTTCGAATGGAGCTCAGATAATGCCCAGGCAACATCTCTAGCAATTTGCAAGGCTAATCCCATAGGAACATGCTTTTCGCCGGATCTTCCAAGCTTTTCTATATAATTCTGTAATTGAAAAGAGAATTAAGTCAACTAACCATGAACCATAAAGCAGTAAAATAGAAAACTAGTAATTGTTATTTATATAGTGTATTGAACACGGTTACATAAATCATACTATTTGAATAAAAATATGATTTCTTAATAAAACTTGATGAAAATTACCTTTAACGATCCCCCTTTTACATGCTCCATATAAATGGCAGACTGCAATACACGATGCCCTGGTGTTCCATCTTGAGATGGTAACCACTTGGTAGATATTTGATGGCCTAAAATATTAACGATACATGGATGCTTCAAAACGCTTAAGAGTCTCACTTCCCCTAAGCAGTTGAATTCAAAATTTCTAATTTCGTCTGCAGAGCTCCCACTTACTTCCAAGGTGCGTACCTGCCACATATATATTTTACACTTTGTAGTTATAAATAAGCATAATAAGACAAAACAAACAAGTTTATATATGCATGTATTAGTCTAAAGTGCATCATCCTCCAAGAGAAAAACTGATCAAGGGTAAACTACAATTACCTAAATACCCATCCTTTCTTTCAAAAATTAAGCGTTTTTTGGTCAAATTATCTTTTGACAATTATAGCAAAGATAAAGCAGTTATCAATACCTTAGCAGCAGCCTCAACTGATCCAAGGTTGCACTGGATAAGTGTTGTTGAACCTCCTTCCTTAATTTCCTTACAGTCAGAAAGAGAAGGAAAAGAATAGTCGACATCAGGACTCGTGTCACTTTTCATCCGGCTGAGAGGAATGTACCTACAAAACAAACAACCAACTAATCAGAATGTGTTCATATAGATATGCAAACACAACTAATAGTACAGTCTCTAGTATCTACATGCAGTGAAACTAGTAATATATCGTGAAGGGCTTTTGCAAATATGTGCCATTTACAAAAACACAGAAGAAGAGACAGAAAACACAATAAGCTAATACTTGCGCAGCTATAGATGGCAATTTCACTTGTACATATAAAAACAGTTCAATTCGGATTCTATTACTGATAACTGCTCAAACAGGTGAGATAGAAAGAAAAAAATGCTATAAAAAAAGGGCCGAAAGTCACGTAAAAAGCATTAGAATGATTGCAATGACCCGCAGATAAAAAAAATCCCGTTTGACCCAAACCAGATTAAACCCGTTATTGTTGTGCTCTTCAACAAAAAAACTATTGTTGTGCTCTTCAATATATACTACATGGATATCAATGTGTACATTCAACTTACAGCTTACCAGAAGGTTAAATTCCAACAATCTATTGCACACACACACAAATGAAAACTTAGTATAGCATAAAAGATATACCTGTAGAAATATTCAGGGTCTGCCTCTTCCCTTATATCATGAGGACGACATGCATCAACTACAAACCGAACCTCTGAATCACCCCTTTTAACAACGATTACATTCCATGCATGTGGTGCGAAATCCAAATACCCTCTCACAAGTTCACATGGCACTCGAGGCTCCACTCGATCACAAAGATACTAAATTAAAAGCAACAAAAACAAGAAATTATTCATATGTCAAAAATGAGAGCACGTAGACTAAGAAATAAATAAATAAATAAAATAAAAATCAGTAAGTCTGGTAATTTCAATAACCTTCATGAGCAACGCCCTGTGTCTACAAACACCAAACTGTAGAGTCCCGATAGGTACAATAATTGAGTTTCTTCTTGCTTTTACCAACTGAAGAGATTTTTCACACATGTTAAGGAGAACCGTGTCCTCTGCAGAACTTATACTCTGTGTGGCAGATTTCATAATAACTTTGTTGTTGCCTGTGGGACATGTGCAGACAAAAGGCTTTTTATAGTTTGATCCGGAAACAGACTTTCTTGCCCTATCTACCATTAAGCTTTTGTCACTCCCTCCAAAGTGATCCGATACAAACTGAGCAAGCAAGAAAGCAATCTGAAACTCATCAACAGAAATATTTCCACCATTGTATAAAGAGACTAATGCTTTAGCACATTTTGTCACAGCCTCCAACTCTTCATCCGTTTCTCTGGAGAGGAAAAAAAAAAAAAAAAAAAAAAAAAAAAAAAAAAGTTACATTTGTGTTGTGGTAATAACTGTTTGATAAAACATGTACGTATAAAGATTAAGAAAATACCTGTCTAATAAAATAACTTCACGCGAACCAAAATGCAAGGTTTTCTCATAACTATCAAGAGGCAAGAAAGGACGATCTCGTCCTGCGTCATAGAACCCATCTGGCAGATAGTCGCCAACGCTACAGAATGAGGTTGTACTATATCTAGAGGACACATCCAAATCTCTGTTATCTAGTTTTATCTTTTTATGTTCAGATTCATCATGACCCCCTTTTATTTTCCTTTTTCCAGTTCTTTTTTTAATTAGTGTGGTATCGTGTGCCCGGCTAGCCTTTGGAATAGAGTCCGATGCAGCACTATTCTCCTTGCAATTATCTTCAACATCTTTACCCTCAGCAGATTCAAGTGCGACACACTCACTGCTATCTGCATCATCCTGTTCTGACACATCGGAATCTGCAGAAGGTTCTTTGTTATCCACATCGACATCATCGACTGATGAATCTTCAAGAAGGGGCTCAGGTGGGACGATATCATCGGACGATTCACAAATTCCATTAGCAGCTTGATTTGAAACATTGAGAGGATCTTCACCTTTCCGATTCCTAGACATGTTCAAACGCTCTTGTCGAGCTTTCTCCTGCAAATTGCAAGGCCTCTCCTGCTGTTTTTTGAACCTTTTTTGAGAAGATCTATTTGAAGAAGATGCAGTTGAATGTAACAACGAGGACGCAACAGAGCCTATTTAAGAGTTGATTAAAGTTAGTTTAATAATCTAGAGAAAAATACATGGCCTAACGAGTAAAGATGTTATAAATATTGAAAGAAGATGATCAGGCCTACCATTAATGGAATCATCATGAAGGTCTGTGACAGTACTTTCAAGTACATCCATCTCTACAGATGAGCTGAAGGATTCACAATTGGCCATGTCTTCATCATTCCCCTCAAGATCACAGGTTATCCACACAGGTGCTTGAAAAAAACTCTGAAGCTTATTGTACTATAACAAAAGAAATATTTAATGCATCAGTAATGTGTGAATAACACAAATAATAGATGTTGAATAAGTGCAGCTGAATGAAAAACAATGATACCATCCTCAATGACAAAGCCCTATCGAAGTATTATACCCAAAAAATCAACAAATCCTAACAACAGAAAACTATAAATCTTTAGTGATCAAACAAGAGTTGACATAAATTACATAGATTTAGGGCATACCCTGGGAACTATATAATTGTAAATGTACTTTAGGTGCAATATTACCCTATATAAAGATGCATATAGCACTGCTCATTGACTCTCCAAAATATTTGTGTAGTTGACTATCAAAATGAAATTGAGTTGAAATTAAGGTTGAATATTTGTACCTGAAGATTTAATGTTCGAAGGTTATGCATCTTGTCAAATTCAAGAGACACTAATGACGTCAACCTGTTATTTGAAAGGTCCAGGTTTTCCAATCTTTGGAGGGAGGACACGGCTGAAGATACTTCAATCAACTTATTATTAGCGACTTTCAATGTTATCAAGGCAGTTAAATTACAAATTTCTGTCGGTAAATTTTTCATTTTATTGTGTGAGAGATCTAGGTGCTCCAGATAAGTAAGACAGCCAATCTCTGGAGGCAAGTATCTGCAAAATATTTATAAAAAAAAAATAACCTTTAATCACTTTCTTTTAATCCAAGAAGATAATCTCATCATAATTGAGCAGGAAAAGCAACTGGACACTAACTACTAACAGATACTATTAACTACAAAGTGAAACCGTAAAAATATGATCTCCATTTGAACTTGGATTCAAGCCACGCATCTAAAAGTAATAAAAGACATGAACTAAGCTAAGACAAGTAGACAACAAGGGTTTGTCGCCTAAGATGATAGACAATGTGCGTCCAACATAGTAAAAAGACACGAACTAAGATAAACAGGACACAAGCCACACAACATAACAAAAAGGTTCAGAATAAATAAACATGAAATACATCTAAGAAATAATGTATGTTACAAACACAGAAAATGTCAAACTTACTGAACCACCCTATCTGGGATTTCCTAATCACTATCTAAGTCCCACTCAGAATATCAGAATATCTGGGACATGAATCAAGCTAAAGCAACAAGAAGTTTTCAAAATGAAGGACAATGCGTATCAGGATTGCCCAAGAAAAGTTAGTAACAAGCCGCACAGCATAGTAAAAGTGTCATGAGTTCACAAATGCATCCACGACCCAAAACTAATGTCACTATGTCACAAAGAAAAGTGTCAAAACTCACTGAACTTACTCTATTAGGGATTTCTTAATCAACATCTCAGTCCACTCAATATATATTTGTGATTTTACTTTTTTACCTCCATTGACTGAGTCTTTAATAACATGGTTGTCCATAATCCATCTCTTGTTCCAAAAGCAACACTATGTTGGGACTTTCTTATATTAACATTGTAGGCTTTAAAGGGGGTTGTTGCTCAATATCACCTTGTCAATGTAGAATGAAACTCGCTTATTCCCCTTTAACAATGATATTTATATCAAACTATAGAAACACAAAGCTAAACCAGAAAGCTTTATCAGAATCTATCCTCACAACATCCAGAGGAAAAAGGTCTCCTAATGCACAATTGGGGTATAAGGTTTGAAACCAAAACCTTAAAAAGAAGTCACTAGTTAAAACCGTCTAAACCTTATAAGCTCACATTCCCTTCTTGTGACAGACGCCTAGTAGGATCAAATATCAAATACAACAATATGTAAAACTTTAACACAATCAAAGTCACATAAAGATCAAAGCATTCAAGTTAAAAGGATCCTAATTATCAAGAATAACGAAACAGTTAAACCTTTTGCCAAATCCTAATCCTTCCTCTAAAGGCGTCATTCTAACGAATACGCAGAAATCTAACAAAAGCAAGCCACGTTGACTATGTTCAATTATTCATTAACTTTATTCACTCATAAACACGGATCAAAATATCATCAAAAATAACACAAAGCAACAAACTTTATAAAAATATCAAGCAGAACAGAGCCTAGTTTTCATATATGACGCAAAAACTCCACGTTTTGTCAAAATCCTACTCCTACCTCTAAAAAGCTAATGTCATTCTAACAGATACGCAAAAATCTAACAAAACCAATGCAAACTCCTTAAACTTATTCACCTTATCATAAACCCCAATCAAAATATCCATCAAAAAGAAACTAAATTCAATGCAATACAAGGCACGGCAAACACAGAGCCTAGTTTTCAGATACAGCACGAATCCTAATCCTACTTCTAAAAGCTAGTGTCATTCCAACATACAAGCAGAACTATAACAAAAGAAAAGCCTAAATTCATCAACTTTATTCACGGAAAAATAAAAACCAACGCAACAACCTTTAAGAAAATATTGGGCATGGCAGTCCTTAAGCCAAGTTTTTATATAATCGCAAAAGCTTAACTTCTCGTCCGAATCCTACTCCTATATCGAAAGCCCACAGTTATTCTAACATAAGCAGAAATTTAACAAAAGCAAGCCTAAATTCATCAATTTATGCACCTAATCAAAAATTAACAAACCGACAAGCAACACATAGTCATAACCAAATATAACAACAACAAAAAGCACCAAACTTTAACCCACCTAATCGAAAAATAACAAACCGAAAGCTTGGTCAACTTCTCCAACATCACAATATCCTTCAACAACGGAAACGCCGAAACCCTTATGGGCGCCCTACTCAGCTCCAACTCCTTCAACCCTTTCAGTTTCTCGAGCTTCAACGCAGGCAAACTAATCTTAACTTGCAATTTCTCCAAATTAACCAACTCTTCCCCAAACCCTAACGGAAACAAATTCACCTCATTCCCAAAATACTTTACACTTTTTAGCTTCTTAAACCCAAGAACTGATCTGGGTATCAAATTAAACACATTTTTATATAAATACAACCCTTCAAAATCGTTTCTTTTTGTGGGTTCTTCAAGAATTTGAAGATCCAATGTTTTGTTGCAGATATCAAGTTCTTGGGATGATGTAACTTCTGATGTCAATGATGACGTCACTTCTTCTTCTTCTTCAGTATCTGGGATAGTTTCTGTTGTGATTGTGCTGTTGCTGTTGTTGTCATCTTCATCACTGGTTTCAAGAGATGGGTTTTGTTTAGAATTTGGTATTTGCATTTTTTTATAAAAATTTGATGATGAATTTATAGAATCATATTTTGGGGTTTGGGGGATTTTACGGCTAATGAAAGGAACGAAGGAAGAACCCTAAAATGTTTTCAGAGATGAGGACGATGGTTTATATATTGGATAAAATATTAATAAAAGGTTTTTGGTAAATAGTACTAGTAGTAGAGTTAAATGGATATATTTATGTTTATGGTAAGGTGAGATTTTAAGTTTTAACTACTTACTTATTTTGAGATGATTTTACGGGGTTTTTACTTATTTAAATTTAAAATTACTTATGTATCTTTTTCTTTTCTTCTTTTATGCATTCTTATTGTATCAAAACGAGAAATTAGGCTGTTACACATTGTAATGGAGTCAATTTAAGCCTGATATTTGTTCTAAATTATTTTATGTTTGTCTGATGAGGGAATATAAAAAAATTCGTAAAGAAAGTGAAACAAAAAGACCTTTCTTTTTAATGAATCTGCTATTGTGGGAAAAGGTTATTGTGTGAAAAGAAGAAGACATGTATTTACAAATGAAGTATGAAAGAAACATTGGTCGAAAATAGGGTAGCAAATGACGTAGTTTTAGGGAATTGTTTTAGAGGGATTCTAAACGACGTGGTTTTTAGGGAAGCATGATAATTTTTCTGAATTGTTTTCAATAGTTGGGGTGTTGTGGCTGAGCCATTTTGCAATCTATTAATTTTGTGGTAATAATATTAGTTCCTGTATTTTGGTATTTTAAATGATAAATAATTTAATATAAAGTTTCATGCTAGTACAACTGTACCGTAAACGCATTTATTACTAAAAAGTTTAGATTCTATATAACGGCATTAATCCCAAAAACTACTTCACGCAAAACCAAAATCGACTACCACCTACATTGCTTTTATTATCTTCATTATCATGCTGGATAAAAATGAGAAACTTATAAAAATGTTATATTTAAAGTTTGACTAACGTATATAAGTTTTAAATTAAGATAGAAAATAAAGTAGTGAATATGGGATGTATAGGTTTTTGAAATCTACATATCATATTAAACAATAAAGTAAGTTGAATCAATAATCAATAATTATATAACATATGAAAATAAATATATTTAGCAAAAAATTGTAGACTGTTGATACATATATGTTTGAGACACAAAGTAACAGCCTAAAAAGGAATTTTAGGCGATGACTCGGGAGAGTATGCCAAGTACAAATTATCGTACAAAAAGATTTCAATATCATCCTTTTCAATTGGGTATTCAGCTTCTGTAGGGTTTTATCACTGATTTTAGGTTACTCAAATCACGGATGCATATGTTACCATAAAAGTTTAACTAAAAGAATAGTTCAAACCCTGTGTACCTTTGATTTGTTGGGCATGATCATTCTTGAATACTCGTGCAAGGAAGCAGCAGGTATCCAAAACGAGAAATTAGTTTGTTACACGTTGCGGCGTAGCCGGTTTAAGTATGATATTTGTCTTGAATTATTTTACGTTTGTTTGATGAGGGAATAGAAAAAAATTCGTAAAGAAAGAGAAACACATATTCCCTCCTTTCTAATGAATTTGATGGTGTGGGAAAAGAGTTAAATCATACCGACACATAATCTATGTTTGAAGACATGTGTTTACAAATGGAGTATGAAGGAACAGTGGTGGAGTATAGGTGAGCAATCGATGTAGTTTTAGGGAGTAGTTTTGGAGGGATTTCAAACGACGTGATTTTGTGGGGTGATATCGTTTCAGGCGCGTTGTGGCCAAGCCATTTTATAATTTATTAATTTTGTGGTCATGGGCGGTTTTGGGCCGGCGCACTATCAGCAACCGAGCCGGGCCCAACCACTAAGGGGCACTAAAATTTTTTATACTTATTATATGTATTAGGCCCAACCCACGGTTTACTTAAATATATTTTATTTTGTAGAAGTAATACTTTTGTTGCAAGAATGATTTTTGTTCGTATTTTTAGCTTTTCGTACTTGATTATGGTCTATGGATATTATATATAGGGGCACTTTTTTTTTTCGTGTCGGGCCTAATTTTTTTTTTTACGTTCTCAGCACCGTCCCTGTTTGTGGTAATTATATTAGTTCCTGTATTTTTGTATTTTAAATAATAAATAATAATATGTAAGGGCATCTACTATGATGAACTTATAAAAAGGTTTATACATTTAAAACTCCATTAATTTATAAACCTTTTCAAATCATAAACCTATTTCCACTATGTATAAATCTATTAATAAACCTTTTCATATCATAAAACACTCTCAACACTCTCAAAATACATAAATTTTAGACCTCTTCAAAATCCTAGACATATTCATGCCACATAGACATGAAATGGTTTCTCACTATGGTACACAAATTATTGGACCTCTTCAAAACATTTTAGATCTATTCTTGAAACACCATAGTGGATGCTCTAAGTATAAGGTTTCGTAAATGCATTCATTACTAAAAGATTTAGATTAAAAGCTATTTCATGCAAAAATAAAATTCGACAGCTAGCTAGATTGATTCTATTCTCTTCATTTTCATGCGGGGTGATAATGAGAAACTTATAAAAATGTTATATTTGAATTTTGATTAACATACATAACTTTTACATAAAGATAGAAAATATAGTAGTCAATATGGGATATATAGATATGTATAGGTTTTTGAAATCTACATGTCATATTAAACAACGAGCATGTTAGCCTGCGCGTTGTTGCAAGGAACCTTTGTATTTGAAAGTCAAACACTAATACCGAGGGTGTATAAAAAAGAATTGTTTCGATTCGATTTGTCTTGACAGGATTTATTGTATAGTGTAGGGTGGGGGACAAGTGTCGCTATGTGAATGACTTTTTACACTTTTTAGATTTGTCCTACTTTGCAATAGATCCATTACCTAGCTATGTGATTGAGGATGCCATTTAATCAATAAAACTTTATTATCTTACACGATATCCGAGCTTTAAGTAAGATTCACAAACAAAAATTTGCTATCCTCCTTTCATCGTCTACTCGCAAGTGATTCGGAGGGTTCCGGTTATTATTATTATTATTATTATTATTATTATTATTATTATTATTATTATTATTATTATAAACTTATTTTTCATTGAAACACAATAAGCTTACACAAAGTTGGATGAGAGTATAGGCACAAGTTGTGCTCCTACTCCTTTTTGAATACAAAAGCTTATCATATGAAAAATAAAAACACCACTTTTAGCATTATTTGAGTGACTAATAGCAAAAGACTTAATACGTGAAAGTGTATCCATAACCTCTGTATCTAATTCTCCGAATGTAGAGAAAACAAATGGTATGAACTTATTATTATTATTATTATTATTATTATTATTATTATTATTATTATTATTATTATTATTATTAATTACGATTTTGTTTTAACGTTTTTAATGCATAAACCCTATTACATAAAACCTTAGCCATCAAAATACACTCCCTGTGTTGATTTGCCGGCAAGCACCCATATACTTTTTTTTTGTCTTCCTCATTAAGTTGTTTTCGCTGTCGAAGATCATTGTTGTTGAAAACAAAAGTTGATCACCAAATTATCGCTCCCTTCTAAAAGCAATGCAAGCCATGACGAAAAAATAATAATATAGCAAACGTCATGAAAATGGAGGAAAGAGCCAAACAATATACAATTATGCTTCCAAATGCAAATCCATCTCCATGCAAATGAATAACAAAGAAGTGCAAAAACAAATAAAGAGAAGAAGAAGGCGATTACAACATCTATCCAGCTTGTACGTGCGGCAAACTGGAGGGAGTGTTATATTATAGGCTAAGGCCCAAGCCTAATCAAAGGCTTTGTATGTTTAGGGTTTATGTTAGCTTATTATCAAAGTTATCTTCTATTATAAATAGACATGCTACCTATGTGTTTATTGATTCAATCAATAAAATTTTATTATTTTACAGGATGAGTAACCATGTCATTACAACTTCCCGCCTTGTTCAATGGCGTGTAGATAATTCAGACTTTTATTCCCGAAAGTTCATAAATGTTAATATCGGAGGCTGGACGTGGTAATTACTAGATTTGTTTTGTTGGCTAATCATTCTCTCGAAAGCTAAATGCTTTACTATTTTACTTCTGTTTTGTAAAAATTTGTTAAGTTAGTATTTATTTATTAAAAAAATTGGATTAGTTGTTATTAATTAATTATTTTTTTTTTCCTTATTATGTAAACTGAAGGAAGTTAAGCCTATGTTCGTCTCCGTACATATTTGTTCAGCTCATGCCAGAGTTACATAAAGATTGTCTGCTTATTGCTTCCTTCGACATGCGTGTAATCATGGGTCGCAGGGCTTTGGCAATTGCAAGTAAGTTTAATTAACATTATTTATTTATTCAGTTGTAAATGAAGTTACTTTCACTTTCTCGCAATCAGTATTTTCTTTTGTCCCTAACGCCTATTCGCCATTAGTAGTTTAACAACCCTATTTTCATCTCTATGATTTTGATGCAGAAACTAGGGATAAGCAGTTTAAACAGAGCGATAGTTTTCGTTTGGACCTTGATTTTGTAACGATGTTTTCGTGTCTCATCATCGAGATTGAGTTTCTTGATCTCAAGACTGCATCTCCAAACGTAAGTGCATGTCATTCAGTACTCTTATTCAGTTTTTTGAAGATTTACTGTACATCTATTGTCACTGGAAACTATTTAGTCGTCGTTGGGAAACATATTGAGAGATTAGTGTCTAGATATGTTTTTTTAGAGCATCCACACTGCATTGAACCATACAAATAAAAATCGTCTCCCACCAGCATTTTTATTTAAAACTTGCCAAACTCGTCTTTAATTTCCATTGTACGATGCCACATGCACCTATTGTACGCTGATGTGTTATAACAAAAGTACATTCAAGTATTGGATTTAAACAAAGAGAATCAACAATAGAGGTACAGTAAAGGCTAGGGTTCAATGAGAAAAAAAGGGTGGCATGGCAGCTTATATCATCAATTTTTTGCTGCAGGCATTGTAATAGATTATACTCAGTGTTATTAGTTTAATAGATGGTTAACGTTAGCTAAGCTCTCATTGAATTGTAGTCCAACCACCTAAACTGTATAGGTTTCCCTTCATGTTTTGATTTTTTTAACAGTTAATGTTTAAATATACCAATGCATATAACTATATATATATATGTAAGATATCATATAATAAAATTTAAATTAAGTCTGTGAGTTATATCTGGCATTTTGGCTATTCAACTAGGTGCTGACGTTAGGAATATTTGTTCCTTTTTTCTTGATCTGTATTGATTTCTCAGTATCGTGAAATCTCATTTTGCAAATGCGTGTGAATATATGTTTTTGGTACAAACAGGGTGGCGAACCTTGTTCCATATGGAGTGAAAAGTGTATACAGAATACATCTTCCCTTGGCAAGATGTTGTCAGAAAGTATCCACACAGATATCACCATCTTGGCTTCTGATGGAAGCATTGGGGCTCACCGGGCTGTTCTTGCAACCCGCTCACCAGTATTTAATAGCATGTTCACCCATGATCTACAAGAAAAAGAATTGTCTGCCATAAACATTTCAGACATGTCCATTGAAGTGTGCCAAGCTTTTCTTAATTACTTGTACTCTAATAACATTCCATACCAACACTTTATCACCCACAGACTCGACCTTCTTAAAGCTGCTGACAAGTATGATGTCTCTGATCTGAAAGATGCATGTCAAGACAACTTAATAGAAGATATTGACTCAACGAATGTGCTTGAGAGGCTACAAACTGCTTTTATGTATCGTCTACCGAGACTGAAGTTTTCTTGCATTCAGTATCTTGTGAAGTTTCAAAAGATTCTCGACATCAAAGAAGAATTTATTGCCTTCATGCAATCTGCTGACAGGGAACTCGTTAGTGAAGTATTTAACCAAATTCTTACTGATTGGACTGCAGGTTTCTGAGAGCCAATTACTTGTTATGTATGTCTACTTATTCATGAAACAATGTATGCTGTCATCTACAAGAATCATTTTATTGCATGGTTTATTTTCACAAATTCTGGATGAAATCCAATCCGTTTCTTTATATGTTTCAATGAAACTAAGCATTTTGGTTATGGTATAAAGAATGACTTGATCACTAAATGAACGTATGATCCAGCATGACGAGTTGGTGATGTCTGATATTCCTATGCATCTAATTTTCCTGTTTTACTTTTTGAAACTCTTGAATGCTTTTTGATATAAAGCATCATATTTTGCAAATGTTCGTTATCATGGTAATCATTAAAGAGTCGAATACTCTAGAATTCCTTGTAGGCAAGGCTAGCTGGTTACTATATGAGATTGATCTCCATTGAAATCAATGGTTTTCTTTCGGATAATTTGCGTGACTTTGGTTAATCTCATGGCAATGGATGAGGATACTCTCAAGTTTTCTGATTCGATAGCTCTTGAATCTATTGATATAAATCCTAAGGGTGCGTTTAGTTGGAGAAACTTTCTTTAAGATGGATATAAATTGATCAAGAGGATATATAACTACGTTTCGGTTTCGGTTTCCATGCATTCTTGCTATATCATCAAAATACTTAACTCTATGAAATACTGTTTCTAGTAATTGTTGAGAACTAATCAGTACTAGTAATTACTAATTGGAATTTAACCATTTAAAGTACAATTTAATTATTTATTAAAAAACATGTAAGATAGTGGAATGATTTTTTCTTTTGTATTGATAGACACAAATTCTTTTCCTTATTTGCTAAGAGAAAATGCATATTTTTAAAATTTATGAAAGGCTGGATGAAGTGGAGGGCCACTATAGGAGCACTATATGATAGGAAAGTTTCTCTAAAGCTAAAAGGTAAATTTATAGATCGGCAATTAGACCAACTATGTTGTACGGGTTAGAGTGCTGGCCGATTACGAAAGCTCAATAAGGTAAAAGTGGTGGAATTGAGAATAGTATAATGCTAAGGTGGACATGTGGTAAAATCATGTTTGACATGATTACTAATTAAGTTTTCATAGGGGAACTTGAAGTCGAAACTATTATCAACAAGGCGAGGGAATGACGGTTGAGATGGTTCGAATATGTCGAGGAGATCACAAACAACACAAGTTAGGAGAGTGGAAGCTTTGGTAGTCAATATGGCTTGAGAAGAAGGGGTAGACAAATACTTAGTTAGGGGGATATACCGAAGCAGAACACGAAGGAGAGCTTCTTTGGTCCAATGAGATGACCTCTATTAAGAATGTGCAGAGAACTAGAATTAGAATAGGCGGCTAGATGTTCCAGGTCGTCTAGGCTCTTTAGGTTATTTTTAGTAGCCATGATACCTATCTGCCCTGCAGTTTAGCTTTCTAGACCATTTTACCCTCACGTTTTAGGTATAGAGACCCATAGATAGTTTCCGCTATGCTTTCTAGGAGATCTCAGTAGCCTCACGTATAAGTATTTGTCTTTAGTTACTTTAAGCTTTAGAGCCCCATATATAGCTACACATGTCTATGAATTCCGTTGCAACCTTAGGACATAAAATTGTATTTGCTAATAGAGAGAGTACGTCTTATTTTACATTCCTTTGTGGATATGCATTTCGTTTAGTAGTTTCCAAGTCAGCTCTTGTATATACCTTTGCCCTCTGTTTTACATTTTGGCTGGGCATTTGTTTCGTATATGTATTCCTTCTTGGCTGGACCGAGTGCTGACCATAAAAATATATAGACATACACAAATGATGCATGTATCTAACGATTCATGCCTTACCTAAGGGATTTGTTAAATAAACACTACAAGCCCAAAGTCCAATTATATGTTTCATACTTTCATCTCACATTTCTAGTTTTCTACTGCTTTCCGAGTTTAATTTGTCTAGCTTTGGTTTTTAGAATTGTGAATATCTGTTTGCAACTGTTTTGCTATTTTCAGTATTAGAATTGGGGCTGTCCAATTCTTTGAATTCTATTGTTTAAGTTTGTATAGACAGTTTTGGAAAAGTTAATATAAATTCACCATTTGCACCAAAAAAAATATCTGCTTGCAACTTATACGATTTCTAATGGGAGTATGATGTTTGCTTATTTACTTATTATCTGTCATAAACTTATTATAAGTTGAGAACCTAAATTCTAGAGTATTTTCATATATGAAATTCTTCAAGAATAATTGTAACTTGGCAAGAACTTTAAACCCTAAACACTAAACCCTTAAAGTCTATATCATACATCACTCCTACACAATGATACAGAAAGGTCTCGATGGGCTAAACACGTCAAAAAACGAGCATTAGTGGTGTGGCCCAGAATTCATCATTTAGGTCTGTGAAAGTGGTTATAGTTTTAAGTGATAATTATTGTGAGACTGGATGCCAAACATGTATTAGTAGGTTATCCAACTTACATGTAAAATTGTAGATAAACAAGCATACTTTGTTGTTACTTTTAGTTCTATACAACTTCTTTGTTAGATAATATGGTTTTTACTTCTTAAAGTGACAAACTTTTATTCCAAAACATGATAACAAATTCATGTAATCTTTATCTGAGAGGCTCACTGCCTATTACAATGTTCATAAATACATAGAATTACGAAGAGAACCAGGACATTCATTAAGAGCTCAAAGAATTGCCCTATTCAACCTGGATAGAATTGGCTACGTCAACAACAAATTGGTACCTCACATCAGATTTCAACAACCGCTCCATGGCTGTGTTCACATAGTCTATCGGGATAATTTCTATATCTGCAGTTATCCCATGCTCTGCTGCAAAATCAACCTTCTGTTGTGTTAGATTATGGACATTATTTTAGTAGTCGTATGTTAGGATCGAACTCGAGATCGTGGGATTGCACACTTTACGTATGAAGAGTAAAAGAATAATTATTTATAAATGTTATATATAATTATTAATAAACACAAAACTAGTAACGACCGTTAGTATTTAACGGAGAATGACGAACGACCGTTAGACAAAGATTAGGAAAGTAATACTTGTGAATAATTGGAAGGTCAAGAAAGTTCTAGAAGGAGTTCCACCTCCTTTGTGCCTTGAGCTCCAAGTTTCATCAAGTATATATAAACACCTCATGGGTTATTGTTTTCTCATAACTTGTACACACATAATAGGTTTTTTCTTTCTCTTCTCTTGTCCTAAAAATCGATCCAACCTCAAAACCCTTTAAGGGATTCGATTTTTATAAAGCTAAAAGGTTTTGTGTTTTATTTAGTTGCATAAACTTTTATTTGAATTAGTACGTGTGTACAAGAACACGATTCAAACACACTATTGTTTGATTCTTGGATTGAATTACAAAAGAGGTAAGGGGTAATTCTTATAATCCACATAAACCCTAATTAGGGTTCTTGATTTGAAGATTGCGTATTGATTCTTGTTCGTGCTAGAATCACAAAGGTATGTTTACTATTTATTATTGATTAATTAATTGCATGTTATATGATCTTGTTTATAACGCTTCCGCATATGCTCTCTTGATGTGTTTGGTTTATTTTATATGATTGTCATGATATTATAATTCCAACAGTGGCATCTAGAGCCGTTATAATGTGTAATTAATTATTGAAACGCATAAAAATTGAATCTTGATTCGTTTAATTACATGTTTTTAGGGTTTTTCGATTTCTAACCCTAATTTTTTTTGGTCGATTGACCTTTTAGTTTTTTAGGGTTTTGGTTTTGTTTTTTTTAATATGATTAGAAACCCTAGGATGTCATGTAATTGGTTATGTGTTTTAGTAAACGATCTTGGTGTAATATGTTAATTGTTAAGTATAATTCATGAAAAATGCATGTTTGCATGGATTTTATTGTGTGATGATTTAAATGGTTTAAATTTGATATATAAATTAATTGTTAAGTTATATCGAAACATGTAAATTTATTAATAGATGTCGAATTGGGGAAGACTCTAATATTAAGTAATCAATTATGTGCTATGTGGTATTTGTTTAGTTTTGGCTTACGCAATCGATTTATCGATGTATGTGGCTCTTTTTCCTTTGAAGAAGAAAGCCTTAATTGAATAAATGCATAATACACCTAGACTTGATTATTAATAGGACTATTTAATAAATTTGCATGTGGCTACATGTTTTATACATATTTAATTGTTATGTTATGTATATGTTTATTTGGTTGTTTTATTTATTTTTTATTATATATTACTTGTTTTTGTTTATTATTATGTTAGACATGTTTATAAACGAAAAGGGTAATTTTTGAATAGAAAAAATAATATGGACTTAATAAATGGCGAAATTGTTTTTGTTTTAAGAGCTTAAATTTCAAAGGATTGGTTGATTGATGTTTTTGTACGTAATGGTTAACTAGGCCCGACCGAAGTTTACACACTACAAGATGGGTATAAGGTTTGCTTCGCATTAAATTGTGGCCTTAGATAGACAACATTCTGTCTTAACGCTCGTTTGTGTGTAAATTAGACTTACCGAACAACCATTACATGTACACTGTCATCTTAAGGGTGAATTAACCACAATTCCATAATGATTATCCGAAACACTAAGCCTTAGGGCTTATGCAAAAGTACGATATAGTGGACGATAATTGTTGGTAATTCTTTAATTGGTGAACCCGATACCTCAATCAAAACTTTGCTATTTTACTCTTAGTAAATTGGTAATAAAAATGTTTTATAAAACCAATGTTATGAAGTTGTATGCATGCTTGTTGGGTCTGAAACTGCTGCTGAGTAAAACTGCTGCTAGTGGTAATGATTCTGCTGCTAATGTCAAAGTGCTGCTGAGGTTAAATGTTGCTGACAGAATCTACTGCTGATGGGATAAGGATGTATACGGTTTAGATAAATATAGAATAGATTGTGTAAATATTATATTTATCTAGAATATTCTTATCGTGTAGAGAAAGGTATTGTAAACCTAGTAGGATTCCTTAGTCTATAAAAGGAGGATCCTAGGGTTAGTTTATGTACGAATTATTATTCACTTCAAGGTTGTAAAACCCTAGCATTGTTGAGTGCTCGTATTAATAATATTGAAGTGTTGAAAGTGAATCATTATTCTTCTTAAGTTAAGCTTTTACATTCCGCATATTAGCTTAAGTGTTTAATCAAGTTAACTTCTATACAAGATCATTTAAGCTCAACTGGGATCAACAAGTGGTATCAGAGCTTGTGATCTAGAAGTTATTATCAAGAAGATTTTTGTTTCTTAAAAGTTTGCTGTTCCTAATCTATTGCTAACATGGGTGATGAAACTCATATGGTGACTGCTTCAAGGGTGCCCATGCTAAATTCTTCTGAGTATGAGCTATGGAAGAGAAGAATCAGACAGTACATTCGCATGATTGATTTCAACATGTGGAATGTGATTGTTAATGGTGATTCTGTACCTGAGAAGAGTGTTGATGGAAAGGAGATACCAATCAAGTCTGCTGAAGCTAACACAGTAAGGAAGATGGAAATCAAAGCACATAGTATTCTCTTAATGGGAATACCCAATGAATTTCAAATGGACTTTGATGACTGTGAATCTGGAAAAGAATTGATGGATGCTGTTGAATTCAGGTTTGGAGGGAATGATGCTACTAAGAAATCCAGGAAAAACATGCTGAAGCATCAGTTTGAGAACTTTACTTCTGAAAGTGGAGAGAAGATAATTGGCACATACAACAGGCTAAACCAACTTGTTAGTCATCTAAAGCTTGTTGGATATGTGGTTCCACAAGAAGATGTAAACCTAAAGTTTCTAAGAAGTCTTGCACCTGAATGGAGTATGCACACAGTTGTGTGGAGGAATAAGCCTGATTTTGAAACTATGAAGTTGGAGAGTCTCTACAACAATTTAAGAGTGTATGAATCAGAACTATCTACCTCATCTTCTGGTACTCAAAATCTTGCCTTTTTATCCTCTAATGGAAAAGGATCTCAAGAATCTCACTCTGGTGCTCATTCTACTGCTTATGGAGTATCTGCTGCTGATGGATCTGCTACTAGTTCAAATGATAAGATTTCTACCAGTGATATTGCTTTGTGTGCTTTCTTGGCTGAGCTCACAACTACTATAAGGTCACATGTCACTAATCAAGACTTGGATTATATTGATCCTGATGATCTTGAAGAAATCGATCTTAAATGGCAAATGGCTATGTTGACCTTGAGGGCAAGAAAGTTTTTGAAGAAGACTGGAAAAGAAGTCAAGTATAAAGTTAAAGACAGTCCAGGCTTTGATAAATCAAAGATAGAGTGCTATAATTGCAACAGGAAGGGACATTTTGCCAGAGAGTGTAGAGCTCCAAAGAAGAATGCTGATGCTACAAAGAAGGTTACTGAAGAATCAAAGACTGCACTGGTATCTTGTGATGGACTGGGAGATTATGATTGGAGTGATATGGCTGAAGAAGAACCAAATTTTTCTTTGGTAGCTGTTGCTCAACCCAAGGTGCAGAACTTTGCACTTATAGCCTATGGTTCATCATCAGGCTCTGACTCTGAGGTATCAAATGATTCAGACTTATCTGTGTGTTCTTTTAAATCTTGTGCTGACACTATAGAAGAACTTAAGTCTAGGAATGAGAGTTTAAATAGAGAAATTGAACACCTAAAACTTGATAACTTAGGTTACAAAGTAGGTATTCAAAATGTTGAAAGAATGTTAGAATATCTCAAAGAGTGTGAGAAGGAATATGTAGATCAACTTAATCTCAAAGATATAGAAATTTTTAAGAAAAACAGTGAAGTAGAAGTTCTTAAAAATAAGTTAGAAGAAGCAGAAAAAGAAAAAGAGGAAGCTCTTGCTGAAAAAGATAAACATGTAGTAAGAGTACAAAAACAACAATATGCTTCTGATTTGGTTCATAAATCTATAGAGAATAACTTGATGAGAAAAGGTAGTGGAATTGGGTATAATGAAGTGGCTCCTCCAGCCAAAAGTGCTTTTGCACCACCAGGAAAAGAACTATCCTTCATTAGTGAGCTAAATATTGAAAAACCTGTAGGTGAATGTAACACAAGTGTTAATGAAACACCTAAGGTTGAGGCTAGAAAATTTCCTGAAGCTCCCATTATAGAAGATTGGTATTCTGATAGTGATAGTGATGAGGAACAGGTTAAACAAGAACAAAGTGTGAAAAAGGAAGAAAATCCTACAAAGTTTAAACCTAAAATTGAACAGGTTAAGTTTGTCAAACCTGTGTTAGGAAATAACTTCTCTAGGAAAATGGTAGAGTACAATGAGGTACCTAGAGAACAGATGGAAAGATTCAATAATAAGCCTAGGGGTAACCAGAGAAACTTCAACAACCTAGTTTCACACAGATTAGGTAATCAGTTTCACTTACAAAAGAAGGCTTGTTATAAGTGTGGTAGCTTTGACCACTTGATTGTTAGATGTCCTGAACACCAAAAGCCTGTTTGGAATCAATACACTAGGGTGAATCACAAATATGTAACTAAACAAACTCACCCACATCCTAATAGAAATATGGTTCCAAGAGCTGTTTTATTGAGATCTGGTGCAACTAGATCTATTTATGCTGCTAAATCAAATGGTGTTTTCAAAACCACAACTGGTTCTTCTACTGGCTCTACTGCTAGTAAGCATTCTGCTGCCAGTATGCACTCTGCTGCTAGTAAGCTACCTGCTGCTAGTACAAAACTTTCTACTTCTGGGCCAAAAGTTTTAACAAATACAGTTGTTGGTAATCACTTTTATGCTGTTAAGGCCTCAGCTTGCTGGACTTGGAAACCAAAAACTAATGATTCAAATTCTGTTTCCAAGAATAGCAGTGCATCAAGTGATTTAAAGAAATTTGATTATGTTGATGCACAGGGCAGATCCAAGTCAGTAATGGCTTGGGTCATCAAGAGGAACTAATGTCTCTACTTTTCATGTGCAGGTCAATCTACTGGATGAGCTTAAGGATATGGTTATTGTTGACAGTGGATGTTCTGGACACATGACAGGAGATGAGTCTCAACTTGAAGACTTTGAGGCTTTTGATGGTGGTTATGTTGCTTTTGGTAATGATCCAAAAGGTGGAAAGATTGTTGGAAGAGGAACTCTAAAAACTAGAAATTTGGACTTTGAGAAGGTGTTTCTTGTGAAAGGACTTAAGTTTAACCTTTTTAGTGTTTCACAAATGTGTGACAAAAAGAACTTTGTTCTTTTTACAGACACTGAGTGTATGATCCTTTCTCCTGACTATCAGTTGCCAGATGACAAATCTGTGCTTTTGAAGGTCCCTAGAAATGAGAATATATATAGTGACCATATTAAGAACATTGTTCCTAAGAGGGCTTTGACTTGTCTAATTGCAAAGGCCACTGTAGATGAGTCCAAATTATGGCATAGAAGATTGGGACATCTGAACTACAAGACTATGAACAAATTGGTAAAAGGAAATCTTGTCAGGGGGATGCCTACAAAGACTTTTGAAAATTGTGAAATTTGTGTTGCTTGTCAAAAGGGTAAACAACACAGAGTTTCATTCAAGTCCAAGACTGTGAACACAAATACTGAGCCGTTACACTTACTTCGCATGGATTTATTTGGGCCTGTATTTGTAAAAAGCTTGAACAAGAAGTCATATTGTCTTGTTGTCACTGATGACTTTAGCAGGTTTACTTGGGTATTCTTTCTAGCCACCAAAGATGAAACTCCAGAAATACTCAAGGCATTCATTACAAGAGTTGAAAATCTGCACAATCACAAGGTGAAGATAATCAGATGTGACAATGGTACTAAGTTCAAGAACAGTGTGATGAATCAATTCTATGTGGGGAAAGGAATTCTTAGACAGTATAGTGTAGCAAGAACTCCACAACAGAATGGTGTTGCAGAAAGAAGAAACAGAACATTAATTGAGGCTGCAAGAACAATGTTATTTGATTCAAAACTACCTATACCTTTTTGGGCTGAAGCTGTGAACACTGCATGCTTTGTGCAGAACAGAAGTAAGGTAGTCAAGCCTCACAATAAGACTCCATATGAGTTATTTCATGGAAAGAAGCCACTGATTGATTTTCTCAAACCATTTGGATGTCCCGTTACAATTTTGAACACTAAGGATCAGCTAGGCAAATTTGATGAAAAAGCTGATGAAGTGAATTTGGTTGGTTACTTTGTGATTAGTAAAGCTTTCAGGGTATACAATAAGAGAACCAAACATGTAGAGGAGAATCTGCATATCAAGTTTTCTGAGAATTCATCTAATCCTGAAGGGAGAGGACTAGAATGGTTGTTTAATGTTGATATGCTTACCAAAACAATGAATTATGTACCAGTTATTGCCAGTATTGACACTAACCAATCACAAGAAGAATTTGTTTTGGTTGAGAAATTAAAGGTTGGTCTTACTTTACTGCCCTTTAAGACTGATCTAAGTCCTACAGAAGATGATGTTCCTCAAGAGAAACCCAAGGAAGTTGAAGAAGATATTGAAGTACCTATTGAAGCAGAAAAAGAAACTAATGAAGTTCCCAAAGTAGTTGTTGATGTCTCTTCTACACAACCAGAAGACTCTACTGCTGACTCAGAAGACTCTACTGCTAGGCCAAAAGATACAACTACTGCTCCACCAAATTCTGCTGCCAAGCCTACTAACTCTACTGCTACTTCAATGTTTCCCAATTTGGACACTCAGGGTAGACCTATTGATGATTCTATCTATCCTGATGATCCAAATATGCCTGCTCTTGAGAATATTTATTATGACGCAGATGATGATGCACTTGATGGTAAGTTATTTGGAGCTGATGAAGACATTACTAATTTGGAACTCAATATTCCTGTTAGTCCCAAACCTTCCACAAGAGTACACAAGGATCATCCCAAAGACCAAATTTTGAGTGATCCACAATCATCTATTCAAACTAGGCAGACGACTAAAGCACTGAAAGATCTTCAACATCAAAGTTTCTTTGCCAGATCTCTGCATCAAAGAAATAGTCATAAAGATCTTTAGAATTGCCTGTTTGCATGTTTTCTTTCTCAAATTGAACCCAAAAAACACTTACAAAGCCCTACAAGAAGCAAGTTGGGTGGAAGCAA
Organism: Artemisia argyi; assembly: GCA_030686995.1. Classification (NCBI taxonomy): domain Eukaryota; kingdom Viridiplantae; phylum Streptophyta; class Magnoliopsida; order Asterales; family Asteraceae; genus Artemisia; species Artemisia argyi. The sequence continues at coordinate 269,362,062 of CM060709.1, read as the reverse complement.
TGCAAGATGAGCTTCTACAATTTAAGTTACAAGAAGTTTGGACTTTGGTTGATCTGCCAAATGGAAAAAGAGTGATTGGCACTAAATGGGTTTTCAGATGCAAAAGAGATGAGAGAGGAATAGTCATAAGGAATAAGGCAAGGTTAGTAGCACAGGGATACACACAACAAGAAGGTCTTGATTATGATGAAGTATTTGCTCCAGTGGCAAGAATAGAAGCAATTAGATTATTCTTGGCTTATGCTTCATACAAAGATTTTGTAGTGTATCAAATGGATGTAAAGAGTGCTTTTCTGTATGAGACCATTACAGAAGAAGTTTATGTGTCTCAACCACCAGGCTTTGAAGACCCTGATCATCCTGACAAAGTTTACAAGGTAAATAGAGCAATGTATGGCTTACATCAAGCTCCTAGAGCTTGGTATGACACATTATCTACATACTTGTTAGAGTCTGGGTTTAGTAGAGGAAAGATTGATAAAACTCTATTTCTCAAAAGACAAAAGGATGATATTTTGTTGGTTCAAATCTATGTTGATGACATCATCTTTGGGTCTACAAACAAAGCTATGTGTGTTAGTTTTGAGAAGCTTATGAAGGACAAGTTTGCTATGAGTTCTATGGGAGAACTCACCTTCTTCTTAGGTCTGCAAGTTATTCAGAAAGACAATGGTATATTTATTAGTTAGGATAAGTATGTCAATGATATTTTGAAGAAGTTTGGCTTTGAAGATACTAAGCCTGCCAAGACTACCATGGAAACCAACAAACCATTGCTGAAAGATGAATATGGAAAGGAAGTGGATATTCACTTGTACAGGTCTATGATTGGCTCATTGATGTATCTCACAGCATCAAGGCCTGATATCATGTTTGCTATGTGTGCCTGTGCAAGATTTCAAGTGTGTCCCAAGGAATTACATCTCAATGTAGTGAAGAGAATTTTTAGATATCTGAGGCATCAACCAAAATTGGGCCTTTGGTATCCTAAGGATTCACCTTTTGATTTGGTTTCATATTCAGATAGTGACTATGCTGGAGCTTCTTTGGATAGAAATTCTACTATAGGGGGTTGTCAATTTCTAGGAAGCAGATTGGTGTCATGGCAATGCAAGAAGCAAACTGTGGTGGCTAATTCTACAACTGAAGCTGAGTATGTGGCTGCTTCAAGTTGTTGTGGACAAGTTCTATGGATGCAGAATCAATTGTTGGATTATGGGTACAATTTCATGAATACCAAAATTCATATTGATAACAACAGCACACTTTGCATAATTAAAAATCCTGTTTTTCATTCTAAAACAAAACATATTGAGATAAGACATCACTTTATCAGGGATTGCTATGAAAAGAAGTTGATCCAAATTGTTAAAGTTCATACTGATAACAATGTTGCTGATCTTCTCACTAAACATTTTGATGTGGGGAGGTTTCAATTTTTAATTGCAAACATTGGTATGATAAATCTTTGAAAAACTTATCTCTTTGTTTTTGTACAAGTATGTAAAGGAATTGTGCTGCTTGTTACTCTGCTGCTTATCTTAAAGCATCTGTTTGTGATGGAATGTACTATGCTGCTATTTCTAACTCTACTGCTAGTACATATGTTCGTTTGCTTTGTGGTGTTTGGTCTAATATTGTGCAGGAATAAGTCTAAATGATGATTTGCAACAACAATATTATGATAACAAAGAAGAACATCTGTCATTCATCATTAATCAAGAACAGAGGTTCATACATCAAAAGAGAAATTACATCAAAAGAGTGCAACAAATTAAGATGACCTTAAAGACTACAAGCACTACTTCCTAGGGCATGGAAGTCCAAGGATAATTTTTCTGTCCTCAGGGAGAGGAGGGTTTGTCTTCCTTGTCTTCTTTGCCTTGGTGGATTTCTTTGGTCGTGGCCTTGATGACTGAGGCCTCTCAGGTGTGGAAGGTGGTTCATTTGGAGGCTCATCCTCATCTGATGAAGTGTAGATGAAAGGGGACACAAGCTCCCTTGGAGATGGTTGCCTGACAGGGATCCAAGCTGTGTCTTCTGATGACTCTGATGTAGATGGAGATTTGGGGGACATCACAGCTTTACCTCTGGAAGTGCTTGGGGTTTGATTCAAACTGAGGAGCTCTTTGAAGACAGGGAGATCATGCTTTCTCTTCTTTGCTTGCTCTTTGGTTCTACAACCATTATGTGGAGGACGGAAGGGAGGCACATATGTTTCATAAGGGGTCTCATCTTCCGATGATGAATCGGATGAGATATTGATGATTTCGGGTGTTGATTTCATTATGATTTAATTGGATTTGGGTAATTGGATGTTTTGATTTGGTTGATTGGCGTTTTGATTGCGATTAGGGTTTGATTGTGTTGATTTAGGGAAAATATTTAGTCCACTTTTATAGGGATTACGGCATATCATCACATTAATTGCTGAGGATTCTTGACTTTTTGACCAAGCTTATTTCGTCAACTCTGCTGCTGGAATATTTCACTCTGCTGCTAGTTATATAACTCTACTGCTAGTGTTATTGTGTTGCTGCGGTTGAAAGTGTGAGGGTGGGATGTGTAACTTCTTCAATCAGTTTAAAACCTATTTGCTCTTCCTAATTGGTTTTCTCATGTTTCAAATTGAAGTTATCACAAACCCTAACACTCCATCTCTCTCAAAGTCAATAATTCCCAATTTCCCTAAACCCTAACTCATGGAGTCCGTTCGTACCTGGGCAAAGCAACACAACAGTGTGGTCATTCTTGATGCAGAATCAGTTAATGAAGATTTCACAGACATGGTAAAATTTTTGAATGCTAGTTCTCTTAGGTATGCACTCACTGTGAATCCTACTATATTTGCTTCCCACATCAAACAGTTTTGGCTTACTGCTAAAATCAAAACTAAAAATGGGGAAAAATATGTTCGTGCCTTAGTAGATGGGCAAAAGGTTCGTGTCACTGAATCATTAATAAGAGAAACTCTTCTCTTAAATGATGAAACAGAGACCACTTGTCTTGCCAATTCTGCTATTTTTGCTGGGTTAAAAGATTTGGGATATGAGGGGAATCATACAAATTTTAAATTTCAAAAATCTCTCCTTTGTCCTCAATACAAGTTTTTGGTACATCTTCTTCTTCATTGTTTGAGTCCTAAAACTTTTGGATGGCATGAGTTTAGTACTACTATTGCTTCTGCAATGGTATGCTTAAGCACAGGTCAACCATTCAATTTTTCAAGAATGATATTGGAAGGGATGTTTCAAAGTGTTAAAGAGTCTGGTTCCTATTTGCTTTATCCAAGGTTTATACAACTCTTTGTTCAAAATCAACTTACAAAGTTTAGAGGTCATGTTGCTACTTATGATGCTTCAAAATTGGTTTCTGAAACTTTTACTTTCTTGGTTAAACATGGAAAAGGTTTTTCAGGCACACATACAAATCTTACACCTCAAATGGTGCAACTTGTGCAAAACAATCAGGGTCAAGGATCAGGAAATCCCACTGATTCCCATCACACACCCAATTTTACTGCATCTGCTACACAACCTAAAATACTCTATACCCGTAGGAAAACCAAAAGGAACACTGATCTTCCTCAGGATAGTGTTAGTATGGCTGTACCAGATGAGCCTGTCCTAGGTGATGAAGAGGACATGTTGGCAAGGGCTGTCACTACTACTTCTAGCTTAGCAGCAGAGCAGGACAGTGATAACATCATTAAGACCCAAACCAAGGCAACATCTAGAGATGATGATTTTTCTGAATCAAATTCTCAGGATGGTAACCCTAGCCAAATGGCAAATACAGGGGGCTCAGATGATCAAACTAGGTTTGATACTGAGTTTATGTCCCAAGATTCACCTCTCAGACCAGGTAATACAGGTCGAAGTGACGAGGACAGGCCAGTGACCAATGAATTGACGGAAACTCTTGTACATGATGACAATGTCCATGATTCACCTCTCGGACCAGGTAACACAGGTCGAAGTGATGAGACTATTATGAAACTTATTCAGGAATTGACGGTTACTTGTACCAACTTGGGGGTGAAATGTACTACATTGGAGGATAAAGTTCTTAGTCTCTCATCTGTTGTTGCTGATCACGACAAGACTATCATCAAATTGCAAAAACAGATTAAGAACTTTCAGAAATCAAGATCTTCAACCTCCTTGAAAAGATTGAAGAAAGTGGGCACTTCTCAGATTGTTAGTTCTCCTGATGTTTCTACTCACTTGGAAGATGATGCTTCCAAACAGGGGAGGAATGAAGAGGCAATGGGTTCAGGGGAGGCAAATTTGGAAAAGATTGATAGTGCTCTGGGTTTGAATGATGGAATGGTTTCAGGGGAGGCTCCAGTGATTGGTGATATGGATGTTGAAAGTCCTCAGGATGCTGAAAATTTTGTGGTTACTGATAAATCAGGGAACGAGGTTGTTATGGAAGAGGTGATTACTATTCAAGAGAAGGTGGTAGAACAACTTACAACTTTGAAGCCTGAGCAATTAGTGAAGGCAACAGGGTTGATAGGTGATACATTGATGAAGTTGGGAGATTTGGGGAAAAACAAAAGTCTTGAATCTGCTGCTCAAGAATCTACTGCTAAGGATCTTACTAACTCTGCTGCTAGTGGATCTACTGATGCACAAGACTCTGCTGCTGGGTCTGGTGACAATGCTGCTGCTGAAGCTATGGTATTGTTGAGCAAGAAGACTACTCCATTATCAACTCCTTCACTACCACAACAAACAACAACAACAATCAAATCATCAGCACCTAGAAAACCTGAAAAAGGGATTGTTATTAAAGAACCTGCTGCTCAACAAAAGAAGGTTATTTCTTCATCTTCTACTGATAAAGGCAAGGGCAAGCAAGTTGAAAAACCAAGGATAATGTATAAGGGAATTGATTTCACTGATGTACCATTTGAGTCTTGGCCTAAGGCATTACAAGTTGAACATGATACAGCTGCTGCACTTAGAGAACAAGAGTTGATTGATATGGAAGAACAACAGTTAGCTGAGAAAGAGGCTGAAGGCTTAAAGAGGTATGTTGAATGGATAAATGAGAAGATCAGAATAGCTGCTGATATTGAACTCAATAAGTTGGTCAAGATTGAAGAAAATGAAGTTCCAACTTTTAATGTGCAGTCTTGGTTAAGAGAGTTTACTACAAAGAAGAGAAAAGAAAATGCTACTGCTAGAAGAAAGATAAAGATATTTAAAGGTCCAACTGTTAAACAACAAAGAAGAGAATATGAAAGGTATCTAAAGAATATGGCTGGATGGACATTGATACAGTTGAAACCTTATTCTGATAAAGAAGTTTTTGACTTATATCAACAAGCTAAGAGGAGAACATATACTTTTTATGCTATGGGATGTGCTGAGGATTTGGAACAAATTGCTCAGATGAACAAGAAGTTGGTACCTGAAAAAGTAGCTGCAGCAGAGCATATTCAAGAAGCTGATGTTGTTAAACAGCTTGATATTGATGCAGCAAAGACATTTCTTCTGTGCAAGGTGGTAAAAGAAAAGGTGTTATTCATAAGTCATTTGCAAAGAAGAAGAGAAAGATTGGGGAAGGAAGCAGTTCTATGCCTGAAGGAGATGAGTTTAAACATGATCTTGATCACATTCCTTCTGAGCATCTAAAAGAACAATTGAAGGTTTACACTATGGTTGGCAAGATGGAAGATCCTGAAGTAGTTGATGCCAAACCATTAGGAGTTAAATATCCTATTATCAAAGTAACTACAGGATATGATACTAACATTGGAGCATTTCATGATGTCCAGAGATCTGATGGTAAGACTCACAGGTTTCTTAGATTTCAACAGATGCTACATTACTTTGATAGAGAGGATGTTGAAGACTTGTGGAAGTTATACAAGGCAAAGTTTGGAGCTGAGAAGTTTGATGGTAAAAAGTATGAGATAGATCAAATTGATCATATCATAACTTCTTCTGATAATGTTATGTGGAGAGCTCTTGAACTTATGTTTGAACCTTCATTGGATGATTCTGAATGGACAGAGATAGGAGAATACAAAGTAAGAAAATGGAGACTCTTTCAAGATTCTAGAGTTCATGTGTTAGATATTGGACCAATTACTTTGTATATGCTAGCTGAAATGGATTACCCAGTGGTAAGATATTGGAATATTGTCAATCAGATGGTTAATGGTGATAAATCACTTAAGTTGCAGAAAGACTATGATTATGATGATCAAGCATTCAATTTGCTGTCAAAGTATAAGAAGATATTTGATCAACTGGATTCTCAAGGTTTGAAGTGTTTGGAAGCATCCTCCTAGTGGTTAATTGTGCTTTGAAGAAACTTATTTATTTAGAAATAAATAATAAGTTTAGGGGAGGATTGTTGGGTCTGAAACTGCTGCTGAGTAAAACTGCTGCTATAAGTGAAACTGCTGCTAGTGGTAATGATTCTGCTGCTAATGTCAAAGTGCTGCTGAGGTTAAATGTTGCTGACAGAATCTACTGCTGATGGGATAAGGATGTATACGGTTTAGATAAATATAGAATAGATTGTGTAAATATTATATTTATCTAGAATATTCTTATCGTGTAGAGAAAGGTATTGTAAACCTAGTAGGATTCCTTAGTCTATAAAAGGAGGATCCTAGGGTTAGTTTATGTACGAATTATTATTCACTTCAAGGTTGTAAAACCCTAGCATTGTTGAGTGCTCGTATTAATAATATTGAAGTGTTGAAAGTGAATAATTATTCTTCTTAAGTTAAGCTTTTACATTCCGCATATTAGCTTAAGTGTTTAATCAAGTTAACTTCTATACAAGATCGTTTAAGCTCAACTGGGATCAACAATGCTTCTTCATACATTATTTTGATCACACATCAAAATTAATACCTTATAAAATTAAGTCAAATGCCATCTAATTAAGAACACTTGAAGTTGTAATTTATGTCATGTGAGAACTTGGTGTGATTGCAATGGAGAGGTAAATTTTGTAATTTCATTGCTAGCAGATCAACTGATGTAATGGATTTATGAGTTTGCAGTTTTTAAGTTAGACGACTTAAATTGAGTAGGAAGTGAGAACTTGGACTCAAGGCATTAAGATGGGGATGAAACATGCTTACATTACAAAGGTTTTGTGAATGTAAATCCCATAATGATCTAGGAATTGCAATATGATATTGGCAATTATTGTTCGACAATTACCTTGTTGAATACTATCATTACTAGCAAATCAACTGATGTAATAGTACTATGTCAATTTGGATCCTAGCTTTAAGAAAATACTATGGTTTATATGAATATATATTTACCAATGGGTATTTTATTTTCTTAAAGATCTAATTATCAAAAATACTGAAATTGAATTTTATAATTCGTTTTAATGTATTAATGCAACGTTCAAACCGTAAACGCACTTTGGGCTTTGGTAAATTGATCCCGTTCTGTTTTCAAACAAGTGTTTGATTAAGAATAATTTACTTAAAAGACAAAAGAAGTCTCCTTTCTATGAAAGAAGAGTGAGATACAATCCTATTTCTTTTCATGAATGAAAAGGATAATAGGAATATTGTCTAAATTCTAATATAACTCATAGCAAATTTTTAACAGTTAAGAAAATTGCGCATATTTTCCATAAGGATTTCATCACCCTTATTCGGTGATTAAATTCTTAGTAACAAATATGATATTTGTTTAATAGAAAATTATGTATGACATTTTATGAGTTATTAAAATTAGAAGCTAGACTAATTACCGCAAAATGTTTAAAGACAAACTAGTTGTTTTGACTATTTTAAAGGTGCTACATACATTGTAGGATGGTAGACCTATTAAGGAAGAAATTGCATGCCCAATTTTTCAAGTTAATAGCATTTGGTGGATAGTCCATCATTTACGTAGTAGAATACACTTTTAGTGCATAAGTAATTGTTACGTATGCACATTCAAATGTGTAGGAAAGTTAAAAGCACACTATTTTGTTTTACTGGATATGAAACACTTACAATATTGTCAAATTCAGTGGGAGTATTGTGTACTTATTACGGAATATGGAATTATTGTAATGATCTTTAATTCTGTGGGAGTTACAAGCTTTGACATCTTGGTAACTAAAGATAATTACTTTCCAAGTGTAGACACTCATACTTTTAAGGATAGTCTTGTACGTTTCCTTACTAGACATTGTTGTTCTACAGCTACTTGTTATGCTAAAATCTATGACACAATCATATTGATCACATAAACAAATGCATGGCGTGTTGTTTATCAACTATATGAGGTTGTTCCATGCACAAGTGGGAGAAATGTTATCTTTAATGTGTGCAAGAAACAACTCATAAAGATATGATTTAATGGATTCTCTTGACTGCAAGGTAAGAGAATAACGTTCTAATATGAATTATACTAATCTAATTCAAGAAACACTTGGTGTTACAATTTATGTTATGTGATAGCTTAGCTAGATTGCAACAACAAGGTGAATTTCATATTTTCATTACTAGCAGATCAACTGATATAATTAAACTATGAGAATTTACACTTTCTAAATTAGATACCTATTAGAACACGTGTCAATATGATATCAAGACTACTTTAATTTATATATTTATGAATTCTTGGAATGGCATAAATTAATAAAGTAATCTAATGCTGCTTCAATCTGAATATTTATGTGTTCTTGGAATGGCATAAATAAATAAAGAAATAATGTTATTTACATTATTGGAAGTAATAAATTAACTTGAAATTACTATTGAAACCAAAAGATATGGTGTTCATAATTACTTTAGTTAATTATGTTTATATTTCATTGTAAAGATATAAACATAAAGTCTTATAATTGTTACAAAACTTATGATAAAGTAAGACGTTATCTTGTTAAGTGTTTTAATTAAGACATATACATGAAGCTATTAAATTGTCAAATGACTTATAACGTATAGTGGGATTATAGCAATTTATGTTTTCTTGTAGAGACATGGACATGAAGTGACTTTATTAAAAGTACTTGTGTTATAAAGCGTGCAATTGGCTTGAAAATTATTATACCATTAAAATGAATTAGTTGGTAAATAGACAAGTCAAAAGGAATATGGTTATCTTAAATATTGTTAGATAGTCTTACAATATTAATCTTAATGAAATGCCAAATGTTTATGGTATGTTCAGTTAGGAAAATCAAACTCTTGTTATATTGTTTGATTAAAGATAACTATGATTTCTTTTCTTCCAAAAGTTATCAAGGTTAGAATGTTGAGTATGACTTGGACATATTTAATAAAACTCCAACCTAGAAGATTAATAAGACATTATCATATGATGGAATGTGATGAATGTGATGAATTACATTAAGTCTTAAATTGAAGTTCTAAATTTGTTTAACTGCTTATGAAGAGGTTATTAACAAAGTAAAGTCAGGAACAATCAATAAGTATTTGTAATATCCCAAAAGAGAACATTGTATTGTTGCTTTATTTGCTAAGTATTTAAAGATAGTCTTTAAATTACTAAAAGCAAGTGGGAGTTTTGATCTTTAAAAGATAAAATTACAATACACATAATCTTCTAAAAACACACTAGTAAATATCATGATGAAGTTTGACATTTGAATGTTAAATCTCAACATGATAATAAAGTTTGACATTTAAATGTTAAATCTCAAGATGATGGAATTATCATTCATAGAATAGTAATATATCTCAGATATTTGATTAATATGCTGAGGGCTATGATTTACAAGATTATTGTAAACCTGATAATCATTATAATACATTATCAAATATGTAATTGGGTAAAGTATACATGATATGAATGATTAAGATGCTATCCATAAAGATAATCAATTTTAGAAATGTGGTTTATCTTAATAATTAGACTAGAAAATGAAGATGAGTTTCTTCAAAGATTAGGTAACCCTTGTGATTTAAATCTTCGTATAGAAATCATATGGACAATGTTGTACACATATTTAATGTATGTTTTATTACAAGATTATTAATCACATTTAAGCGATTAACTGTGATTGAATATTCTTTTCTAAATACATTAAATATATAAAGATTATGATTGTCATATTTATGAACTTGATAATAGAATATCAAAACTCTTTCTTGAGTGATTACTTGAGCGAGGACGATAAGTAATCAAGAGGAGTTTATGAATTCAAATAAATCTTTAGAAGTGTACAAAGTGCAATAATCCATGGATGGATAAATGCATGCATCTAGAAGATTACCCTTATGTTTAATTATTAAATTCATGTTTTGATTTATAATTGAAATAAGATAATTTCTAAGTATTCCTAAAAGCTAGTGGGAGTATTATGTCTAATTTCTTAAATCATATATGTTGTGGAACATATAAAAGTAACATTCCATATAAGTTAAAAGTTAACTCAAAGTTTGGAATGAAACTTTATTTGAAAGATTTAGAAAATAAGACATACAACCTTAAATGAATGTTTATTGTTGAAACATGTGCAATAAATGAATCTAATATAACATGACATATCATTTAGAAAGTGTAAATGGATATGTGTAACATGGATAAATCTAAGTATGACTCAAAGATTTTTCATGCACATTGTCACACCCCCAAAATCGGGTCCAGCGGAAGCATACATGCAGCTGGGGTGTAACTCAATTGGTATTACAACACAAGTTCAAAAATGGTTTTCACTTGAATCATTTAGAATAAAATAGTTTAATCAAAAATATTGAATTTACATTGTTAAAAGTAGTGCGGAAGTAGGCCTTTAAAATAGTTTAAAACGGTCCCCATATAAATAATCAGAGTCTTCTATGACCATGCCATGCCCTGCCAAAACCTCCTGTAGCGTGCCATTGGTTAAAACCTGAAAATACATGCTAAAGTGTCAACACGAGGTTGGTGAGTTTGTTTAACAAATAAAGTTTATAGAAAATGATCACACAGCAAAGGCATCGTAAATCCACTCAGTTACAAGTCCCGCCATAAGAGACTTGTAACCTGTGTGTTCACAACCCACTGCTAATATATATATAGTAAGATTAAACATGTGTAAGTTCATCACAACAGTTAAGCAATTAGTTGTGAGTCTACACTTCATCTCCGAAGACCTCACGTATGTATGTATGTCTCAATGGTTGTGTCCAACAACTTAATCTGGGGCCATTGGAAGTCTCAATGGTTGTGTCCAGCAACTTAATCTGGGGCCATTGGAAGTATGTATGTATGTATGATTACTGGGTGCCATTTCCCAAAGTATCAGTTGCTCAAGAATACACAATCACAGTTTAGTATAACACAGTTAAGTATAGCACAATCACGTATGTATGAAATCAAGTATAAAACAATAAAGTATAAAACAATCAAGTATAAATGTTTTGAGTATCAAGAAAGTATGTTTTGAGTATTTGTACAAGTAAGTAAGTAGTTGAGCATGTATCTCCCCCCAAAGAGTTAAAACAAGTACAAAAAGAGTAGGGGCTATGACTCACCTGGTGCGATAGCTACGATGACAAAAGTGGATACACAGAAATGAGGTTCGATCTCTAACCGCAACCTAATATGAATGATAGTGATCTACTTAGATCATGAAATGATGTAATGAATGCACATGCACATGATACCTATACCAGTCGAAACTTGAAAATACTTGTTATTGTCAAAGTAAAGTATTTTCCATACTTAAGAAAAATAAGTCCAACTAGGTTAATAAAAACTTGTCGTAATATATCGTATATAAAAACGTTAGTGTTATATTCCTCATTTTGAAAACCTTAAGATATCGTCTAGTAGTCGCATAAATAAACCTTGGGTCGTACGTATTTCGTTAGTTATGAATATAACTCTTGAATAAGAAATCTAGAAAAATAGCATTTAGTACATAGTTATATTATTTCTAGTAGTGACTAAATATATATATAGTTTTGACGATTTTAAAACATGTATAACTTTGTCGTTTTAAGTTCATTTTCCTCGTTCTTTATATCCCCGGAATCGTCTTAACCTATACTAATATATTTTTGATAGTTCGGCACCTCTAGGTTACGTCTAACGCCTCTATTTGTCCAACGAAAATCGTCCAACAGCATGCAGTTTTTCAGAAAAATAGTTTTCGTCAATTAACTTTCAAAAATCATAACTCCTTCGTTATTAACTCGTTTTAATCCGTTCTTTCGCCAAAAGCTTCGTTTTTAAAAGTATTTTCTAAATCTCTAGCCCAATGTTACCCAGAAACCCCTGAGTTTTCTGGATTGGTCGATTTGGGACAGTAGATAAATATATATGTTTAAAATCCATTTCTAGTGTTTCAAAGTTTCTAATCCAACTAAACCACTTTCAATCACCACAAATCTAGTCTAATCTTACCGTACACCTTCTTAGGGTGTCATGGGTTCCTAAACAGCATAAATCAAGTGGATCTAACAAGGATCTAACTATAATCCATTTCTAGGGATCAAAAGTTATATATATATATATATATATATATGTATATATATATATATATATATAAATGAGTGGTATAACTAACATATGCATGTAGATCTTGAATGGAAATCATATGATGATAAAAATAATATGAAGAAATTATGAACAAGAGTTTGACAACTTACAAGAAAGATTTGAGATGATTTGGATGAAAATGTATAAGAAACTTAGGGATTTTTACCACCAAACCCCAACTAGATCATGATTAGGACATGATTAAACACTTGATCTTCAAAAGTTAGTGATCTCTTGCTTCTTGGATCACCCTAGGCCGAGCACACCATGGAGAGGAAATGAGAGAAAAACTTACTTGCACTTTGGATAATTATTTGTGAGAAATGGGATGAAATGGTTTATTATATAGTTAGAGACAATAGTTAGGTTAGCATTAAAGTGGGTTGGTGTGGTTTAAGCACATGAGGAGGCTAGGAGGAGGGGGGGCCGGTTATGAAAGGAGGAAAATGGGGAGTTATGTTGGGTAATTATTTAGGGAGTTAGTGGTAAGATTGTGTAGTATTTGGTTAGTTTTAGGTGTAATCGGGTACCGGGTTTGCTGGAATTAAATTTTATTGAAGTTATTTGGGACATAATAAAGTCGTAAAAATTGTAAAAATATGTTGGGTATAAGTATTGAGTGTTTGGATGATTATTGTTTAGTTTTTACAAAAACCGTCGTAATTATATTAAACGTATGATATCAATTAAATAAATTTCCAAAACCCCAGGTAAATTAATATTATAATTTTTATATCATTATTATGAGTATAAAAATGTGTTAGGACCATAGTTGGGATTGTCGGATCAATTATTCAAAATAATAGCTCATAAGATAATGTTTATTAGGTAGATAACCGTACGTATTCAGAAATGACGCAACTCACGCATAAATGACAAATTTTCTCCGGAGGTGAATAGTGTTTTATGAATAGTAAAATTTTAAAACGCTTCTCAGAATATCAAACTGACCTCAAAAATGATGAATAGTAAAATGATGAATAGTGATCGATGAATAGTAACCGATGAATAGTAAATGTGAAAGTTCGGGAAAAGACCAGAATTTACGAGTTGTGACACACATCATGTTTTGTTATATCATGCTTGATTACAAGATGATTTAGCAATATTAATATATAATTAAAAGGTTATTAGATAACTCGTGTAATATTCTAAAGGAATATGTTTGATTATAGAATCACATCCTAAATCTGGAACAGCTTCCAAATTCTATAAATGAACAATTTTTCAATTGTTGTGAAAATTGTCATAGCAAACAAACTTGAAAGTTGGAAGGGCATCAAACATTACACAATAGATATTAATGTTTACGGGAAGTTTTAATAGCATATTGTTGATTGTATACAATAATGCTAATGAAATTGAGGTGACACTCAATGCTAGTTATAGTAAGGATTTCATCTTTGGCTATTACTAGTTATGCTTACTAAAAGCATAGTTGCATTATACATTAAGAGAATAAGAATACTTTAAACTTTAAAATGTTTGAAAGTTTGATTATCATAAATTGGTGGTTAAGGATGTCATACATTTTATGAAATGTTATATGGCATTATCAAAATAGTTGAGTATGCACATACAAGAACTTCAATAGTTGAATTCTTGGAATAAGTATTCTCAAAATTCCGATAGATCAAATTTGGATGATTTATGTCTTGTCAACAAGTATGAATGTTATTACTTGAGACATAATTCATCAACAAGAGTTATCATGCATTGATCTATTTAGTATTTGGATAAAGGATGTTAAACAATTATTATAAATTTAAATACATGGTATGTTTAATTTATAATATATTGTATCCTATATTTGTATGTTTAATCCATGAATAAATGTTATTCTAAATTGTCCGTTATCAGTTAATAATATTGGAATATTATTAAATCAAGACAAATCTGAAGGTTGGTATAATATACTTAAAGTATATTGATGCGTAGTCATGCCATTTCAGATAATATTCAATGATACCGAATATAGGACTTATCCCAACAACATGATGTTAATTTATGGATTTTATTATTAAGTAAATCATGAGAAGTTATCCTCAGACTTGAGATGAAAGATAAGTGTCATGAATGTAGTACATTTTTGTGGAACAACTTAACGCTATACGTAACTGGTAGTCATAAGGGTTGTTTTCGAAAGTGTTACAAAGTTTGTGGGTTTTGCATGTAGTCAAGATAGAATTTGTTCATTCAAATTTATTTTTGGAGTTTAATACTGCTGGGCCCTTCGTAGGGTTGGTAAGATGCATGTGCGGCCGCACCCAAGATCTCCCCTGAATATGTTCAGAAGATTTGGTAATCTTGATCAATCATAAACAACGAGAAACATAATAGTTAATTAAGGAATGACTTTAATCCATATCCTTATTAATGTGGTATTAGAAACAAAAGGATAATAATAATGAGAAATCATTAAAAGGTTTGTCCAGGAGCCTTACTCGAGATCGTACTAGAGGCATTGGCGTGTTGCAAGACGCTAACCGATGTGATTACACTATTAAAATATGTCCAAGTGGGAGTTGTTAGATTGGACATTATTTTAGTAGTCGTATGTTAGGATCGAACTCGAGATCGTGGGATTGCACATTTTACGTATGAAGAGTAAAAGAATAATTATTTATAAATGTTATATATAATTATTAATAAACACAAAACTAATAATGACCGTTAGTATTTAACGGAGAATGACTAACGACCGTTAGACAAAGATTAGGAAAGTAATACTTGTGAATAATTGGAAGGTCAAGAAAGTTCTAGAAGGAGTTCCACCTCCTTTGTGCCTTGAGCTCCAAGTTTCATCAAGTATATAAACACCTCATGGGTTATTGTTTTCTCATAACTTGTACACACATAATAGGTGTTTTCTTTCTCTTCTCTTGTCCTAAAAATCGATCCAACCTCAAAACCCTTTAAGGGATTCAATTTTTATAAAGCTAAAAGGTTTTGTGTTTTATTTAGTTGCATAAACTTTTATTTGAATTAGTACGTGTGTACAAGAACACGATTCAAACACACTATTGTTTGATTCTTGGATTGAATTACAAAAGAGGTAAGGGGTAATTCTTATAATCACATAAACCCTAATTAGGGTTCTTGATTTGAAGATTGCATATTGATTCTTGTTCGGGCTAGAATCACAAAGGTATGTTTACTATTTATTATTGATTAATTAATTGCATGTTATATGATCTTGTTTATAACGCTTCCGCATATGCTCTCTTGATGTGTTTGGTTTATTTTATATTATTGTCATGATATTATAATTCCAACATGTTGAGTCTCTTTAATCCCTCCAATGTTACTTCCAGCAACAAGCTTCCTACCTGTTAAAACACGAGTTACAGATTCATCCACAATTTCTAAAAGCAAAACAAAATGCAACTATCAAAAGACTAACCCATAATCAAAGAAAATGTTGTGACTTCAAGTGGCTTTTCTGGTGCACCAACAAGAATAGGCTTTCCATGAGGCGTAAGTGCTTGAAGCAATGGGGCAATCGAATGAGCTTCAGACACCGCATCAATGATACCATCAAGTGTGCCCGCAACAGCATTCGTCTGTGCTTGGTCTTTGCTGTTGATGAAATTGTTAGGTTTAAATCTCTGCAAGCGCTTCTTCCTTCTTAGCAGGGCTGGTGCTGAAACAGTAACTTCCTCACCAAAAGCCTTAGCCATCTTGACAGCAACATGACCAAGGCCACAAAGACCAACCACACCCACTTTCCTACCAGGCTTATCTAGTCCAAAGTATTTGAGTGGGCTGTAAGTTGTGATTCCAGCACACAGCAAAGGTGCACCAAAATCAAGTGGCAAATTGTCAGGCCAATGTAGGACAAAATGCTCATTTGTAACCATGTGTCAGAAAAGCCACCGTATGTTTGTGTAATACCATCGACATCACGGGAACCATAAATGGCAATCTGCTTAGAACAATATTGTTCATAATTAGTAGCATAGGCTTGACACGATCTGCATGATTCAACCATACATCCAACCCCAACTTTGTCACCTATTTTGAATTTCTCAACTTTGCTACCAACTTCTGTCACGACACCAACAGCTTCATGCCTGCATTATACAATTAGAATCGTAAACTTATTAGAAAAATGTTTATTGTCAAAACTCGAAAGAAAAGAAATGGGTGTTTGGATATGTAAATACCCCGGAGAAACGAAGTAATTGGTAACGCCCCATTCGTTCTTGACAAAGTGTAGATCTGAATGACAAATTCCGCAATACATAATTTTGAAACTAACATCATTCTCACCGGTAGCCCTGTACAAATATCATCATTATAAAGATCCAATAGTATAACATCGAAACTCTAGCATGACTTTCAGTTTGCTTGAAGCAATAAGTGGATATTACTCAAGGTAACCTTATATCCTCGTAAATCACTTCTCGATCACTTTCTTCTGAAAGGAAGCTACACACGCACACTTGCTATACATCTTAATAATATAGTCGTTTAGTAAACATTGGTGATTTATCAAAAATCAATCCATTTACTAAAGTTAACAAAATGTGAAAATTACATACAAGTGTCAGTACTTTAAACATAAAAAGTGTTTTGAAAGTTCTTGTTTCGGTGTGATTTGCACATGTCTACTTACAATTCATACATACGTACAAACAGTAGAAGCATGTAACTTAAGGTACATTTATAACCATACGGGTGTGTATCAAAAGTGGATGTGTGCAAATCAACTGTTTATTTCTATGTAATGAGCACCTAAAAATAAATCTAAAATGTTCTCAAAACGGATATATGTGTTTTGTATCCAAAGCAATAATCACTTTTTTCATAAAGTTTGCTAAATGTACTTCTAATTATTTGTGTTCAGCAAACGCAATAATCTCCTACACATATATAAGATATGTCTACAAGACTACAACGATATATAACTGACTATTAGAGCGAAAAATACCTTCGAGAGAACGTAAGAGGTGAAAGTATGTACTCCTGAAGTGTCACAAGCAGCATAACAATAAGCATTGGATGCTCAGTTTCTGGTGATTTTGCCATTGTTGTTTAAGGTTTTAGAGTTGATTTGATATTATAGTTTAAGGTGGTGTAGTTATAAATAGGCCAAGCATGACCCTACACACACGTAAGCAGTGATGCGGCTGCATGCTTTTTCATATCTTTTGATTTTTCTAAGTGTGACGTGGCCGGTCAACTGAAGTTATTGGTCGTTTGGTAGTGGGAAAGGATTCCTCATCATATTTAATCAAGAGTATAATAGAACTAAGTAACTAACATTACTCACTTTTAGAGTGTGTTTGGCGCAGAGCTTTTAGGAGCATTTAGAAGCGGTGAGCGTTGAACGATGCGATTTTTAATGTTCGTTTGGCAAACAATAAGTAGCTTTATCTATTTTTTCAGAATGCTCATTTTCCAACGCTCCATAAAGTAGCATTTAGGAGCATTGAGCATTTAGAAGCTACTTTACACATTATAATTACAATTATAACTACGTTACCAAATATTTTTATAGAAAAATACAGCTACTAATTACAACTACTTCTCAGTACTTATTGCTACTGCTCATTTTTACTACTATTTTTGCCAAACACATCCTTAAGCATTTAAGTTTTAAGAAATATCCTTCACTCTTTATAAGAGCAACCATGTAAATTACTAGTATTGATAGAGAAACCTTTTTTAACAGAGTGGCCAATATTAAAAACTTGCCATTTAAAAAGTTGACATTTAAAAATATTAAAGATTGGTATTTATAGAGCAACCGTGTGATTTAAACTTGTTTTGAAACGAAAAGTAAAATAGTAAAATGTGTTATTGAAACAATTAAGTTTAAGGGGTATTATAGGCAATCTTACATTATTCAAATTTTAAGCATTTAAAGCTTAAGGAATGTATATGCATGCATTTTAAGTAGTAGAGATGGTATCACAGCTTTAAGTAAGTATTGATCCGCTAACAAAAAATTGCTATCCTCTAGTCATTGGCTACTCGCCGGTGATCTAGAGGGATCATGGTTATTTTTGCTTTATTGTTTTTTGTTTAATTAAGATTTTTTCGTATTCAACGTATAACCCTATCACACTAAACTCTAGCCGTCACAAATACACTAAATATGTTGAGTTTCCATCAATCAACCATATTTTTCTTCCTCATCAAGATTTTTTTATCGTTGAAGATCATTGTCCCTGACAACAAAGTGTACCATGTAAAAAATAGAAAACGTCATAAAAATAGAGGAAACCGCCAAGCAGTATACAATTATGTCGCCAAATACAAGTTCATCTCCGAGCAAACGAACGACAAAGAAGAGAAAAAAAAGAGAAGCATATGGCAATTTCAACATTCTATTCAGTTTGTACGTCAGAAAACATTCCGTTTAAACTGTAGGGGAATGTTAGATGATAGAAACAAGCCTAAACAAGAGCTTAAGGTCCATTATTTTTAGGGTTTATGTTAGTTTATGCTCATAGTTATGTCTATTATAAACAAACATGTTGTCTTTTGTAATGAAATGCGTTCAATCAATATTAATCTCTATTGTTTTAAGATGTACATGACCAAAAATACAGTGAAAACTACTTATCTACATAATAAAATAGTGAAAACTACTCGTATAATGGAAAAGAAAATATTATTGCTACACATAAACAACAAACCACATTGTTAAGAGTTCAAAATTTAGCGTAACTGATACGTGGGAATTGCACCCTCGCAACAGGTTTTACCTCTCAAGGGATCTCGAGAAGCTTACAACCCCTACCAGGCAGTTTACCTGATCGTTGTAGTATAGTATAGTGACAAGTACCGGGGGATTGATCCTTCAACTCAGGAATAGTGTCGCTAGGATTAGAAAGCCTACTAAACTAGGTCTAGAGGTGAGGGATAATTCTTTTTGTATTTTTATATTTTTATAAAAGCAAGTAAAATCTCGGGTTTTGAAGGAGTGGGCGGAATTAGTTGCTAGCCAACTAACCCAATAAACTAAGATGCAATCAAAATAAAATAACATAAATGAAACTTAAACTAATTATACTAGTGTGGTGGAAACAAAAATGAGGAAAGTTGTGTTTACTTAGATTTCATTACTCCCTAGATATATTTTATAGGTTAATTAGCTTGTTACAATTGCATGGATGACGGGTCATATTCCTTAATACTAGTCGTAGGGCCGTGTACAATATTCCCTAACTCTATAGGATCCTACTTCACTCCCATGTCGAGCCGTTAGAAGCTCCTAACACGGGATCATTAGAATTCTCCTACGCATTAAATACAACCAAAAATCATAGTACACCTCCGATCATGTTTCTTAAGACGTTCAAGCAAGTTACCCATGGAAGTCTGCCAGTTTTCTTAAGCCTAACATCGAATACAATCATCCATAACAATTATAAACAAACAATCAACCCATAATCAACATCTGGGTTTCACTACATCTAAGCAAACACAAGAGAAATCTAGCCTAGCATGTTAAATAGAAGACAAGCGTAAGATATAATCAAACAACACATAGACATATTGAATGATTTGAAGGAATACTTATATTTAATTGAACATGAAAGAATCAAGGGATTGAAACCCTTGAAAAGCTAATAAAATTCGGACTAGGGTTTTTCCCTCAAAGTTGCACCCTAATGAATGAAATTTGGAAAACTATATATAGATATTACATCGTGACGGCGTCATGTGTTAGCCTGTGACGCCATCAACTCGCCGCCATTATACAAATTGTATTGCCTAGATCCATTGGTGACGCCGTTATGTAGGATTTTACTCTGGGCTGTCACTAGTTATTGGACCATGACGGCCTTGGTAACGCCGTCAGGTCCTAGGCTTGAAAACTCTTTGGATCGTCACGTGTATTTTCCACTTTCACCTCTTTTGTAACTCTTGACGCAATCATGTGGAGAGTCTTGACGCCGTCAGGTACTAAGGAAATTTGAGACTTTGCCGTTTTCTTCACTTTTATACTCCAAAACGTCCAAAATGCTTCCTCTTCCAGATTTCTCTCCAAAAGTACCAAAAATGACAAAAGGAACGATTTATGGCAATATTTGATCAAATAATCTCGAATTCGGCTTAAATAACCCTTAAAAGCGGTACACTTTTCGCCTCATCAGTAACAAAATGACTACAATATTTTGATTATCATTCAATATTTCTGGCAGAAATACCTTTGATTTTCATGAATAGTTTTCCAACTAACATGTCATATGTATAGTTTCTCATTCATCTATTTACCACTATGAAATATTTTAGTAATGTTTTCAATAAGTTTATTCTCACGAAAAACATATAACATAAATACATTTGTTTTGCTAAAATATTTAATTATACTGGTACCCGCCAATCATCATTGACAGTCTTGTATGTGCAAATTATTGTATAATCAATCTCATTTTCCTAATAAAATCATAATGTTGTCTCTTCGTTATGCTAACATAGATTGAAATTAAAAAATGTCACGCAAAAAAAATAATAAAATAAGGCACCTCATCCCTCGTTCACAAATGAACAACCAAAAACGATCCCCTAATAACAAGCTCGTCCAAGTCAAAACCGTTTGTTTGTTCCATAAATGATTCGTTTTGTACCAAATAGTTTAATAAACATTGAATGGTACCTACTTGTGTCATTCTGGACACTTCGTTTAAATGGTATGTAACTCTATACTGATCGATATTTATGACCCAAATAGGATGAAGAGTAAAATGAAAGTACTACACATAAGAGAATGATGAGGATGTTATTCACCTTGGACGAAAAATGCTAAAACTGCCGGAACAATTATGGAGGCGACCGAGAAATTTGGTATATAAAGAGTTCAATATACAAATATGTTACCAATGGTTTAAAACCCGGTGCAACCGGTTGAACCGGGAACCAGAGTGATGACCGGTCCGTTGTATGCCGGGTTTCTGCAGAAATTCAAACCGGATTAAACCGTCGGGTTTTGATTGACCCGGGTTGAACCATCGAACCGGAAACCAGCCGGTTCTATCTCATAAAAGGAAAAGAAAGAAATTGATGTAACATGTAGAGGATGTAATCGGAGATGTTGGTTTTGCAACTGATGTAATCATGTTATGCTTACTCGTCTTGTTATAGATCTGACCGATAATGGTTTCAATTTCTTGTAAGTGTGTGTTAATACAAATATAGCCTAAAAACGTTATTTATATTTTACAATCTTCGCTAAGTTTTGTTAACGACAAAATGTAAACTTTAGTTTCTAAGCAAAACATAATCTTAGTTTTTAAGACTTGCATAAACTAGACTTTTGCTACATTTTACATTTCATAAAACACAACACAAGTTTATTTCTTAAATTAGAAATTGTCACATCACATTTATGGCAAGTTTTGTCATTATGCATTTATGGAAAGAAATGTGTTTGACTAACTTTGTTGTTGCTTGCAAGCTTTGTATTTGACTTGTTATTATGAGATGTGACATTGTTTGGTTGCTAGGAGTTATGAGACAAGACCTTGTTTGGTTGGCAAAATTTATTGCAAAACCAACTGCAAGCCCGGCGGTACCCTGGTGGTACACGGGCGGAACCCTTCTCAGGGGTCCGCCTGATCCGCCAGACCTGCAGAAGGTTTTGGCTATAAATATTGAGCCACAAGTTGAATTTTGGCTCATCACGTGACATTACATTTTACACACACATTCATTCTTTCATCTAACCTCTTAACATTTCATATGTGAAGTTTCTTTTTGTAGCAAAGAGATTCACGAGCTTACTAAAAGTAACAAGTATTCAACACAACGTTGCAAGACTTGTTAGCTTAGCATTGTGTAGACTTGTGTAGTTTACACTTCATTTGATTGTGTATTTTCAATAGTGATCGGTTAGTATTTTAGTCCTCAAAATACAAAGAGTGTTGGGAGTTGTTGTACCCTAGTAAAAGAACTAATGGGAGTGGTTGTGCCCTTGTAAAAGAACTCGACATTTAGCTTTGTGTCGGTAAAAGTATAAGCGACGTGTAAGGTTTTCTCCGCCGGTGAAAGGAGCTTGTTGACTAGTGAAAGAAACTCTCGAGTTGGATACTCGGGGCGTGGACGTAGGGCAAGGAAAAAGAGTCCTTGTAGCCGAACCACGATAAATACTCGTGTTGTGGTTTGATCGTTTCTTTCATTTACTTGCATGTTATATATTGTGTTTGTGCATATATCTTTGATCAAACGGAAAGTTTCAAAGCTAACTTAACAAGTTAAAAAGATTTTAATCGGTAAACTATTCAACCCCCCTTCTAGTTTTCCACAATTGGTATCAGAGCTACGTTACTCAAGCTTTCAAAATATATTGTGTTTTAAAACTTGAAACGATCCATGGATTTTGAAAATTACAAAGAAGGGCAATCTATGCAAAGACCACCACTCTTTGAAGCAAATGGTTTTATATATTGGAAAAACCGTTTTGAAACTTACGTGAAATCTAAAGATATAGATTTGTGGTATATAATTATTGATGGTGATAACGTAGTTACTAACATCAAAGATGATGATCAAAAGAAATTAATAGGTAAAAATAATGAAGCTAAAATGATGCTTTACAACGCTTTACCTAAGAAAGAATATGAAAGAGTCTTTTTGTGTAAAACCGCCAAAGATATTTGGCAATCTTTAATTGTCACTCATCAAGGAAACTCACAAGTTAAAGATAACAAAATCGATCTTCTTGTTCAACAATATGAACAATTTGTTATTTCCGAAGATGAGATTATTGATAATGCTTTTGCTAGGTTTAATACTATTATTACTTCACTTAAAGCACTTGACGAATCTTTTTGTAGTAAGAACTTTGTCAGGAAATTTCTTAGAGCACTCCATCCGAAGTGGAGAGCAAAAGTGACGGCAATTGAAGAATCCAAAGATCTTTCAAGCATGTCACTTGATGAGCTAATTGGAAACCTCAAAGTCCACGAAATGGTAATGGAAAAAGATTCGAAACTAGTTAGAGGCAAGAAAGAAAAAGTTAAGTCCATTGCCTTGAAAGCTAGAGTCCAATCAAGTGATGATGAAGAATCTACTTCGGATAGTGACGATGAGGAATATGCTATGGCCGTTAGAGACTTCAAGAAGTTCTTTCGTAGAAGAGGAAAGTTTGTAAGGCAACCTAAAGATGACAAGAAAACTTTCCAAAAAGATCGTGATGATAGGAAAGGAAAGGTTGAAAGAAAGTGCTATAGATGTGGAGACACAAGTCATCTTGTAGGAGAATGTCCAAAACCACCCAAGAGCAAACCTCAACAAGCTTTTGTGGGTGGTGCTTGGAGTGACTATGAAGGAGATGACGATGAGCCTAAGAATGACGATGTTGCTCTCATGGCTCACAACTCAAATGAGGTGCGCCTCAAAGTTTGTTTGGAACCGGATGAATGGATTAAAGATAGCGGTTGTTCAAGGCACATGACGGGTAATAAAAGCCTCTTCTCAACTTATCACAAATGTGATGGAGGTAATGTTACGTTTGGTAGTAATGCTAAGAGCAAAATCATCGGAAAAGGTACAATCTCTCATGACTCCCTTTCTATAGATGATGTTGCTCATGTTGATAACTTATGATTTAATCTTCTTAGTATCAGTCAACTTTGTCGTAATATGTATAATGTCCTTTTTAGTGAAAACGGTAGTAAAATACTTAAAGATGGTATAACCGTAGCCAAAGGTGTCCTTAAGAACAACGTATACGTCATGAAGTTGGATTCAACATCTAGAGACAAACTTTGTCTTACCTCATTAGATGAATCTTCAACTTTATGGCATAGACGTTTAGGACACGCTAACATGAGACTAATCCAAAACCTCTCCTCCAAAGACTTAGTTCGAAACCTACCTAAGTTGAAATATGACCAACACTTTTGTGATGCTTTGTAGGACCTTAGATATATCAACTTTAACACAAATATAAGCACTAGATGAAGTAAAGATGAAGAGAAGATGGTGACTTGATGTATGTATATGTATAGCGTAAATATATAAAGAGAGAATAAGATGAAGAGAGCTTTTTATTCAAAAACACACACAATACACACACAAGCACACCTTACAAATGAGAGGTAAGGTGCCTTTTATAGTTCTATACATAGGCTTTGATGGGCTTGGTCTTGGGCTTGGTTTCCTTTTACATATAAAGGCTTACATAACTTAACTCATGACATATTAGCTTACCAAGACCAAGGCCCATTGACTATTCTAATAACAAAAACTATGACACATTACAACATTACAATAAATGAGAATGACCATCACTTTTTAATATAATTTTTAATGCTAACAATCTCCCCTAAGGGGTGGTCATTCGAATGATGCTCCACGTGAGTAGGTCTTCCGTGTTCTTTGTCTTTAACTTTGTGTGTCGTTGTAGAATAGTCTTTAGTCTTTGTTCCTTCATGCTTTGTGATCGTTGATAACTGATTTTTCATCGTTCTTTGTTCTTTTGTGATGTGGAGTTATCTGCCTTTTGTCACTTCTGCTTCTGTGGTGGTTATTCGCCATTCCAACATGCTCATACATCTTTAGATTTTGATATTCATATGCACGTAGTTCCTTTTCTTTCACTTTGATCTTTAGTCTTTATACTTTGTAGATTCTTCTTTTTGGCGTAGAATCTTTCTTTGAACTTTGTGTCATATAGATCTTTGAGGGAGCTTTCTTTAACTTCCAGATGTATGTATGAGCACGTGGAATCTGTCGCCATGAAGATGAAGTGTCCCTGCATATAAACAGTTAGCAATAAAACATCCGGTACTTACAGATAAGAATTAGAGATCGTCAACAGCATAGTGTGAAGACTCCTTCTAACCCTTACCAAGGCCGTTCCCATGTCAGATACTCTCGAGAGAGCTTACAAGACCTACTTAGTAGCTCAATGACTGGGTGAGTCGCTGGGGATCACTCCACGACTGTAGACCGTTTGAAACCACCGCGAACACTAAGCGTAACCCATAAAGAATTACCGAAGTGACCTGCTGTCAGGGCTGTTTGATGTTGACCCTGGCAGGAATTTCCATTCAATCATTGAGAAACACTTGTGTGAATTCTCTCATAAATGTTCTGGCAGATTGCTAAGATCTGCGTAGGACTCTTAAGTTTACATCTGGCATCCTTAATGTTGAACAACCAGTGTAGAAATATCATGTGTTCCTATGAGATCTTTTGATGAATCTCGGGGCTCTAGACTCGATAAGTGCACATTTAGTTTCCTATGCGGAGATTAGGGAGAGGTCTCCTGCTTCAATGTCAACCATCTCTAAGAGACAGGTCGATAGATTATGCATGTTCCCCGTGAGAATGAAACAAGCTCTTTTAAGAGAACTTGAGTGGTTAAGAAGGTTTAGTGCAGTGCGTCACTGGGTCCATGACGTCTTTGTCTTCAATACCGGTGTCACCTTAGTAACAACCAGTAGCATACGAATTGTACCCGGTGTCTGCCCTAAGGTTGAACATATGTAGGGCTATTTCTTTTCACCCTTTTTCATACTTTTCTTTTTAATTCTTCAACCCCTTCTTTCTCCTTTCTCATTTTCTCCTTTTTTTTCAATCATACCTAAGGACTTCTAATTCTAATCTATTGGATTTGTCCTTGGGTAGATCCCTCCGGCTCAGGCGGATCATAGGACGGTTTTTCCTAACCTTAGTCACCTTATAACACCATGACTATCCTATCATTGCCATAAAACCATTCATTTGAAAATCTCTCAAAGTGTTTATGATAATAAAACACATTGTTGACACTTCGAGAGTTTTGCATTTCTTTAGAAGGACTCCCCCTTCACATGTGCTCATGAATTTTTTAAGAAATTTGCACATGCGTGAGGAGTTTGCACTTTTTGAATTGATCCACTTTCAGTGAACATGACCGATTCGAGACACACTTACATCACTAGTTAGACTAGCTTGAAATTATTACCCGTCCTGGTCAGGTCCAAAGAAAGTCTCTCGATATGGTACATTCTACTCAGACAAGTCCTATTCGAGACATGCTTACATCACTAGTTAGACTAGCTTGAAATTATTACCCGTCCAGGACAAGTCTTTTCGATTACTGACATTTTAAGCTTCGTCAATTCATTGGTACTTTCTGAGTCGAGCTCTTTCAAGATTCAGTCACAAACTTTAAACATCTTTGATCACATTTTAATCATGTCTTCTCCCCCTCAAAAATAGCATATTGTGATATTTTTTATATCAATAGATTAAGAAAAGGCTTTTTGGAGAGAAAGACAGATTCATTTTGCATGAAATCGGAACATTTTTGTTTTTGTACTCCCCCTTAATGATAGCACATTTAAAATCAATTAAGGGTTTTGAGGGAGTTATCTTGAGCACTCATTTTGAGAGATTTTGAGAAATCTTTTGAACAATCTTGAAAAAGTGTTCAAGATTATATTATGAAAACGAGTTTATGCTTGAAATCTTTTTCGTTTGTTTAGACTCGAACTTTTTTGAAAAAGATTTTGTCATTGAACGTACGAGTCCTTGATTTGAAAAATAATCAGAAGTCATCGTTTAAGTACGGGTTTCGTACTGAAGTATAATAAAGCCATTGTGAATTTTTTTTTTGAGAAACGACATGTTTTAGAAAAACATTAAAAAAAAGAACTCCCGCTCAAGCATCTGTACATGTCCGTATCATTGTTGAATGACATTTCTAGAAACGTACAGAATATTGATTTATACGAGAGACATGTCGTGAGAAGAATATTTTTGGATTTTTTTTTTGATTTTATATTGTTTTTGTATTTTTTGAAATTTTATATTTTTGTATTTTGTTTTTGTTGGTTTTTCAAATTTTGTATTTTGTTTTTTCAAAAATATTTACAGCGAAGCATTTTGAAATCATTTTTCAAGAAGATTCGAGAAGACGTACTAGCTCCTCAGGAGTTAGGCTTCGCATGCCAATTCGTCGAACTAAATAGTCAAACCTTTCTTTTGGAAGGGCTTTAGTAAATAGATCGGCGAGTTGATAATCAGTCTTAACGAAAAATAATTCAA
Organism: Artemisia argyi; assembly: GCA_030686995.1. NCBI lineage: Eukaryota > Viridiplantae > Streptophyta > Magnoliopsida > Asterales > Asteraceae > Artemisia > Artemisia argyi. The sequence continues at coordinate 269,334,589 of CM060709.1, read as the reverse complement.
CAGTACCCTCTTCCACGTGTTCTTTGATGAAATGGTAGCGGACTTTGATATGCTTCGTCTTAGAGTGATGTACGGGATTGCACGAGATGGCTATGGCACTTTTTGAGTCACAATACATAGGTATTTTGTCAAAAGTAAAGCCATAATCTGTGAGCTGTGTCCGCATCCAAAGAACTTGGGCACAACACGCAGATAGAGACACATACTCGGCTTCGGCGGTTGATAGCGCAGTACAATCCTGTTTCTTTGACGACCAGCTTACAAGCTTTTCACCCAAAAATTGTACTCCACCTGATGTACTCTTTGCTGTAACTTGATCACCAGCATGGTCTGCATCTGAAAATGCTGTTAGATTAAACTCCGAATCCTTCGGATACCAAAGTCCCAAGTTAATGGTGCTTCGTAGGTACCGAAAGATCCGTTTAACCTCTTTGAGGTGAAGTTCGGTAGGCTTTGCCTGAAACCGTGCTAACAAACATACAGCAAATTGAATATCGGGTCGGCTAGCAGTTAGGTACATGAGAGAACCGATCATGCTTTGATATTTCTTCAGATCGATAGGTTTCCCAAACAAATCAGCACCTATTTTTGGTGAAGTGACCATTGGTGTACCAACAGAATCACAATTTTCCATTCCATGTTTTTTCAAAATCTCTATAGTATATTTAGCTTGATTGATAAAAATACCACGAGGGGATTGATGTATTTGTAAACCAAGAAAGAATTTTAGTTCCCCCATCATGGACATTTCGAATTTGCTTTTCATGAGATTTTCAAAATGTTTTGAATGGTTAGGATTGGTTGATCCAAAAATAATGTCGTCCACGTAAATTTGAATGATCAAAATGTCATCTTTGATTTTTTTGATAAACAAGGTGTCATCAACCGTTCCTTTTGTGAAATTGTTTTTAAGCAAGAAAGATGATAGTTCGTCATACCACGCTCTTGGAGCTTGTTTTAAACCATAAATTGCTTTCTTGAGCTTGTAGACGTAGTCTGGATGATCTTTGTCGATGAATCCCTCTGGCTGACTCACATACACTTCTTCTTTCAGAGTTCCATTCAAGAAAGTTGTCTTAATGTCCATCTGATAGACTGTGATGTTTTTGTGAGCTGCATAGGCTAAGAAAATCCGGACTGCTTCAAGTCTAGCTACAGGCGCGAATGATTCCTCGAAATCTATCCCTTCTTCTTGTGGATAACCTTTAGCCACGAGACGAGCTTTGTTGCGAATTACAGTCATTTCCTCATCCAGTTTGTTCTTCCACAACCACTTGAGATCAAGAACTCGTTTATCAAGTGGTCGTTCAACAAGTTCCCAACTGTCATGTAACAGGTATTGAAGAAATTCCTCCTGCATCGCTTCAATCCAAGGGTTTTCTGCCATTGCTTCCCGAATGTTCTTTGGTTCTTTGAGGCTGATTGAACACACGTAGATGCACAATTCGAGATCGGTGGCAAGTTGTCTCCTTGTCTGAACTGGCTTTGAAGGTTCACCAATAACATGTTCTATTGGATGGTCTTTTGTCCATTGAAACGTAGAAGGGTACCTTGGGTGTAACAAATGTGTGTTAGATGGTTCTTGTAACCTTGAAGAAGATTCAGAAGAGTCTGTTGCAAATGGGTTTTCAAATACTTCTTCTTCTTCTAACGCAACATCGTTTGAATTATTTGTAGGTTCTTCTTGAAAATTTGTATTTTGGTTTTGCTCATCAACTCTTGGTAGATCAGTTTCAATAACTGGAGTTGCTTGAGTAGATGTAGATGATGCGGAGGTAGTTGGTGCTTCAACTTCGATTGTTGTAGATGCATCCTGTGATGGTGGTGGTGGTTGATGGTTTTGAGCGGGTGCAGCGGAATGTTGTGGAGATGCATTTATCGAAGGTCCACCATAGTATTCATCAAACATTAACTCAAAGAAATTTTCCAGTTCTTGTTCTGAAGGTTTATCCATGTTTGTTGACTGAGCTCCTTGAGGTACGAGTCCTGAACTGATGTGTCCAGAAGTCTGCATGTTTGGTGCGGGTCCTAATCCGTTTTGATTAGAAGCCATCGGATTAAGCGCAGGTTCTAGAGCGTATCTCTCAGAAGCCATTTGTGAAATCTCGTCAAACTTCACATTCATCGTCTCCATTATCCTTTTCATTCTTCTATTATACACCCTGAATGCCCTCGAGTTTTTTGAATATCCAATGAAGATTCCAATATAACCCTTAGGTTTTAACTTCCCTAGATCTTCTCTGTCATTCGTCGGATAACACAAAGCGCCAAACACGTGAAGGTAAGAGATGTCAGGTTTACGGTTGTTCACTAGCTCATATGGGGGTTTATTGAATCTCGGATGGACTAGGGATCGGTTTTGAGTAAAGCAAGCAGTGGCTACAGCATCAACCCATAAGAATAGTGGTGCACTAGAAAAAATCAGCATTGTGCGAGCAGCTTCCACAAGAGTTCGGTTTCTTCTTTCAACTACCCCATTCTGCTGTGGAGTTCTAACAACTGATGTTTGATGTGTAATTCCAACATCTTCGAGGTAAGTTCTTAACTCCTGGTTTGTAAATTCTGTGCCATTATCTGTTCTTATAATCCTTACTGGAGCTTGAAGTAGAACTTGAATACGCTTCAGAAAGGTGATGATGATGCCTGGTGCTTCGTCTTTTGATCTCAAAAACTTTACCCAAGTATATCGTGAATAATCATCAACAATAACAAGAATATACTTCTTCCCATTAATGCTTTCAACTCTCATTGGGCCACATAAGTCCATGTGCAACATATGTAACCTTGCTTCTGAACTAGGTACGGTTTTGGGTTTATATGATGCTCTTTTACTTTTTCCTTGTTCGCATGATGGACATAGGTGTTCCTTGGTGTATTTGAACTAAGGAAGTCCGGTGACGATGTTGTCTTTGGCTAACTTGTTGATCGTGTCGAAATTGAGATGGGATAATCTTCTATGCCACAGCCAAGACTTAGTTTCGGTTGCCCTTGTCATAAGACAAATTGGTGATGTAGAAGCCATTTGGTTGATGTCGATAGCATACAAGTTTGTACCACGATTACCAGTTAAGAGATCATCACCAACCAAATTTCTAATAAAAACCGTGTTTCTCCTGAATGCAACTTCTAAATCAGCATCACAAAACTGCCCGACTGAAAACAAATTGTGTCCCAACCCTTCGACGTAGTAAACTCGAGTGATTAAAATATTCCCAAACCGAAGATCTCCATAACCCTGAATAGCTGCTACATGATCATTTCCAAATCGTACAGTTCCCATGAATTTCCAGACGAAATTGATCAGCATCTTTAAATTCCTGGTCATGTGCTTGGAGCAACCCGAGTCGACGATCCAAAGACATATTTCGATAACCTGCCAAGAACAGAAGAGTTTGTATTTGGAAACCGTTTTGAATTTGGTTCCATTGGGTTAGGAGTAAAAGCAGAATCACACTCATAGACAGTTGCTACTTGTTTAGCTTGAGCTATTTCTAATTTGCCGTTCTGAAGAGTGAACTCTCTACCCGTCGGAATCCACATACAAAACTTAAGGTAGTTCCTAGGCATTCGACTAATAGTGGTAGTCCTAAATCGTGCAACTAATCTTTCTATAGATCTGGATCTAGCACTAGGTCTTTTTGGAACATTCTTCTATTCAGGCGTAACATTTACATGCTTAGAAACACATTCATCATGAACATCATTAATTAAACATTTCTTGCATATTAAACAAACGGAGTCATTACATGCATTAGAAACAGTACTTTCGACATTACATTCAGATGAAACATGTCTCTTATTACAAAGCGATAAATTCCTAGGGTGTTCTTCTACATATTCAACTTTATTCTTGCCACTACTCTTAGAGACAGGCGAGACTCTATTGTTCCTTGTGTTGCTCCTAGGCTTTAGTCTGCTGCTCCTAGAGGTGCTTTCTAATCCTGTAGAAGGTAAGGCACACACATTAGGATTTATATTGTTGTCCTTTTTAGCATCCCTAGATTCTTTAGAATTAGCCTTTATGCACTTGTCATTTGTCTTAGATGTTGAGGCAGACGCACTAGTGGGACTAATCCTAAAAAGGCCAGGTGCTATCACTTTAGGTGTTTCGACAACCGCTTTTCCTTTATCAACAATCTTTTCATTTTCATTTTTCTTGGGCAAGGGTGTTGGAGTGACTGGTTTTATCAAATCCTTTTTCTCATCGACTTTTGGAGCAAATCTTGAAATTGACATTTTTGGTTTTTGAACCGTGTTTGAAACATTTGGTTTCTCCGAAGTCAATGGTTTTGCAAACTTGGTTTCCTCACCCTTTCCTTTTTGACTTTCAAGCTGAGCCCTCAAAAGATCATTTTGCTCTTTCATGTTCTTTAAGGCACGCTCATACGACAATTTGTCATACTTTCATTCTTCCTTTTTTCGATCAAGTTGTTTAAAATATGACACATTTTCTTTTTCAAGCTTTATAAGAGCATTTTCATATTTTGAAACAATTGCGGAGGTCTCAGCTCTTAGTCGTTCATCGTCTTGAACAGAATATGTTTGTAAAATGATAGACATAATGTCAGTGGTCATAACAGCTTCGAAGAGAGAATCATTTAGGTTTTCCAAAACATTCATGTTTTCACGAGTATCATTAGCTTCGTTTACCAGGGATTTGTGGTCCTTGACAAAGTCGGCCGTTTCTTTTAAGAAAGCTTGTTCAAAAGGGATTACCCTCACACTGATGTTATTCAGTGGGATGGTAATTTCATTTTCAAAAACTTTTTTCTGCTCAATATGAAAACTGGAATGCCAGTTGTTAATATTGATTGTAGTTTTAGAAGCAACAATATTTTGAAGTTCTTGAATTCTCTTTTTAACGTCATCCAAAATTTCTCTAGCCTCACTTGTATTAAAAGTGTTGTTAGAAGACATTTGTTCCATTTTTGAAAGAGATTTGGAAACAATTACTTTCTTAGAAAACATTTTTGAGAATGGTCGTTTTATGGAAAACACAGATGGTTCTTTTTGTGGAACAAAAGTAATTCCTGAAAGTTTGTTCAATTTGTTGTAATCAATGGGTTTCTAATCCTTTTATTTCATTTTAATTATGCTCTCTTCGACATGTTCTATTGTTTGCACAGAATCCCGAATGACGGGAGGATCATGTTTAGTGTAAATCACATTACCATTATATAAAACATTCTGTTCTTGCTGAGCTTTCTTGAGATTACTGGGGGTGTTGTTTCCAAGAGCCACTTTATGTTTCGTATGGTAAATTGGATTAGTTTGATTTGAAATCATTTTCATTGTTTGACTCGACTGACCCGACTTAACCACCAATTCTTCTAAATGAGCAATCATGTGTTCTGACTCTACGATTTCGGCCAAAAGTTTGTCTTCTTTCTTTGCAAAGTCCTTTTTCAGCTCGTCCCTTTCTTTTTCAAGATTGGTATAAGCTAATTTTTGTTTAGAAAGTTGGTTTTGTAAATCAGAAATTTCCGCGTTTAAAGATTTTATCTTTTTGAAAGAATTAACATCAAGTGTATCAAACTTGAGTTGCAATTGTTTTTCCCTTGAAACGGAATTTTGATAACCAGTTTCTAATTCAGACAATTTTTTTTTTTATGAAATTCAAAAGCTTTAACGTTTTCTTTGTAACTCTCAAGCTCAGCGGTCAATTTAACATTCGCGGCCTTAACATCGCGATTGAACTTTTTCACATTCTCAATTTCAATACGACAATTATTCAATAATGATTCAAACAAAGCACGTGTTTCCTCATCATCCTCAGCATGTTGTGAAACGAAGCCTCCATTATGATTCACATCTGGAGTTGCTGAAGGAGTATTGCTACTACTTGGCGTGTCCAGGAATGTATCATAAGTGGATGCTTGCTTCTCAAAATGATGTTCCTCATGAGGAGACATATCAAATATATCATTATTGTGACATGTGTTGAAGTTGGATACCTCAGATGGTGCATTGGTGTCATAAACAGGAAGTGTGTCAGAATCCGTGTCATACCTAGCTTCCTGAAGATTCGCCATAAATATGCAGTTCGCATCGATATCCTCTCTATCTTCCATATCATCCATAAGAGCCATAAAATCATTCTCCTCTGCGTTCAACTGAAACCCTGCCTCATTCTTTTGTGCCAACAGTAATGCTTTCTGCAAATACGCCGTGTCTTTCTTGTTCGGCATAGTAGGACAGTTCCTTGCCATATGACCTACACCCTGACAGTTGAAACACTTTACCGGATTACCCTGATTCACATTTCCCAAATTCCCAACTACTGGAGCTGCAACATTTCTATTCTGATTACCCATTGCCTGATTACCAACATTCTGACCCCTCTGATTTCCAACAAACTGACCCAACTGATTCCCTGCATTCTGACCATACTGATTCCCTGCATACTGACCTGCGTTCTGCATATTCTGATTGCCCATATTAAATCCAGTAGCATATCCTTGCTGATTCCCATAAACTCCAACCATTTGGCCTCCATTACCCATATTGAAACTCGGCTGAGCAATCTGCTTGTTGCGAGTGTTCGATGAAATCCTTTGGTTGTTGTTAGTTGGTGTAGAATAGCGTCCTTGGAATGCCTTTGACAGAAAAGCAAACGCTTGGGTTAATGCAGCAATAGCTTCATCATTTTCAGTGAATTCTGGTTCTTGGAATTGTTGGTATTGCTGTTGTGGAATAACGTGTTGTTGTTCCTGTGGGTAGAACTGTTGTTGGTAGACCGGTGTTGGTTGTTGAATGTATGATGGTTGCATGTAGTTGTGAGTGGAAGATAATGATGGTTGTTGTGTGTTCACTGGTAGCGGTGTTGGTGTAGTAGCAATTAATGCGAGAGGATCATGATTCTTTGCCAATCTTTCTTTCCTTACTTCATTAGCCTCAGCTTGGTTTTGTTTCAGAAAATCATAGAGTTGATCATAATTCACCTTATGTAAATCCTTTGTTTGATTGACAATTGTAACATAACGACCCCATTCTTCTGGAAGGTTATTGATGAATTTGATGTTTGTTGCAATTGTTCGAGGTGTCAACTTGTTTCTGATTAACTCATTCATCAAAGTGCAAAACCTTGTGTAGTAAGATTCAATCTGTTCACCTTTAGTGGATGTAAAGTTCTCCCATTCAGTAAGAAGTTTGTTCTCAACGTCTTGTTGTCCAATCTCTGTTCCATGACAAATCCTTCTAACACGTTCCCACATAGCATAAGCAGTTTCACAGCTTTCGACCACAGCAAAGATCTCCCGTGGTAATCCAAGTTGGATTAAATGCATTGCCATATCATCTGCGTCGATCTGCTTCTTATCTTCCTCTGTGTAATCTGCTTCTGTTTGTTCATGCACGAATGGTTGAGTAGGAGGTGTTGTATTTGGATTACCTTCAATTTGAACTTGTCTTGGCTTGAATGGACCATTTGTAATGGAGTTGATCATTAATTTACCATCAGGCTTTGTTTTGATGTAACGAAGCATGCGGCTTGTCCATGGGAGATATCCACCTTTTTCAAGCATTGGAGGTCGGTTTTCCGCACCAGCTGCATGAATGTCTTGCTGAGTTGCCATTGATGAAGTGTAGATGGATAAAGTTGATTCTTGGATCGTTCCAACGAAGTAGGAGTTGTGTTTAGTGTAAGTTGATGCAAGTTTTTATGGTGAAAAATTTGATCTGAGACCTTAAAACCTCAATAACTTCTTCTCGGAGCGTTTTTAGGCCTCGAAACTTCGCCTAAATTGATAAATCTATTTAGCGTGTCGTTCTCCTCTGTCTCACGGTCGTTTTGACAGCTGATTCGTCGAAAACGGAGTTACGGTTCAAAAGTTATGGCCGTTTGAAGTTTGGTTATCAAAAAGTTAAAAAACTTACGCGTAAACCTTTAATCTTATGCGTAAACAGTAATCTTACGCGTAAAGATGAGACTTATGCGTAGACTTCAAAGTTACGCGTAAAGTATGATCTTATGCGTAAACTTTAGAGTTATGCGTAAGATATACCTTATGCGTAAGTTTTAATCTTATGCGTAAGGTTCAAAAGACCAAACAAATCTTTCAAACTTATCCAAGCTTGAAAGATATCCGAAGTCGAAGTATTCCACTAACTTATCCAAGCTAGGGAAGTACTGAGTCAGCGATGCACGAAGAGAAGACCTTTGATGAAGTTATGCGTAGAACTCTGAAACTTACTCGTAGAGACTTACTCGTAGAAACTTACTCGTAGAAACTTACTCGTAAGAACTTACTCGTAGAAACTTACTCGTAAGAAAAGGGTTTTGACCAAAAGTTACTCGTAGGAAAAGGGTTTTGACCTCAACTTACTCGTAGAAAGTACTGTAGACAGCTGTTTTATGTACTATACTCAAACTTACTCGTAAGATGTCCCAAACAGCCAAAAAATCCGATTTTTTCAACCAAAAACACTTTTTCCACTTGATTCTTTTGATCAAATCTTTCCCAAAACACTTAGAATCACTAAAGCTTCAAGAAAAACAACAACTTTAACACTAAAACACTTAAAGATCAAGACTTTTTAAAGAAAAAGTGCACTTTTACAAGAAAAAATGCAACTTTTTAAGAAAAAACTTGAAAAATACGATTACCACACAATCCTAAATCATTGTTAGGCGATTGATACCACTTGTAGGACCTTAGATATATCAACTTTAACACAAATATAAGCACTAGATGAAGTAAAGATGAAGAGAAGATGGTGACTTGATGTATGTATATGTATAGCGTAAATATATAAAGAGAGAATAAGATGAAGAGAGCTTTTTATTCAAAAACACACACAATACACACACAAGCACACCTTACAAATGAGAGGTAAGGTGTCTTTTATAGTTCCATACATAGGCTTTGATGGGCTTGGGCTTGGTTTCCTTTTACATATAAAGGCTTACATAACTTAACTCATGACATATTAGCTTACTAAGACCAAGGCCCATTGACTATTCTAATAACAAAAACTACGACACATTACAACGTTACAATAAATGAGAATGACCATCACTTTTTAATATAATTTTTAATGCTAACATGCTTGCAAAGTCGGTAAACAAGTCCATGGTAGCCATAAGGCTAAAAACTTGGTTTCTACATCTAGGTGTCTAGAACTTTTACATATGAATTTATTTGGTCCGTCGGCTATACAAAGTTATGGAGGTAACTTGTACACTTTGGTAATAGTTGATGATTACTCAAGATATACTTGGACAAAATTTTTGAAAAGTAAAAATGAAGTTTTTGATAAATTTGAAATTCTAAGTAAGAAAATTCAAAATCAAGTAGGATCTAATATTGTGTCTATTAGAACGGATCACGGTTGTGAATTTGATAATGAATTTCAATTTGGAAACTTTTGTGATAATAATGGTATAACTCATAACTTTTCGGCTCCACGTACTCCTCAATCTAATGGTGTAGTAGAACGTAAAAACCGGACATTGCAAGAGATGAGTAGAACAATGCTTAATGAACAAAACATTCCACAAAAGTTTTGGTGTAATGTCGTTGACACATCAACATACATTTTAAACCGAGTCTTAATTAGATCATTTTTGAATAAAACTCCTTATGAACTATATAAAGGTAAAAAGCCTACATTAGGATACTTTAGAGTGTTTGGGAGTAAATGTTTCATTCTTAACAACAAGGATTATCTCACCAAATTTGACCCAAAGTCTTATGAAGGTGTATTTCGTGGATATTCACAAAATAGTAAAGCATACATTGTTTTGAACAAAGAAACCTTAAGAGTCGAGGAATCATTGAACGTAACATTTGACGAGAGTCCACCTCCCTCTAAGACATCACCTTTGGTAGATGATGACTTAGTTGAAAACCAAGCAATAGAAAATCAAGAAATTTTAAGTGATGACAAAGAAGATGAACTATTTAACAAAGAACTTGTCAATGTCAAAGAATCTAAAAGTCATCCATTAGATGGTGTCATTGGCAAGATTAACGAAAGAACACTAAGGTCAAAAGTTCAAAATGAAAGCAACTATTTTTGTTTCGTGTCAACCATTGAACCTAAAAATATTAATGAAGCCATTAAAGATGAGTCTTGGGTAATTGCAATGCAAGAAGAGTTAAACCAATTTGTTAGGAATGATGTATGGACATTAGTTCCTCAACCAAAGAGTCAAACTATAATTGGAACAAAATGGGTATTTCGAAATAAAATGGATGAAAATGGAATTGTGTCTAGAAACAAAGCTAGGCTAGTTGCACAAGGATATAACCAACAAGAAGGCATTGACTACGATGAAACTTTTGCTCCGGTTGCTAGGCTCGAGTCAATTAGAATCTTACTTGCATATGCATGTGCACACAATTTTAAACTCTTTCAAATGGATGTCAAAAGTGCATTTCTAAACAGAGTCATTAATGAAGAAGTGTATGTTGCTCAACCACGGGGCTTCATCGATTTTGAAAAACCAAATCATGTCTACAAACTTAAAAAGGCTCTTTACGGACTTAAGCAAGCTCCAAAAGCATGGTATGATCGACTTAAAACATTCCTAGTTGACCATAAGTATACCATGGGCTTAGTTGATAATACTCTCTTCACTAAGAAGAAAGACTTACATATTATCATAGTCCAAATCTATGTTGATGACATTATATTCGGATCAACTTGTCAAGAATTATGTGTGGATTTCTCAAAAATCATGCATGACGAGTTTGAAATGAGTATGATAGGAGAACTCAACTTTTTCCTAGGACTCCAAATCAAACAACTAGAAGATGGTATCTTCTTTAACCAATCTAAATATATTAAGGACATGCTTAAGAAATTTGGACTAGAAGATTCGAAACCTATCAAAACTCCCATGTCCACGGAAACTAAACTCACCAAGGATGAAGAAAGTGAATCCGAAGATAGTACTAAATATAGAGGTATGATTGGTAGTCTACTTTACCTAACAGCTAGTAGACCCGACATTATGTTTAGTGTTTGTCTATGTGCTCGTTTTCAAGAAGATCCTAAAACTACCCATCTCGAAGCCGTTAAAAGGATTTTTAGGTATATTAAGGGCACTACACATTTAGGTTTATGGTATCGCAAAGGAACGGGAATAGACACCATAGTGTATGCCGACTCGGATCATGCCGGTGACTATGTCGATAGAAAAAGCACAAGTGGTATTTGTACTTTTGTTGGACATTATCTCACCTCATGGTTCTCTAAGAAGCAAACGGCTCTTGCTATCTCAACAACGGAAGCCGAGTACGTTTCGGCCAGAAAGGCATGTCAACAAGCTCTTTGGATGAAGCAAGCTCTTGTCGACTACGGAATTCAACTCAACGACATCACAATTCTTTGTGACAACAAAGGTGCCATTGATCTTAGCAAAAACCCGGTTCAACATGCTCGTACCAAACATATTGAAATCCGTCATCATTTCCTTCGTGACAACGTTAAAAAAGGAAATATCTCAATTGAGAAAGTTTCTTCCGAAGACAACATAGCCGACATTTTCACAAAACCTCTTAAATGTGAACCTTTTAATCTTCTTAGGCTAGGCTTAGGACTCATGGAACCTACATTGTAGTTCTGGACATTAGACAAAAATCACAAAAATCAAAACAAATCCAAAACCATTTTTCTCAGCAGGGTCGGCGGAACCCTCAGCCATAACGGACGGAACCCAACTCAGGGTTCCGCCGTATCCGTCGACCTGCAGAAACATTTTATTTGTTTATATTTAACCAAACACCCATTATCTCATACCACCACTTCAAGGCTGCTACTATTCACTTTACCACTCATCCACACCTACGAATTCTTGGTCCTTTATTCATTTACATTGCAAATCAATCATCATTGTAAGTATTCTTAACATAATTACAATCCTGATCTGAGTCTAGGAATTCTATTTCTTGCACAAAAACAAAAACTTGGGGTTATGCATTAACTTAAGAAATTCATGCATGAAATTAGGTAATTTATAAAACTAATCATGTTTCCCATAGATAGGAATTGCATCTTTAATTAGTATAAACATGTTTGCTAAAACACCCCATGTCAAATCCTTCCAAAAATTTCTCACAAGTAGGACAAATATTTTTTCGTCTCACATTGAGAATACAAAATCAAAACGTTATGTTTAAAACATCACTTGCATAATGTCTCTTGAATGCTAAAGGGAATACATAACCAATATGTATTTTCGGGTATATTCAAACGAAGCTACATTGAACTAGGAGTGTTTGGGTTATCTTTTGTTTTATAACAAAACTTGCATAAAACGATTTTGAAGCATCAAAATGAGTCAAGATAACCGCACCTCCACATTGTTTTCATATAGGCACACACTAGAACTTCCACATTATAATAGTAGTTTACGTAAACTAAAATGTGAAATTTTGTTGTTCTAGAAATCATCATGCCTCCTCTAACCTACTACGACCACAAGGACACCATTAAGTACCTACCAAAACACCACAAAACCAAAGGCCTTACCGCAAATCAAGTAAACGTTTTCAAAGCCCTAGAAAAACACTATGTCCATGAGGGTAGAACCATTGACCCATCTTTCCTAGAAGGCACAAACCTTTACGCCGATTTTGCCACAATCAACTTTGAGTGACTTTTGAATATCGACGAGCCTATTTGTCCTAGGTTCATTCTAGAGTTCTATGCATCATGCGTCCTCTCAACGGATGATTATGGTCATATGTCTATCAACTTTAGGGTTAGCGGTCATCAATACTCCTTCACTCTTGAGGAGCTTGCTCAAATCCTAGGTGTTCCAAACCATGGTACTTGCCTCTATTCCGACTTGCACTCCCTCTCAACTCTTGACAACCTCCAAGACCGTATCCACCCTTATGACACACCCCTTGTCTCAAAAGACGTTCTTCGTGACCACCTCTTTGTTAGGACCACCACCACTAGGAGAACCCGATTGGGGAATGAGGTCGATAAGGACCCATATGGAATGGAAATGAACGAACTCAAACCCCAATTCAAGAAATGGGAGGAAGTCCTTAGAGCCAATGTCATTAGCACAATAGGGAACCGTGACCATATCAACCTTTGCCTTTGCTACATGCTCTACTCCTTGACCGTTAGGCAACCCTTTAACCTTGCCTACTACATGGCTAAGAGAATGGCCGACATTCCCGTGCATGGCACAACGGCTATGCCGTATGGAATGCTCTTGACCCGTCTCTTTAGGTTCATTTCACCCATTCCACCAACTCCAAATGGTCTTCGTCTTGACTACACTCTCATTCCACACACCTTTGTTCCACTTAGTGATAAGAGAGTGTACAAAGCTCAAGGAAAACGTTCACATCCTCCTACCTCATCTTCGTCTTCCTCAATGAGTGAAGATGACAATTTGCCAAACTCTAGGCTCCCTCCTCTAGAATACCTTTCTCAACTTCCGGATATTCCTAATGAGTCGGAGGAGTTCAAGCAAACAAAGGGGATGTTTAAGAATCTTGGAAGGTTCCTTGGAAAGCTCAAGAACAAGATCGACCGTCAATGAGTGCGGGTGTGTAGGAGTGTTTGGCACTAGGTGCTATTTGAACAAATTTGGTCGTTTAAACAATATTTGTTATGAATTTGTGTGTTAGTACAATGTTTGATACAATTTGGAACATGTAATATCTAACTTTGATGCAGGTAGACAACTCTTGGCAAGTTGTCAAATTTTCAAGTTTATGATATTTTCACTAAGTATAGTGAAATTCTCGACCTCAAGGTCAAAGTCCTATGAAATGCATGTTTACGTGTCTAATTTTTGCATTGCCCAACCAGAAATGCCTTATCTCTTTGATTTTAGGAGTTTTCGAAAATTTTGAAAAATGTCTCGCGGGTCAAAAACGTGGACTGCCACTTTTTTCAGCCCTGGCGGATCTGGCGTTACCCAAAATTGGGTTCCGCCAGTGCAAATTCTAGGAATTCCAGAATTGGCCCAACGGACCAGGCGGCACCCTCAAATGGGTTCCGCCTGTGTATTCTGAGGGTGCCGCCAGTAACCTGCAGAATTTTTTTTTTCATTTTCACCCATTCGACATCCAAACACCAAAATCCAATCCTTTTAGGTAGAAACTCATTATTTGCAATGTGTTTAGCATAATAGGATACTCCTTCTTCCATAAACTTAACCAAAACCAATTCCCGCCAAAATTCAAATTTAGCCATAACAACCTCAAGGACCCCTCAAACATAAAGAAAGGAACCCTTTTAAGGGATCTTTGAAATCCCTGAGATTTATACTACCACAAATCCACCAAAACCACTAAGCATTTAGTGCAAAACTTGTCTTCTCACTTCACCATTTTCATTAGATTGACTTCCATGATTTGACAACCCACAATTAGTTTTCCAAATCATTAGAAACCTCAATTTTTGTATGGACTAACATCAAATCCAAACACTCCTTTCCATAATCCATCAACACTATAAATTAAGCCATCCTAAACACCATCAAATCACACCTTCCTCAACACAATTTCTGAAACTTATAAACCATTTTTCACCATGACTAAGTCAACAATCACCTTTCCACCATCAAGACCCATCCGGAAAACCGCCCGGATTAGTGTTAAACCACTATGGTCTAATCAACCCATCAACCTAAGCTCCTCATCCTCGGATGAATTTACATCACCCATAAAAAATGAACACTTTTTGAACCTCGCATCTCCATCACCATCACCCAATGAACCAAATGAGCTTACTCCACCACCAACTAAAACACCTATTGACCCAACTCCACCAAGTGCTCCAACTCAACCATCCAAAACTTCATCACCATCACCATTACCCAAAATTGAGCCAATGGAACTATTTGGGTCTCCTCCCACATCACCACACCCATTTGTCCAAGATCTTAATGATCTTCCACCAAGACCTACACAACCACCACCTTTTGCAAATGAATCACCAAGGTCAATTCTTGACCAAGATAACCTTTTTAACCACATTCAACCACCACAACAAGTGTACCATCCACCTAAACCATTATTGTTTCACCCCATCTACCATGACATCCATGGTCCTCTATATGGAGAACCAAACTTTGAAAACAATGATCACCCAAATCCACCACATTCTCAAGCCCAAACCTTTGAGACTTTCTTCCCCTCATATGAGGAAATCCAAAGCATGCTTGAAAACCACCTTCATCAAGCAATGGAATTTCAAACCACCTTGCTTGACTCAATACCAAATCCATCCTCCACCCAAGAACCAAAAACCAACCAACATTCAAACCAAGAAACCAAAACCAACCCATTTCAACCCACTCATCCCCATGCTTGCTCAAATTGTGAGCAAATGGGTGAAACCATCAAAACATTGCTTAAACAATTCCAAAATGAAACCCGTTTTGCATTCCAACACGTCATAGAACGTTTGGATGCTCTTTCCCACCCCAACAAATCCTAGACAATCCTTGGAGGCCGTTTGCCCCAATTAAGGAAAGTAGGATTTTATTTTTCTTTCTTGGTTATTTTTTAGTTTTTGTTTACAAGTAGAAGAATAGTTCTCATTTCTTGTCTTTTGACTTTTAAAAGTCAAAATTTTACTTGGAATGATACTTCTTTCTACTTACTTTAGTACATTGTTGGTTGATCACGTTTGTGTTGTCATTGTGGTTGCAATGTGTGTGGTAACTACATCTTTGACTATATATATCACCAACTAACAATTTTTCTTGTAGGGTTCAAAATCCATGTTTCTCATCTTGGCACTCCATTTAGGGGGAGTATCGACCAAGGGGGAGCATGGGCATTATTCCGCTTCGCTACTCTACTTTTTGTTTCAACAAAAAGGGGGAGAAATATATTAAACCTTCAATACTTGATATACTTTTCGTCTCTTAAGTAAAACAAGGTTAATATAATTTTTTTTAAGTCTTGAAAACCAAGATTTTGCGTGTTACTTAAAAACAAAGTTTATGTTTTGTCATCAACAAAAAGGGGGAGATTGTTAATACAAATATCGCCTAAAAACGTTATTTATATTTTACGATCTTCGCTAAGTTTTGTTAACGACAAAATGTAAACTTTAGTTTCTAAGCAAAACATAATCTTAGTTTTTAAGACTTGCATAAACTAGACTTTTGCTACATTTTACATTTCATAAAACACAACACAAGTTTATTTCTTAAATTAGAAATTGTCACATCACATTTATGGCAAGTTTTGTCATTATGTATTTATGGAAAGAAATGTGTTTGACTAACTTTGTTGTTGCTTGCAAGCTTTGTATTTGACTTGTTATTATGAGATGTGACATTGTTTGGTTGCTAGGAGTTATGAGACAAGACCTTGTTTGGTTGGCAAGATTTATTGCAAAACCAACTGCAAGCCCGGCGGTACCCTGGTGGTACACGGGCGGAACCCTTCTCAGGGGTCCGCCTGATCCGCCAGACCTGCAGAAGGTTTTGGCTATAAATATTGAGCCACAAGTTGAATTTTGGCTCATCACTTGACATTACATTTTACACACACATTCATTCTTTCATCTAACCTCTTAACATTTCATATGTGAAGTTTCTTTTTGTAGCAAAGAGATTCACGAGCTTACTAAAAGTAACAAGTATTCAACACAACGTTGCAAGACTTGTTAGCTTAGCATTGTGTAGACTTGTGTAGTTTACACTTCATTTGATTGTGTATTTTCAATAGTGATCGGTTAGTATTTTAGTCCTCAAAATACAAAGATTGTTGGGAGTTGTTGTACCCTAGTAAAAGAACTAACGGGAGTGGTTGTGCCCTTGTAAAAGAACTCGACATTTAGCTTTGTGTCGGTAAAAGTATAAGCGACGTGTAAGGTTTTCTCCGCCGGTGAAAGGAGCTTGTTGACTAGTGAAAGAAACTCTCGAGTTGGATACTCGGGGCGTGGACGTAGGGAAGGAAAAAGAGTCCTTGTAGCCGAACCACGATAAATACTCGTGTTGTGGTTTGATCGTTTCTTTCATTTACTTGCATGTTATATATTGTGTTTGTGCATATATCTTTGATCAAACGGAAAGTTTCAAAGCTAACTTAACAAGTTAAAAATATTTTAATCGGTAAACTATTCAACCCCCCTTCTAGTTTTCCACAGTGTGGTTATAGTAACTAGATGGTGTGGACGATGGTAGGCTGGTAGCATCAGAAAATAACGATCACTATGCTGATGAGGAACACTGGAATAGTGTGTATCTTATTAGCTTTTATCTTGTTAAAATAACGAGTGAAATGGGAGAAATGAAAATACTCAAGAGGTAATAAAGTTGATTTGAAGTGATGACTGGCGAGCCTGACATATGATTTAGATTCATTGATTTTGGTCTTTTTATACTATAACTTTTGATAATGAATATGGAAAATGAATTAATTTAATATAAAAGCATTTAAATTATTTTTTCTTTCTATTAAAACTTGCATACAAATATCTTTTCTTGGGGTATAAAACTGGTTTGACCCGATGGTTCAACCTGTTGAACCGTTAACTCAACCGGGTTAATTAAAAACCCGGGTTTTAAAACATTGTATGTTACCATACTTTTTGCAAAAAAGTTCAACTAATTTACCGAGGTTTCAATTTTTTTCATCAAAGTTACTAATGTTTGCATGTTTATTAAATGGGTTACTAAACGTTTGAACAAATATCATCCAAGTTACACTTGTTAAGCGTACCAGTTAGAATACTGTATACATTATCCACGTTGGATATAAAAAGTCTACTCACCATAAACATGTATATGTCAATCAAATATTTAATAAACCATATTCTTCACCCACTAACTTCATTATTCATCTCCCCAACAAGCTTCCAAATTTTATTTATTTTTTTTTTCAAATTTAAATTAAGAGTATTTATAAAATCTTAAATAGTAAAAAAAGAAAAAGAAAAATAGGGTCATTTTAACTCTTTTTTAGCCTAACAACTATTTCTTTGAGAAAATGCAAAATTTTCATTATAAGAAAAAAGAGAAAGACAACACGGATAACCCCCACTATCACCAATACGACATACCCTAGAACACAGCTTGCAGTGTCGTCACAGGTTCACAAACGCTCTCTGACGCCTACGTCAGATGCTTTTAAGTAATATTTAAAAATTTATGCATTAAATGTTATCAAAGTAGTTGAGAGGTGGTTTTTCTACGGCTACATCATTCAAACTCTCTTTTAATCTTCATTCGTTTCAAAATAAATGTTCACCTTTATATTTTCATTTTCCTTCAAATAAATATCCATTTTATGTTTGTGCATATCAAAAAAATATTTTTTCCCCTTATAAACATTAAAAAGTACAGTTTAGAACTATACTTGAGCGGTGTTTGTTTAAGCTTATATGTGGCTTATGAGCTTATTTGGTATTCGGCTTATGTTTCACAAGCGTTAATTTTTCAACTTATTTAAAACTTGTGAGTTAATATAAATATTATATACTAGTAATAAAATTTTGTGAGTCCATAAATAGCAGATAAGCTAAAAAAATGAACTTTGTGAAATATAAATCAAAATCAAATAATCTCCCAAATCCAAGTATCACCTTAAAAAAAAAAAAAAAAAAAAAAAAAAAAAAAAAAAAAAAAAAAAACTATAGATCTCCAAATCAGATGATATTCACAGGATATAAAAGTCCACCAACAGTCAAAACAACTTCCCAGTCAAACACCATGTCCAATCCAACCTAAACACCAAACTCATAACAATGGGTTCTTAGTTGCGGCATTTCATCAAACATCTTACCTGCAACAAATCAGATGAAATTCCTCAATGAACGCCGTCCATTCTGCTTCTTCCTTCCCGAGTTTCGCATCCCACTCTTGTTAAAGCCTTGCTTGCTCTGCTTCAAATTCTCTTAATGTATGTTCATCACACATCATTTGATAATGCTGGCTTGCAATTAAGCAATTCTCATCAACTGCCTCGTCTTCATAACCTAGCCTAATTTCACAGGATATAAAAGTCCACCAACAGTCAAAACAACTTCCCAGTCAAACACCATGTCCAATCCAACCTAAACACCAAACTCATAACAATGGGTTCTTCGTTGCGGCATTTCATCAAACATCTTACCTGCAACAAATCAGATGAAATTCCTCAATGAACGCCGTCCGTTCTGCTTCTTCCTTCCTGAGTTTCGCATCCCACTCTTGTTAAAGCCTTGCTTGCTCTGCTTCAAATTCTCTTAATGTCTGTTCATCACACATCATTTGATAATGCTGGCTTGCAATTAAGCAATTCTCATCAACTGCCTCGTCTTCATAACCTAGCCTAATTTGAGTCAGCTGAGGTTGATAATGGTGTTGCTCAATAAATCCTGGTGCATTAGATGAAGTTGATACACCGAGCAAAAGTTGATTCATCTGTTGTGATACAAAACTAACAATTTTGTTTTTCTCATAAGTCCAATAGATTTTGTTGCTGATTTGTTCAAGTATCTTTGGCGCACACCCCACAACGTGTCACTAATGGCGTCATCTTTCTTGGCGTCGTCGCTCAAAAACTGGTCCACTATTCGAAATCTTAGTGAAACACTGGATTTGTTATCTCATGTCTGCTTTTCGTGAAATAATACTGTAACACCCCAACCCGTTAAGGGTAAAGATATCACAATAAATAGTGTCCAACATAGCAGAACACAAGCTTAATACTTTAACAATACAATGAGTACATATGTTACAAATGAATTCCAAAATAAGGAAAAATACAATAATAAAACAAAGTCCATTATTTAAAAGAACTCTAAGGTTGGTCCACACTCTCTTATTCCCAAAGCTAAACCCCGCATCCTAGCTTAAGTACCTGCCGCATGAAAAAGAAAACGCGGCTGAGCATAAAAAGCTCAGTGAATAGATATGAAGATAACAAGCACATCAAGTAATAAGACAAGAGAGTACGATTTGAAATTACATATGGTGTCACAAGGTATATCAAAGGACTATCAAGGTTAAGTATGAAAAGTCACCAAGGTTAAGTATCAAGAATCGACAAGTGTAATAGCAAGGATTAACAAGTTTCAAGGATCGTCAAGTATAATGTCAAAGGTTAAGTATAATATCAAGGTTTAACAAGTATAGTATCAAGGGTTAACAAGTTTCAAGGTTTTCAAGAATTAATAAGGGTTAAGTATCAAGAATTAGCAAGTGTCAAGTATCAAGTGTCAAGGCTTTCAGTATTTAACCCCCAGGCACAAACAAGTATCAAGTCAAGTATATCAAGTCAAGTATCCCAAGTTGGAGTGATCAATTCTCAAGATGTGAGGGGCTGCAATGCACAGAAGCCCAGTCACCAAGTAATATATCATGTAGCCCAAATCATAATCAAGATGGCCGTAGCCCAAGCAAGTAACAAGTAAAGACAAGACTAGGATGCATCCATACGCCCCTGCAGGCCAATAATAATAATCATAGCAGCAGTCGATAACAAGTATCAGGGACGGTGTAGTACATCTCTCCAACTATACTAGAGTACATAACATTGGTGCATCAATGCTATGGTTGTGGCTACTCCACAACAAGTAGCTCCTGGGTAAAATACTGAAGGATCAAGGGTCAAGGTTCAATATCAAGTACAAGTGGTCAAGTCATAATCAAAGGTTCAAGTCAAGGTTCAATATCAAGGGTCAATACCAAGGGTTCAATATCAAGGGTTCAATATCAAGTAATATAAAAGAGAGAGAGAAGAGTCATGAGAGAAATAGTTGTACTCTTGCTGAAAGAGTACGGAATATCTGTACCTCAGTCCAATTGCACAAGTAAAGTCACATGTCAAAGAGAGAATGGTTCACGCCCGCTTCACTGAACCTAGAAGATAATGGATATGAATCAAGACGAGTCCGAATTACTCAAGTTACCTCTTTTAGTTATCTTTCCATTTTTAGAAACTTTCTATATTTAGCAGCTTTCTATTTTAGGTAACTTCCATATTTAGTAACTTCCCACTTTACGTAGTTTAAGCATTTTAGAAGACTTTCTATTTTTAGCAAGTTTCCTTATTTGGGGAGTTTCCAATTTTAGAAGGTTTCCATAAATAGTACTTTCCAAGAATAGCAGGTTTCCATAATTAGCAAATTCCCAAATTTAGCAAATTTCCAAATGTTGACATATTCTTATAAGTTAATCTTACCATAATATCAAGTTTCATAGCCTCGTTCGTTACAAATTTCATTTTATAGACATTTCCCGAGATTAGGGTTTCATTATGTCACCGAGCATGTTTTAGGGTTAAAAGTGTCAATTTCACAAGTTAAAGGTCACAATAGCATACATTTATATAGAAAATTGCAAAAATCGTCCTTGTGGTTTGGCCAAATTGCACGTTTCGTCCTTACTGTTCATTAATTGCAAAAATGGTCCGGATTTGACACTGTTTCATTCACTTTTGGTCCTTCGTCCTTGCAACCACAAGGACGAAACGTGCAATTTGGCCAAACCACAAGGACAATTTTTGCAATGCCGAAGGACCAAAAGTGAATGAAACAGTGCCAAATCCGGACCATTTTTGCAATTAATGAACAGTAAGGACGAAACGTGCAATTTGGCCAAACCACAAGGACGATTTTTGCAATTTTCTCACATTTATATTATAACACATTAGCATAAGTCAACTACAACATTTAAGAGCACACTCCAAGAGGGACATGCAATAGGCCACCAAATCATCAAGTTAACACATTAGACATATGCATATAAAATGACCGGTTTTCTAACAGAATTTAGCCCACTAAACAAATTTTTAAAACATATCAGAAGCCCAAAATAAAAATCACCAAAATTCTCACAGAAGTAAATATGTCTTGAGAGTCTACATGAATTTTACCAGATTTTATTATTAAGTTTAACTCCATATGAAAAATCGTTTTCCCCAGACCTACCCAGAAAATTAACTACACAAACATGCAGAAAGTTTTCACTTAAAATACCCGTTTACACACCTTAGAAAAATTCACAAAAATTCCAAGAAGTAAAAAAAAACCCAAATATTACCCCAGTAAAAGGAGAGCTCCTAACTCCTTACGGTTTGAAAATGAAAAATCAAAAACTACTACTGAATTAAATTTCTGCAAACACAGATTTGACATATCATCACACAAAATTCAAAAATACACCCAAATCAACCTCAATCACCTCCAAATCAATTGGAACATTTAATTAGGACCCTAAAATGAGTTTACAAGCAAAATTATGAATTAAACATTTACCAATTTCGTTTTATGATGCACACATTCTCAGCTATCAAATCTGTCCAGAATTTCAATACATAAAAACCAACTTCCTTTACCCCTTTTAATCCAAAAATCAACCAACTAAGTATCTAATTCACATCATCTCATCATTATAAACATGTTATCATCCTCAAATATCAAAAACAATCATGAACTCATGTTACCAAATTATATTCGATCCATATGCATTGAAAATCCCATTTTTATCAATTTCCTCATCAAAATTAATATGGGTCTATTTATGTATATATTGTATATCAATTCATATCTTTTTTATTCTTGCGTGTAATGATATTCATGATGAAAGGAAAACAAGGAATTAATCAAGGATGCAAGAAAAATACCAAACCCTTCAAGGGATTTCTTATGGGTCGAATAGGATGAGAAAACAATAAGCAAGCCTTCAAGAGCCTCCAAATGAACCCCAATGTACACCAAATCGTCTCACGAACACGTAGAATTAATCACCAATATTTCTTGTTCAATATTTTTGATGGATTAAGGGCGAGGAATGATGGTTGTGGCGTTAATATGAAGAACCAAGGAAAGGGATGACTTATTTTTAGGTTTCTAGATTATTTTGGAAGGATATAAATCAAATTAATGATAATTGCAATATTTTAGGGATCCCCCCCCCCCCCAATTAGGCCGGTTTTTCAAGTGTAGATAGGACCAAAAATTTTATTTTTGTCATTAAAAATACTTTAGGTTATATTTTGGTATTTATTTTGTAAGTAGTGTACAAATTTTAAGGTTTTTGGACCCTGTTCGGTCACGTAACGTGCAATATTTGTTTCTTAATCCAAATTTCACATTCTTGAGCTCATAGGATGTTGTAGTAGCTCAATTATCATTTACTTGAAGTTACATGATCATGTTTGTGATCGTACGATAACCGTTTTTTATTTCGGGCTTGTTTGGTAAACGTACTTAAATCTTCAAATTTTCAAATTGGAGGGTATTCTGGTAATTTAATCATGATGTGAAAAATGTGGGTTTTACAAATACCAATAGAAGTGGAGGGTTTTTTCAAACAAGGGGCTGTGTCAACTATTCAATCAAATGATATTGAGCATGTTTCCCATATCTTCTCGAGAAACAAGTGGGCCATTTCTTTGCAAAATTGTGCTCGACTTTACTACCCAAGCTGCGTTATATACTCATCACCAATACATCGCATGATTCATCATGGAATTCTGTTTTCCCCCTCCCGGTGGTATCAATCAGAATGCCTTATTTGTCTTTCCATGAAAATGGATATCTCTAGAAAAGATTATCAGTTTAATTTTTTCTGCTTTTTTCTTCACTTGGACCAATCCGCCTACCCGACTTCTTCGATTTAAAGTTATTTGTGTATCTACCCCAATAATACTATTGTGCCGTACCATTATGGAAGAAGATTCGACCAAAATGTGGACTTCCACATGTACCTTGGATTATTTACAAGTGGTATTCAAGCTCTTATTTTTCAACTTTACCCACGACTTACATAGGTGAATCCATGGAAGGCCACCTTCCCGCAGAAATGTCTTTGCATTGAGCATTTCATTCTCTCAAAGCTTTTGAGAGATCAAACTGCTTGATAACGTCGAAAGTAGCATGTTGCCAAGCGGCATCGTCTTTATCACATTGTTTTTTTTTTAATATACACTTGCATTTCTTTGACGGTATAAGGGAGACGACAAGCCAAAATTTGTGTTATTAAGATAATAGTTGAGAGAATGTGTTTGAAGGTGTTGAAAGAGTTGTTGTTTGAATTTGTGAATGAAATGAGAGAATAAGTGGGGTAGTTATAATGTTGTAAAATGGTAAAGTTAAAAAAAAGTGTATTATTATTATTATTATTATTATTATTATTATTATTATTATAATAACATCACTTTATTAAAAACAAATAGGGTTTACAAGAAATTAGTGGGGAGCCGAGAGACTAACTGGGCCCCCACACCTCTAGCTACAGCAAAGCTAATACGACTAAAAATATGCGGAGCAGCACGTGCTCCAATATCTTGAGTCAAAGAGAATCGTCGAATACGCTTTAATAAGGCCACTGCATCTTTTTCAAGTTCTCGGTCGTTTCAACGAACTAGTTTGTGCATTTTGTGAACCACGACCGAACCACCACAGTGGCCTCGACTGATGGAGACTGATCATGGTCGACCGATCAGTGCTAGTAACCTTAAAAACATTAAAATTACATGTTAGAACTACACTTGAGCGGTGTTTGTTTAAGCTTATATGTGGCTTATGAGCTTATTTGGTTTTCGGCTTATGTTTCACAAACTTTAATTTTTCAATTTATTTTAAAACTTGTGAGTTAATAAAAATATTATATACTAGTAATAAAATTTTGTGAATCCATAAATCGCAAGATAAGCTAAAAATTGAACTTTATAAAATCTAAATCGAAATTTAATAATCTCCCAAATCCAAGTATGACCTAAAATATATATATATATATATATATATATATATATATATATATATATATATATATATATATATATATAGTAGATCTCCAAAGAGAAAATTATCAAAATGGTACAAAAGTATAAGAGAATTCCATTTTCTAGACAGTTTTCCCAAAACGCTCATGTTCAACTGCTCGACTCCACTAGTTTTGCGCCACGTGTCCTAAAAGTAGTGGAGTTGAGCAGTCCCACTAACTGCTCGACTGCTTAACTCCACTACTTTTGGAACATGGGCGCAAAAGTAGTGGAGTCGAGCAGTTGAGCATGACCGTTTTGAGAAAAAATGTGTCAAAAGTGACTAGAAAATGGAACTTGTTTGTACTTTTGTCCATTTTAGTAATTTTCTCATCTCCAAATCAGATATTCACATGATACAAAAGTCCACCAACAGTCAAAACGACTTCCCAGTCAAACACCATGTCCAATCCGACCTAAACCCCAAACTCAAAACAATGGGTTCTTCGTTGCGGCATTTCATCAAACACTTTGCCTGCAACAAAACCCTCAAATCCCTCAAAACCTTTTCATCATCATCTTCACAAACACCACATTTCCCATCATACCCATCTTTTTTCTGCACTTTGATCCATCTTTTCTTATCAAAAAACCGTTTTTCACAAGCCTCCCTCACTTTTCGCACTATGCGAAAACACGGTTTTCGCCCCGAAAATTTACGCCAATGGAATAAGCTCCTTAGACACTTTAGTGAACATGGTATGCTTTCTGATGTTTTGTTTATGTATGATGAGATGTTGTCTTGTGGGGTTAATGGGAATGTGGGTAGTAGTAATGTAGTTTTATATAGTTTGTGTAAAGTAGGACGTGTCGAAAACGCGCTAAAAATGTTGCGAAATGGGAGTAGTTTATGTGAATGTGATGTTGTTAGTTATAATATTGTGATACTGGGGTTTTGTAAATATGGGTTAGTTAAACAAGGGTTTGG
Source organism: Artemisia argyi (assembly GCA_030686995.1). Taxonomy (NCBI): domain Eukaryota; kingdom Viridiplantae; phylum Streptophyta; class Magnoliopsida; order Asterales; family Asteraceae; genus Artemisia; species Artemisia argyi. The sequence continues at coordinate 269,308,975 of CM060709.1, read as the reverse complement.
GTTAGTTTCTGAGATGGTTAAAAAAGGGTTTGGTTTTGATGATTTCACGCCGAATATATTGGTTAAGGGCTGTGTTGATATGGGGTTTTTTGGTTATTTGGATTGGTTTCGGGACATGGATGTTGTTGGTTATAATAGTTTGCTTTACGGGTATGGTAAACGTGGTGACGATACTGGTGCTATGAAGGTTTTGGATCGGATGAGGGAAGAAGGGTGTTTTCCGGATGTTGTTACGTATAATACTTTGATTGATATGTTTTGTAAGACGGGGAATGTCGATCGGGCGAAGGGTGTTTTTGATGAGCTTTTGGTGCCTCAGAGAAACGGCAATGATGATATTGGAAATGAAGTAAATTTGGAGCCGAATGTTATAACGTATACGTCGCTTATGAGTGGTTACTTGAAACGTCATGGGCTCGAGGAAGGACTTGAGCTGTATGAGAAGATGATTTTGGATGGGTTATCACCTGATGTGGTAACTTATAGTTCACTTATATACGGTTTTTTAAAGCATGGGAGAATCGATGATGCGGAAGTACTTTTCAAGGAAATGAAAAGGGTTGGTGTAGATCCTAATCATGCAACATACTCTTCGTTTTTGGATTTTTATTTTAAGAAAAAGAATGTAGCTGTTGCTCTTGGGCTTCAGAGTCAAATGGTGGTACGTGGACTTCCGTTTGATGTGGTTGTATACACTACTTTAATGGATGGATTATATAAAAGTGGTAAGCCTAATGAAGCCGATATAACGTTTAATAATCTTTTAGCTGCTGGTTTGGTTCCAAATATTGTAACTTATACTGCATTGATTGATGGACGCGGCAAGTCAGGAGATTTGGATGGCTTTGAGTCTGCTTTACAAGAAATGGAGAGTAAAAACGTCTCTCCAAATGTTGTTACATACACTTCCTTGATCGATGGTTTTTTAAGACACAAAATGATTGATGCAGCTATTAGTGTGCTGAATAAGATGGTGGGTGAGAGTGTTATGCCGAATATTTTCACTTACAGTAGCCTAATTGATGGTTATTTTAAGGCTGGGAAACAAGAAGTGGCTATGAGCTTTTACGAGGAAATGAAGTTGAGTGGATTGGAAGAAAACAACTATATACTTGATGCGTTTGTCAATAATTATAAAAGAAAAGGGAAAATGGATGAAGCAAGTTTATTTTTTGAGAAAATGACGTCTAAAGGACTTCTACCCGACTGTGCTAATTATACATCTTTAATGGATGGGTATTTTAAATCTGGCGACGAGTCAGCTGCTCTTAGAATGGCACAAGAGATGACTGAGAAAAATTTGCAGTTTGATCCTGTTGCTTATAATGTGTTAGCGAATGGACTATTAGGACTCGGGAAATATGAAGTGCAATCTGTGTATACCGCAATAAAAGAACTTGGTTTGGCACCCAATCTTGAAACGTTTAACACAATCATTGCTGCTTATTGCAGAGAGGGTAAATTGGAAAATGCTTTAAACTTGTGGAAAGAGATAATGAGTATTGGGTTAGTGCCTAACGAGATTACCTGTAATAATATGATAAATGGATTTTGTGAAGCAGGGAAGATTGATGAAGCCATGGATATGTTAAATGAAATGGCAAGTTTACGGTTTTACCCTACTCCCACTATTCACAGGCTTGTGGTTAATGCAGCTGCAAAAAGTAAAAACGGGGAGAACATTCTACTAATGCACGGGCGTCTTGTAGCTATGGGACTTAAACCGAGTCAAAAAGTCTATAATGTTCTTATCACTGCCTTATGCAGGCTCGGTATGACTAGAAAAGCAACATCAGTATTGCAAGAAATGAAAAATAGCGGCTTTTCTGCTGATACTGTTACTTATAATGTCTTAATTCACGGATATTGCAAAAGCTCACATTTAAACAAGGCTCTTCAAACATTTTCACAGATGTTGGCTGAAGGAGTATCTCCTACTATCTTAACTTATCATACGCTTCTTAGGGGTCTTTCGAAGGCTGGTTTGATGACCAAGTCGTTAGAATTACTTAATGACATGATAGAAAAAGGTTTTGAGATTGATTCTGATGTGTATAATATTTTGGTTTGTGGGCATAGTAGGATTGGGAATAAGAAGGAAGCTATTAGGCTTTATTGTGAAATGATATCCAAAGGCTTTGTTCCTCAAGCTAGTACATATAATGTGCTTATTAGCGAGTTTGCTAAGGTTGGTATGATGAGTCAGGCAAGAGAACTTATGAATGAGATGCAAATTAGAGGGGTTATTCCTAATTCCTCAACTTATGATATACTTATAAGTGGGTGGTGCAAACTATCAATGCGAGCAGAGCTAGAGAGGGCATTGAGAACATCGTATGAGACGAAAGCAAAGATGTTGTTGAATGAGATGAACGAAAAAGGTTTTGAGCCTTGTGAAAATACCATTAGGTATGTCACTTTGATCCTTAAGCGACAAAGAAACAAGAAAAAGAGTTGACAGTCGTAAGAACCAGATGTGAAGGATAAGTAATATTCCAGTCGAAAGAAACGTTGTTAAGGCGTCAAGATCTTAAGATGTAGATCAATTCATTGAACTTGATTCGAAGGGCGATTCATTTAATCATCAGGTCAGTGGCTCAAGTCTGAGCACTTATTTGCCTTTTTTATTTATTTCCTGAACATACCCTCCCCCTACCCACACACTCAGACCTAGCTGGGCATAATGTATATGATTACTCATTCAAACAGGTTATATGAATTTGAAACTGGAAATAGGCTATTGAACTATAATGACCAAGGTGTGGTAAATGTTTTGACCTTTCCAGTGTCGGTCACAGCTAGATTTAATGTCCATCCATTTGAACAGACACACAAAAGGGTACTCGAGTAGACTGCTTTAAATGGAACCCGCATTGTAATGTATAAAAAAGGGAGCCTTACTTCCCTTTGTTCAAAAAGTTAATTGTTTCCCTTCGTTCAAATTTTGGTTAGTCCTTACGCTAATATTTTTAGCTTTTATAGCCGACTTCCCTATTTGGTATCATCCATAGAATGTTTCCTCATTCCGCTTTCACATTCATTCTTAAAAGTTTATTATCAAGAAAGCAGATAAAATAAAGACTGTCATCATAGTAAGTGTGAGGGCACAGGAAGATAAGATGAACTATAGTGAAATGGTAGAGAACCCTCAAGTAGGCTAAATCTTTGCGATGTTTGGGTTCATCGTGTTGAGGTTTTTGCCTTTACTTGGAATAGTACTTATGATGGTAATGATGATGCCTGTTAACAAATGATACACGATCTGCCATCTGTTGTATTTTAATTCACAGATTTCTGTTAGAATTACCAAATATAACTTTTTTTTTTTTTAATGATCTAGCTCACGCCAAACTATTATACGTTGCTGCTATTGGCTTCACTAGTGTCCATTTTAATCTTGGGATTTTGCTATTTCTCAAACTTTACATCCACTTTGTTGTTATCGTTGTTGTCATTTATTGTCATTTTCACTACTGACCTACTGTACAATAATACAAATTTGCCCTCAGTCTTCAGGAATGATGAGAACATAGCGTATCATTAGCAGGAGAAAGCTGGCCAGATACGTGTTGGATAATGAGATAACCATCTATACAGCACATCCAAGCTTCTCGTCGCTGATTCAGAGCAGTCATTGGTGTTATTGTGGATCGATTGCACAGGCATCGCCAACTAATGAACCAGGTCGTAATAAGTTGGCGGAATACGATTATCAAGGCATAATGCTATCTGAACCACTTGAACAGAAAGGTATGAATCTTATTAAGGGATTATGTAGTAATTTACTCCAGTTTAGAAACAAAAAAAAGAGCTGTATATTTAAATCTCAGCATGCGTAGACTACTTCCTTTTGCCAGCCTTACACCCAAAATTTGCATATAATAATGTGGTGGTGTCACTATAATGGGAGTGGTTCTTTATACATATAAGAGCCGAGGAACCGATTTAGTGATGGATTTCTATTGGAAGTAGTATTATGGTTGTCTATTTGACCCTCAATTGCAAATCAATTGTATGAATTGCTAGGGCGTATTAACCAAAAGCTGTTGATTTAAAAGTGTGTGCCTTTCCTTTTGCGTTAATATATTCCACTGAGGGGCTCTGTTGCAACTATTACAGAACTTCTATGAAGTGTGATTGATAGACGATATCGACACAAGGTCTTCATCAACCGCAGAAGTTGCTTGTGAGTATGAAATTTGAAGAGTGGATTGACATGTTGAGGTGAAAGGATAACGCCATAACCACATTGAGGTCTGTTGAAGAAACGACAGAACTGAGTATAAGATTAAATTTATCGATAATAGTAAAATAACAACTATATTTTCTGACAATACAATTTATTGATTATACTTGATATAACAAATTTGATATGTATGCTAGTCAGAAATGTCCGACTTGTAACAAAATATATGGTTTTTGTTCTCTATGTACATGGATTCTGTGTATAATACAAAATAAATGGTTTTTGTATTCTTCTAGGTGATGTGCTGTTTTTTTTTTTTCTCTAATCAACTTAACTCCTAAGATGAAACTTATTAAGATGCGACAAGATGGTTATGACAGGCCAACCCTGTTTTAGTTGTGGTTATAGTGCAGGGCTATACATTTGTCAAAGGGGGGTGAATTGTAGAGAACAAACAAGGGTTATATCATTTTATAAATATGTCTTGATATCTCAAGCACTTACCTTTTGTCTTTACTATGTAAAGAGGGCAATTTGTCAAATACCTATTTTATGATGTGATTTGTTAACTCCTCAAATTTGTATTGTCTACAAATCACCTCTTTGTCAAAACACAAAATCCACATACAAGGTATAATATAACATACATCATAAACACAGACACGCATATGTGAAATAATCATACTACTATTAAGATTAACTTTTATGACATAACGCGTTTCTTGTTTGAATAGCAAGATCCATTTACAAGGAAAACTGGTAAACAGTTTCAAGTTACTCATGAGCACGAGTCTTTGATTCAGATGTACACGACCTAACTAGGATATCTCGGTGGCCATTTCTGACCTTTTATGTGGCCACCTTCAGGATGCGTACATAATGAGATTTGAACCTGAGACCTGGCAATGCTAATTACCGTTGAAAAAAATATAAATAGATGATGTGAATCGAGCTTTGTATCCTATGAGTTCCATCAAAAAAGTTTAGAACATCTAAACAATAATACAGGTTTGATCGGACGAAGTATCTTGTAAACTTCTTATTACCACAAAATACATCATTATATTCCTGAATCCCAGTTAGAATTTTGATACAATCATTTCTTGTTGTTGGTTACTTACTTTACTTTCTTGTGAAGACGAGCATTGTGCTAATATGTAAAATTTGACTCATTCACTGTTTACACTTTACAAAATGGATCAACTGAATCAAGCTAAGAATAAACGTTAGTCAATTTCGATTAAAATTTACTTAGAAGTTGGTCCGGTTATTTTTTTTACCAAATGGATATCTTGAAAAACCGAGCTTAAAAAACGAGTCAACAAAGTCGAAAGTTAACCAACAACATCTTCACTAAACCTCAAATTGTTGTATTCAGTTATCATATACAGTAATTATTACTTTAGCCATTTAGTTTTTGTAATCATATTTGATGCTAGACTTATTTATAAAAAGAAAAAAAGAAATATATGTTGCCACAATGCCACTTGCCACCTCTTTTCAACACAAACCAATTAATTTGAGACCCTAGAGTATTATTTATTGACTTATGGTTCACAAGAAAAACAAACAAAATTTATACTAATATGGACATATGGTCACCTTTAAGTAGTACTACTACCAATTAATTTGAGACCCTAGAGTATTATTTATTGACTTGGCCGGTCAAAAGAAAATGAAACACTATTTATAAATGAAATAAATAAATAAATAAATTTGTGTCCATCTTTAGTATACATATAATTAGAGTAAATTTCTTTGTGAGGTATTTAAAAGAAAATAGTTCTTTTTTCTAACACTCTTCAATTTTGAAAAGAAAAACACCAACAGTCCGGTGTTATTCTTTTTAAAATTGAGAGAGTGCCGGTGTCATGGACGGAACATAGTGGAGACTAAGAAGCATTGTGCCCCCCCAAAAATATTTTGCACTAAATACATTTTTAACCTGTGTCTTTTACGGTCTTAGGCATTATTAATACAAATGTTAAAAGAAAATGTAAAACGGCCCCCAAAGTAAATACATTATATTTTGCCCCTTTCCGGTAAAACTTGTCAAGCAGTGTTACTATTTTCAAAGTTATAATTACAACAGATTTTGGAGTGCTGGTATTGCTCTTTTTTATAGTTAGAAACTGTGTGCGCAATTTTGGATAAACCACAAAGACGATCCGTATAATTTACTCTAATTAGTGAGGACGGCACATAAAACCTTTCTTACCTTGTTTAGTAGCTGATAGATTTGTTAATTAGTACTAGTATTTTATAGTTAAATTTGCTGGTTTTGGCAGTGGAAAAGTATCATTGCCTATATATATATGATGCATCTTATGCATAAATCGTAAGTTATCAAGATAAACTAGCTCTAGTTAAAAAACATTCTAGTGAAAATGATGAGGCAATTTTGCACCTTGTTAGCATCTTCAATTGCATTAATTAAGCAGCCTCTCCGTCTGCATGAACGATCAGTTACTGCATATCTTGTCAACGCCAAGCAATCATATGAACCTAGGTTCTTTTCGGCTCAACCATTTGCCATAGCGCCAGAATATGACGACCATTATTCTGAGTGAGTTCCCATCATGTTTATTTTTTGTTTGCAAGTTATTTAAGGTTTCTGTATTACATAAAAGATGGTTTGTTTTTCATTGAAGTCGTCTAACTTGCATGTTATGCATTGCAGAATCGAGTTTCCACAAACATATGCTGCAGGTGAAAAATTTGTTGGACAACAAAACACAGGCAAAGTTCGAGTAATGTCTATACAAAATGTGAAGCCTTCTATGCCAACTCCTCATAACCTCCGATCATACAAGCTTTCAGCAATTGATCAAATCAATGCTCCTTCTTATGTCCCGTTCACTTTCTTTTATCCAAGCAATGTTAATGACAATACCAAAATCGACGACATTATCCTTCAACGATCCAAACTTTTAAAGCAATCAATGTCAGAAACACTTACTAGGTTTTACCCATTTGCTGGAAAGTATACTAATGATATACATATAGATTGTAACGATGAAGGTGTTTATTATGTCGAGACACAAGTTGATGATGATCTTTCTAGTTTTCTAGCAAAACCAGATTACAAGCTAATTAGAGGGCTACTTCCAATGCCACCGAACTCACCACGAGGATTTTACCTCGTTTTGATGCAAGTTAACTTCTTTAACTGTGGTGGTGTGGCAATTACCATGTCCAATTCACATAAAATTATTGATGGTAGCACTTTCATGACGTTTTTAAAATCTTGGGCGTCTACAGCAATAGGCAATCCACAAAAATTCATTTATCCAAATTTTGATTCGCCATCTCTTTTCCCACCCAACACTAAAACACCTTCATATCCATCTTTTCCATTATCATATTTGGCGATATGGCCTATGATGTTCAGCAAAGGAAAGTGTTCAACAAAACGATTTAGGTTTGATGCAACGGCCTTACAAGCACTAAAGGCCAAAGCAAATGAGTCAGTTTCCGCCACTCGAGTTGTAGCAGTCACCTCATTGATTTGGAAGTGTGTGACATCTGCTGCAAGGACACTACACGGAGAAAGACCATCAATATTACAAATTGCTGTGAATATACGAGGTAGATTAGCAACACCCTTGCCACAAAATGCAATTGGGAACATCATCTGGAACGCGGTGGCTAGGTGCGAGTCTAGTCAAAAATTAAGCTTGGAGACCATGGCAGGGCTCATCAACTCTGGTGTGGCGAAAATTGACACTAGGTTTGTTGAGCAATTTAAAGGTGAACAAGGTTCTGACAAGGTTATTGATGAGATACAATGGTTAGGAGGTCAAATGTCGAGCTATGACGCGGATTACTATTCAACAAGTAGTATGTGTAACTCTGGCATGTATGAAGCTGATTTTGGCTGGGGAAGGCCCGTGTGGACGTGTTTGGGGTACTTAAACAATGATATTCCTCTTCATGGGAATGGAATATTACTGATGGATACATGTAGCGGTGATGGAATTGAAGCATGGGTAACGTTGAGCCAAGATAAAATGGACATACTCGAGCGTGACCCAGAAATCCTATTATACGCTTCTGTTGAACCTAGTCCTCTCCAAGCTTGATTCCAATTGTTTCATCCATTTTCTTTGATTTATTTGGTGTTGAATTTGTTCTTATTTATTTTCAGGCTGTACAAACATACGTTTGTATTACATTAGTCAATTCATCAAGTGAATTATTTATATGAGAATGTTATATTTGCAAAAGAATCCCATTTTTTCGCAAGCAACTATTTTCCATAACAGTCTTTCAAAGATACTGTTATACCAAAAAGCATAAGTCACCATGCACAATGGAAGATCATAAAGATTTGATCATCAAGCCACAAATAGTTTCTAGAATCTGTTTCGTCAAACATGTCTACACGTCAAACATTTACTAGAATATTTAATGAGAATGTGTTTCTTTTTTTAGTGTATTGTTGCTGCAAGATGATCAGCGGAATGTCAAGAACCTTACTGAGAATGTGTTTCTTTTTTTAGTGTATTGTCTTCGTCTTCTCCACAAACCGGCTAGCAACGGCCCGGTAGTATCACCGGTCACCAGTTCAACCGGTTCAACTGGCAGGGTTGAACCGGGTTTTAAAACATTGCTTACCGCGTTATATGCATTTATTATTTTCTTTTCGGTTGATGGAAGCTGACAATGTGGTTTCGGTTTCAGTTGCGTTATATGGGTCCTGGAATTGTCACTGGAGCAGAGACGGAGAAGCTTAAGAACATGGAAAGTACAACATTTTGAAGTTTAACCGTGCTCATGTACTCTACACTTTAGAACGTACAGTGCTGCTTAATGCTCAACTTAGTACCACCCTGCTCACATGAAAACTTGTTTGCTTTGTTATTATTTGCAAAAAAATATATGAAATACTATTGATTGATTGACGGTCATCTTCGTGTATAACGGTTGAACACCTACGAGTTGTTAATCTGTTATCTATCTCGATCAATGCATAAGAAATTCTCCATTCTCATGTGCATGTTTAACACCACATTATTGATCACTAGCTATTTGTACGTTACAATGTCAATAATGGCAAGGCAACCAAATCTAATGACCTATGCCAACACTATAAGGCAGAGTGATAATTAATCAAGGCGAGAACCATACAAAATTTTTGGACAGTAGCACTCTGATTTAAAGACATGTTTCTAACACCACCAAAATTGAAGGCAAAAGGGCCTAGCACAAGTTGAATCTCAATCAGTTATAGTAACAAAGCAATCAATGGATAAGTAGAGGTGGGGTTAATTTGTTGGTTCTGAGAATCTTGCCTTATCACTAAGCTCTTGAAATGAGTTCAAGACATTCTGAAGCCTTGCAACAAAGTCAATCAAGGATGATGTGAAATTCGTCAAAGATAGAGCACTTGCACTCTCATAAGTCCTTACCTCACGTTCATTCAGTATAGCATCCCCAAGAAGTGATACACGTGAAGGCCACTGTAACAGCTCCTCCTCTGAGTTTCCAAAACAAGAATGATTTATTGACATATTTGTGATGTGATGATTCGACATATGACATGGTTTTAAATGATGGGAGGAATCCATTGTTTCCTCGTCTTTTAGGTCCTGAAGGTCTTCAAATTCTTTTTGTCGTCTCAAACCTGCCCATTTCTCTGAGTTGACAAGATGATGTGATTTTTTATCTATTAACATTTGCAACTCCTCTGCAGCCTCATGCACCTTCTCAAGCAGGTCAACACATGGGCTTAGTTTTTCTAGCTTTTCCAACTTGTTTCCTAGCTCCTGCAACACTTTTGCACCTTCCATACCCACCATTTGTATCTCCTTTTTGAACATCACTCTCAATTCAGCTTCAGGCTACACAATATACAATCAACATTTATTAGAGTAATAATGTTCCTTTTATGCTCTAAATCATTAAAACTGTCCCTCTTTGAAACTAATTGCATAAATGGTCCATGTGAGGAAAAACTAATTGCATAACCTGTCTTGAGAATGACCATTTGTGAAAAAGAGTATACTGTCATGGACCATTTAATTTGATTTAAAGAGTAATTTACACGTCCGTAGGGTGGTTCATATTTGTATGCAATCAGAAAACCCGCGAACCATAGGGAGAAGTTAAACGAAAGAAAAAAAAATATATATATTTTTATTACCTGTATCTCTGAAAGTATGCATTCATGCATTGCCATAACTGGAAAGGCACAGTGCCTTAACGCACCGCTAACTTTCAAAAATTGTCCCCATGGATATCTTAGCATTTTATAACGTCCGTGAGGTGGTTCCCAAGTTGCAAACCCCAACTACAAAAATTCCAAGTAAACTTAATGGCAAATTCTTCTTGAGTTGAACATAAAAGCTGTCCCCATGGAGCTCGCTAGTTTTACATAAAAATATACTAGTAATTGAGTTCAACACCTACTAGAGTATCTTCTTGACTAGTAGATTGTACTGCTCCTCTATATCCAGTACAGAGGGGGTCATCGGCTGCCTGATACAGAAGGATTTTTTTTGAAGGTATCCTCTCATATTCCACGTTTTGAAGGTATCTTTTAACACATTCTGTAGAACTCAATTCATGAAAGTGAGAGGAGTTATTAGTTATTTAATTGAGGCTTTAATTAAATTGATGCATTACCTCTAATATATATATATATATATATATATATATATATATATATATATATATATATATATATATTACCTTCCAAGGAAATAGCAACACCCCGAAAGTTCTTGACGACCAATTTGTGGAGATCTTCTCCGGACCAAATTGGATAAATGCATATATTCACTATCAAACCTATGCTTGCTCCAACTACAACTAATATGAATCGATGAAAAGCCGTTCTTATGAAATGTGAAGTACCAGAGTCAAGTACTATAGTAAATGTCAACATAGAAACCCTGAATCCGTATTCATATGGCTTCATCGATGGATGCATTTTCACATAGCTTGTAACAGAACCTATAAAAGAATATTATTATACTAAATTCTAGATTTAAGTAAAGTAAAGTAAAAAAAAAAAAAAAAAAATGACAAAAGTGATAAACGACCTGCTATAAAGATGCTGATGATAACCACAAATTCGTGCCAATCCCCAGCCCACCACACAGATGCTTGAGCAATCCCTAATGCAAGTATTGCAGCAAAAAATGCTCCCAATGCCTCATTAAAGCCTTTGCTAAGGGTTGATCCTACATATATATGCTAATCATATATTATATTTTTAACTAATTAGCTATATAATTCTCTATGAAAATTCAGGTGTCCAACACGTACATACACATTCTAAGAAAAGACTACTGAATATACAACTTAGTATAATCAGTTGGTTACCATGAAGATTATTAGTAATTAGTTTATTAACTAGTTAAAGACTAGCGTATATGCATGCTTGCAATGCATCTTCAATCATGAAATGATCATAAAGGAATACGTACCAACGCTGAATTCAAAGACAAGAATGACAGTGAAGATAGCCCAGATGGAATTTTTGCTTATGTAACTAAATGGTTCTTTAAGAAATATTAGTATGGAAACAAAAGCAAGAGCGAGCCCGGATTTAACACCAAATATGATATGTCTGGGGTCGGATCTACCCATTTCGTAGACCTGGATAAGAAATAACTGAACATTGTCCCATTTTTTGGAGATTCGACCGAGGAGTGAATTATTAGTATCATCATTATGAACATTTTCTGAAAAGAAGCTTGAATAACCACCTTTGCGAGATAAAAACCTTTCTGTGATTCTTCCATTGCCTGCCATTTTCTATCAACCATGCAATTTTATGGTTAAACAAGATTCATTTGATTGGAAGGGTACATGATCCGATCAATATATGAAGAAGAAACCAAACTTTGTTTAAACTTTTATTCCACATGTCACTTTCTTAATACACTCATTTAAATCATGACTTCAACAACTTAAGTTATTTATTAGAATAAATTCTATAATTAGGATGAATTTTATTAGGGACGAGGCAGGCAGAACCCGTGCTACGCACGGGCTAAGAATCTAATTGTTAATCGTGTATTCTTTTTGTATATTGGCGAGTGTATACTTAATTATTGTTTAGTATGTTGTATGAAATGTTTGGGGTTGTTATTAACAACAAACTTTTCACAAAAATAATGCATTGTCCAAACAAAATCATCATGAATTAGTTATTGGCTCATATTATTTCTCAAACACATTTGAAATTCATTTCATTCATTGGTTGTATAAGCGAAAAATGTGGATATGTTTTTTTTCATGTCTTAATGTTAGTATTATTTTGAAACAAAAAAAGTGGAGTTTGTTGTTAATGACAACCCTTAGGGCTGTCGTTAGCATTTCCCAAAATTTAAAAGTATTTGATATTGTTTTGGTTTTGTGGTGTTGTATTCTATATATGGGCTTTTGGTTATTAGTTGTGATTGCTTTGTTTCTTTTGGCCTATTACTTATTTGCATGATAAAAAAATGGCTTTGTTTCTTTTGGTATATTATTTAGCCCTACAATACTTGTCTATTAGATGGTTTTTGCATGATAATATGAAGCACACGGGGTCTATCTAATTGGTCATAGTTTAATGTGCATTAAATATTTTCTTTATTAAGTTTGTAAGTTAAAGTTTGTGTAATAATGTATATATAATAATGCCACATAAACTGTATAAAAATCGTTACAAACCTTTTTAGCTTTATCTTATTTTATTGTACAACTAATTTTATTGAAAATTAACATTGAAGTCTTATTAATATTAATAAATTTTATCAATAAACTCAATTCTAAATAGCTAACTAAATGAATATTAATTAACACACTATTAATAACTCCTAAAATCTTTGGACTCCACTATTATGTCTTAAACTTAATTTTTTTAATTTACAAATGGGTTTGAGCAAAAATTATATTCTTTTTCTTTTATATTCATTATTCAAGTTACATGCTTACATAAACTAATCATGCTAAAAAATATCATTTAACCATTTAAATGTTGCTTTACATACATGCTCGTGCACATTTTCTTTAATCAATTCGCACATGTGAGCTACATAAATAGAAAACACACATAAATTACTTGTATATGAAAATGCATTAACATAATACATATATCTATATATATTATGTTAAATCATCAATTATTTTGCAACATTTTCAACTTCATCTCAATCCATAACCGACTTTTAATTGTATACTAATTACTAAATATCATGTGATAAATTCCGGCAAACCTTGCACTTCCATCTCGATGTTGTATATACTTCACATTAAATGCACTGGTTTTGTTTTTCGATAAAAGTTTGAACTTTTGCTTATGTTTAAAACTCAACTTTTTTATTTAATATTATAATTTACAAACGGATTTAAGTCAATATTATGTAATTTTTCCTTTCTATTCATTACTCAATGTGATATTTTTAATGTCGTATTTTGCTATTATGGCAAACTCATTTAATTGGCGTAAATATTGGTTTCTCACTAATGATTCTACATATAGAAAAAGAAAACACTTTGCGATGTGCGACTTTCTTCTTTTCAATAATAATTCAATTGCACACGATAAATTCATTCTAATATTTCTCAGAGAGCACTCGAAAGCAACTACTTACATAAACTAATCACACTAAAAAGTATCATTTAACCATTTAAATGTTGCTTTACATACATGCTCGTGCACATTTTCTTGAATCAATTTGCACATATGAGCTACATCAATAGAAAACGCACATAAATTACTTGTATATGAAAATGAATTAACATAATACACACACACACACACACACACACACACACACACACACACACACACACACACATATATATATATATATATATATATATATATGCTTATCTATAACAATCACCTAAATATGTAAAAAACAAAGAAAATAGTTGGTATCACAATCTTTGGTTCCATTTATCTAAGCATGCATGATCTTGTGTGATTTTCATGGTACCTGCGTATGATAACTAAATTAAGAAAAAAAGAAGACCAAGTTAATTACAAAGATCTAAAAGATGTGTGAGTCATCTCCAAAATGTTGCAAAAGAGAATTTACATACCGCTACCAACAATCAAAGATCTAAAAGATGTGCTAATCATCTTCAAATGTACATACTAAATGTGATTTTGGCCGGTTTATATAGGCATGAATTAGGTTAAATCATTAATTATTCTTGCAACCTTTCGCAACCCTTGCACTTCATCTAATCGACTTTTAATTCTATACTAAATGCTGTGTGATCAATTCGGGCAACCCTTGCACTTCCTCTTCTTTCATGATTGTATAGTTATTATGAGGTTGCATTGAATTTCGAGCATTAGCTATCTTGTACTCTATGCAACTACTGAACGATTCCAACTTGTTTCTAACTCTACAAACTCTATCATCATAACTCTACGTTAAATTTAGGGACTGAATCTTATAGTATTATAGATTCTAAACTAGTTATATATATATATATATATATATATATATATATATATATATATATATATATATATATATATATATATATATATATATATATATATATATATATATATATATATAGACACACACACACACACACTAGCAGGGTACCCACGTGTTGAAATTAAATTTTCCATTGAATCATGTATTTTAGTTTATTATGTTCTTTTTAACAATAAATTTATGGATATCAAGAGTTTCGTTTAGCCCATGCTCATTCGGACTTGAGCCCGTTGGCTTGTGCCTGTTCGGGCTCGAGCCCATTTGGCCCGCGCCCGTTCGGGCTCAAGCCCATTTGGCCCGTTGCCCGTTCGGGCTTGAATATTTGTATAATGTGCTTTATTATTTATATAGTGACATTTAATGTATGAATTGTGTTTAATTTGGTTGTACAATATGCTTAACAATTTGTATTTCTTATGTAATGGTGATTTAATAACTGTATTAATTGTATTTATTGACCAGTTAATTAATTGGCTACATTAAATAGTATTAATGTGGTGTTTTATTTTTTTTATTATGTGCATTAAAGTGGTATACACCATGCTTCTTGTCTTGTAAGTCTGAAAATTATATGCATTAAAGTGGTGTATACTATGCTTCTTTTCTTGTAAATCTAAAAAAATTATAAGAATTGAAAGCTATACTTGTAACAACTCGTACTTTTTAAAGACACTTAAATTTCTAGGCTTTTAATTATATATGTATGCATCTTTCCTATTAAAGAAATGTTTTTGGTCTTAAACATTTTAAGGCTTCTAAATATAAATGTCCTAAATCTACTAACTATATAAAACAAGCTTTTGAAATGTGATCTCTAGCCCAAAATTGTTCTAAATTCGACACGTGGATATTCACTTTAATCGACGGTCTGAAATCAGTTTCACTAAAAAACATTTAATCCATGGAATGAATTGGGCGCCATTTCATAAAAACAATTTCTTTAGCCAAAACCTAACCTAAAAGTAAAACACACACACACACACACACACATACACACACACACACACACACACACACACCAGTAAGCAGCCTCTCTCTTTACTCCTAAAAGCGATAAATCCTCCCAAAATCATACGGTTCAAATCAGTATCCACAATTAAGTTATTCAAAATCATAAAGCCTAACAAATATATCGAATCAAAATATTATCGAGATCAGTACCTTCATGTAATTGATTTTGGGGCAAAATCATAAACCCTAACAAATATATCGAATCAAAACAATCAAAATGAATAGATCATTTTAGGGGAAAATTAAATTCCTTAGCAACGTTTTTTATTTACCGATTAGGGTTTTGGATCATTTTGGGGCAAATGATATTTGCAATAAGGTTCGATATTATTTTATGTTTATTATTCATTAATTATCTTTTTATGAATTGTGTTTTGATCTTCGACCGAATTCCTGCAGAAATTGAATGAAACATCAAAGATTAAATGAAGAAAACAAGGTAAATATATTGAGCACAAAATACTTATTGTTTAAGTTTGTTTTGATCTTTTTTGTTTTTTAAAATTTTGTTTCGATTGAATAAAAGAAGTTTAACCGCTGTTTTGATGTATGATGGATTAGAGATTAGTTACATATGCGTTTGTTGATTATGATAATTGATTTTATTTTTGCGTACCAAGTGTTTGATGAAAGTCCCGAATGATTTTTTTAAACCTGTTGTTTTCGAATGTAATTTTGTTTGTGATTAAACTGGATATAAAGTGTTTATGTTTGTTTAACAAATTTTGGATATAAAGTGTTTATGGAATTGTTTAACAATGCTTTCAATTATGTGTTAATTTTGTGAACATAGCATATTGTGATTGTAGATACTCGATGGATTTGATAGGTCCGGACTACGGAGCAACTAACATTACCAACTTATTGAAATCCTAATATCTTTTTTTGTAGGCTTTAGGCTCGACAAAGAATTCCTTCCTTAAAAGGATAAAGGGAAGGACAAGGAGAAGAGCAAAGCCAAACCGGTTGCAGATATTACTATTCATAAGACTTCTTTGTGACACACTCATACGTTATTTTCCACTGACAAACCTGTTGCTCAGGTTTCTAACCTTTTAACGTAAGGTATATTGGTGCCATAACACCTAATTTTTTTAACTTTATATACCATCTACAAGATTCGCAATCTGAAATACATATTGGGCGATTAGTTATTAGCCACAAAAAAAGCAGGCGAGATGCTATTAAACTGCTAATGTTTATTATTTTGAGCTTTATTCATAATCTAAAGTTCCTAATTATAGTAGAATAGTGTAAACATTACAGCCACCACATATAAAAAGCAATTAAGGCAACTACATGTTAAAAAGAAGAACGCGAAAGTGGTTGCATACATTGACTCATATGAAGGAACCGAAGCATCGGATGAAACTATAAGGTGCACAAATCAGAATCTTATTTAGATGTTTCATGGTGTGCTTGATAACCTCTCCCAATAATCTGACATTGTTTGATTGTGTTAAATGATACAGTTAGGTGAAAATGGCGCAATGTTTAGCTCCTTAAGTGGAATGGTAGATGAGATCAACAAAGAAGCAAAGCAAGAAAGGAGCACTCAAAAGCGCTACAAAGTTTACAATATGTGCTTCAGCTGGAATCATCAACATGGTGGAAGACCTACTAAACTTGATAATGTGATTCTTTGGGAAGTCGAAGGAAAGGTTAGTTGCTTACTGTCCTATACTCCTGTGTATTTGGTGCTTTTTTAATCAGGCTTTATTAGCAATATTTGTCTATGATGTTGCTTTAAGCAGTACTTTGCCATCATGTTGTCTTATGAAATTAGTGATTTATGTCTTTAGGATTAGTCAATATGGTATTGTATCTTTCAATGGCCATGCATACTATTTAATCCTTCTTTATAAATAGTGATCAATTTGGTAATAATAATACCATTGACTGCAGGTGTTGATGCTATTGCAAACCATTAGAAGCACCTGATAATTCACTAAGCTTAAGGTATCTTTATTTTTGTACTATAAACATTTTCTTTTGGAACATAATTTTTAAATCAAGTATGTTCCATGAAAATCAGTGAATTGATTCAATGATGATAGATTAAGTCATATTTCATTCGATGTGAAATAATAGCAAGCTGTGCGTTTAATGTGTTTTGATTGATTCGTTAACGCATGATTGTTGGTATCTTTGAATCTGTAGTGTTTGTTTTAAACATTTTTGATTTTATGAACAAGGTAGGAGCAAGATTGGATTTTTATTAGGTTTTAGTGAAAAATGTTTGGTTTTGATAGTGAAATGTTGTATTTACTATTGTAGTTTAGCTGCTATTATCGTGTTCATGGGAGGAGCTGCAGTTACTATTGCACTCGCAACTGAAATAGTTGTTTAGAATTAAGGACTTCATAGAGAAAACCATTGGAAGCACCTGAAATGGTTGTTGATGCTATTTCAAACCATTGGAAGCACCTCATAATTCACTAAGCTTAAGGTATCTTTATTTTTGTACTATAAACATTTTCTTTTGGAACACAATTTTTGAATCAAATATGTTCCATGAAAATCAGTGAATTGATTCAATGATGATAGATTAAGTCATATTTCATTCGATGTGAAATAATAGCAAGATGTGCGTTTAATGTGTTTTGATTGATTCGTTAACGCATGATTATTGGTATGTTTGAATCTGTAGTGTTTGTTTTAAATATTTTTGATTTTATGAACAAGGTAGGAGCAAGATTGGATTTTTATTAGGTTTTAGTGAAAAATGTTTGGTTTTGATAGTAAAATGTCGTATTTACTATTGTAGTTTAGCTGCTATTATCGTGTTCATGGGAGGAGCTGTAGTTACTATTGCACTCGCAACTGAAATGGTTGTTTGGAATTAAGGACTTCACAGAGAAAATCGATATAGTTTCTATCATGTGCTATGTGATCAACTAGGCACATCCTGGAGTGAGTCGCCTCTTTGTTTCAAGTTATTTATGGAAAAATTTTAGCTATACATATGAGTTTGAATCTGACTGCATAACACATTTTTCCCCAAATGATTGCTTAATATTTGTATGAAAGTATTTGATTGGATCACTAAACTACATATTTAATTGTATGTATATGAAGAGGGCTCAACAAACTATAATGAACAGATTTGACGGTAGACAAGATTGATGCCTTTGATGTTGCAATAGTGGGTATGCTGGCTGATCCGAAAGTTGCTGGAAATTATAGACACGAGGTTTGTTTTTACATCTTTATGCATAAATTTACATTTGTTATATGGGGTCCTCAATTTTTCTTAGATTCACAGCAAACTGACAGATTTTCTTGGTGGAAGTTGTTCGTGCGTAAATTAAGGTCGATGCTTGAATTCAAACAAAGGTTCTTGGCATGGTCAAGAATTAATGAAGGTAAGATTTAGTTGAGTAGTGGTGGAAAAATGGGTTGGTGCAGTGGTGCGACGGGTTGCGTAATGAGTCAATATGGTTCTTGATATCCATGAAATAATATGTTTAATGTAATCATGTTTGATGCCTTTATCTGAAAGTATACATTCATTTGCAGCGGGATAATATGTTTACTGTCTCTTTGGCCACAACTACTCAAAAAAGGTACTCTTAGACTCTTAGTCAGCTGAATTTGTAAAAAGTGTTAGTCCATATAAATCTAGTTTAGGTGATGTTATTGGTGGTGTCGGGTGGACGACCGGAATAGTAACCGGTCACAC
Source organism: Artemisia argyi (assembly GCA_030686995.1). NCBI lineage: Eukaryota > Viridiplantae > Streptophyta > Magnoliopsida > Asterales > Asteraceae > Artemisia > Artemisia argyi. The sequence goes on along the minus strand of CM060709.1, from coordinate 269,289,639 downwards.
CCATGGTGGTGGTGATGTTAGAGAGAGAAAGTAGAGAGAAGGAAGAGAGAGTGGTGAGACAAAGGTTTTCTTTATTATGAAAAACACATACCTCACAAGTGAGACTTGTGAGTATTTATACTATGACAAGCATATGGGTGTGATACCTCACAACCCATTCCTAACAAAAGATGTGATACCACAACATTCTTAGTCCCCCCCCCCTGAGACTATACAAGTGTCTCGGGGGAGGAATATCTAATCTAGTAAACTACTTGTATTTCTGTGTTCCAATAATCTCCCCCTAAATACAGGTAGTCTAGATTAGCTAACATTGATGTCTTCAACTAACGCTGAGGATGACATTAAAGCTCTCTCTTCTGAATAAACCTTCGGCTTTGATCTTTTGCTCTGAGCTTGGTGTGCAACATCCTTGAAGACAAGCAATGTGATGCACGATATCACAATGTTCCAACAAATTACAACGTTCCCTAATCTTGTTTTCATGGAAGCCCCTGCATCATGATTTATACTTTTCGTGTTCCAACAATCTCCCCCAAAGGGTAGATCATTCGGGTCTTCCAATGTAAGGAAACCGGTCTTTGTATCTTCGAGCTTCTATATATTGCTTCTAGCGTTTTTGTAATGCTCGAAGTTCCGGTCATTCATTTATCATCAGCAAAACTCTACTTATGAGTGCTTTATATTCAACATCCATCTCTAGCTGCTTGAAAAACATCTGATCCAATAAAACTTCCAATGTCATTTGGGATGTTCTGGTGAGTAACGGGAGGTTTAGGTGCAGCTTTGACTTTCTTGAAGATATCTCTCATAAAACTATGGTCAAAGTCTTCTGGATTGCATGATTCCCAAGTAGACGTGGCTTCAAACATATCAGTTATCAACTGATTGTTTTATCTTCAATCTTTTGATCATTCATTCATTGTAGAAGATATCTTGTAATGATGGTTTGGCCCTTTCATCATATTCCTCGTTACTTTCAGCAACAGACTTACCAGATGCAGATGATACTTCCTCGGGCTTTTCAACCGTTGGGTTTTCATCTTACATATCCAACTCCTTATCTTTTGCAACTGACCCATCTTTATCCAACTTCTACTTTGACCTTATTCCCCCTTCATGTAACTTACCCTAACATACTTCAGCTGCTTCCCTTTCATCTTTTTGCACAACATCTTCAAAAACATCTTTCGGAATTAACTATGTGGAGTGTTCTTCGACATCTTCAACGGGTTTTGATGAGCATGAGAGTTTTTGTGAATGTTGGTGAGATGATGTAGATGGTTCCATGATTGTAGTACCAGCAGCTATTGAAGATTTCAATCTCGTATGCCATTTCTCCCCCTCAGGATGATCCTGACAGGGATTATCCTGACGAAGGCATCGAGATAGGTTTTGGCAAGTTTGTTTGTTTGTTATTTCTATGGGATTTAATAGGGTTTAGATACAAATGAAACCTTTAATGATACCGAAAGGTTATCTGTGTTTCTTCCTTGGAGCAGTTGGAATGAGTGTTGATGATGTTGCAGATGTGGTAATTTGAGAGGTAATTTTCTGGTAGTCTTCACTGTGGATGTTGATGATGTATGAGTTTTGCAGTTGATGGTGCCTGTGATGTAGGTATTGTTGTTGTTGTTGTTGTTGTTAACTTCATGTGTTGGTGCTTGATGATGATGTCGATGGGGTCTTCTCTTCCTTGGTAATCGGTAACTAACCGAGCTCACATAGAGTACTCATTAGCGAACTTGTCGATGTAACAATGTTGGGATATGAAGATCTAAGTATTGCTGGAAAGATCAAAGTACTGCTATGTCAAAGTACTACTCAAAGTCAACATGCTGTTCAAGGTCAAATTACTGCTCGTGATTGAAGATTATGCAAAGTACTTCTAATAATAAGGACTTATGTGCAATATTGTTTAAAGGATTACTATGTAATATTATAAGAATATTCTAGAATTAGTTAGGGATAATTACTTGTCGTTTAAGTAAATATTGTAAACCGACTTAAGGTTTTCCTTATGCCTATAAAAGGAGCCTTATGATGGTATTAGACGTATAAGTTTTCTAAGAGTATTAGAGTTTTACATTACGATTTCTAGAAAACGATTTTAGTAAAGTAAGGGATTGTTAATGAATCTGTATTTAGAGAAGCAGGTTCAAGAGTTGTTTTTAATATAAACAAAGTTCTTCTTAGCTTTGTGTCAGTAGATTCCGCATACTTTACAAAGTAATGTCAGTGTTTCAATATTAACTGTTTTGAGTTATTCAAGATTGTTAAAACCTTACAAGCTACAAAGTAGTTTGGTCAGAGTATATCGATCCAACAAGTGGTATCAGAGCTTGTGTTAGAAACTCTGATTAAGAAGAAAACCTTTTAAACCGATTCTACTACAAACCCTTAAAGATGTCGACAGATGTTGCACCTGCTCCATCCATCACTGCAGTAAGAATTCCTAATGTCAAGAAGGGAGAATATGATCTATGGGCCATGAAGATGAGGCAGTACATTGCCATCACAGACCATGCACTATGGGATGTGATTGTCAATGGCAATATGATAATTGAAGAACCATTAGAGATCCCAGGACAACCAACACCTCCTAAGCCAACCTTGCCAGCTGCTACCAAAAGAAATCAAGACAAGGCTCTCAACATACTGCTCTCTGCCATTCCTGATGGTCACTTATTGAAGTTTCATGATGCCAAGGATGCAAAACAACTATGGGCTGCTATTAAAACAAGATTTGGAGGTAATGATGCTTCCAAGAATATGCACAGGAACCTATTGAAGCAGCAATTTGAAACCTTCACTGTTAGTGAAAGAGAAAGTCTTGACTCTGCCTATGATAGATATCAAAATCTACTCAGCATGCTAGAGTTATATGGAGCTGAGGCAACAGTTGAAGATGCTAATTTGAAGTTCTTGGGGAGTTTGCCATCTGCATAGCATGTGGTTGCTACCATGATTAGAGGACAACCTGGTTTGGACACTATGGACTTTGATGATCTTTACAACAATCTAAAGGTGTATGAGCCTGAGATGAAGGGTAACAAAGGTTCAAGTTCTAACAACATTGCTTTTGTATCTTCTGAAAACAGAAGCAGTACTTCTACTAAAAGTACTGCTTATCCTGTCCAAAGTACCGTTGCAGAAACACAGAATCCATGTACAACTTTGATCACTACCACTTCATCACCATCACATACCCCTAACTCAGATGATGTTTTGTGCTCATTCTTTGCCCAACAAGCCACTCTACCTGTTACTTATCAAGAAGATCTCCTGCAAATTGATGATGATGCTATGGAAGAAATTGACATAAGATGGCAGGTTGCCATGATCGCTGCAAGGATCAAGAAGTTTATGAACAAGACAGGGAGAGGTATTGATTTCAAGGCTAAGCAGGGTATAGCATTTGACAAGTCCAAGATTGAATGCTTTAATTGTCAAAGAACTGGTCACTTTGCAAGGGAATTCAAGTTTGCAAAGTATCAAGCAAACAGGATGATTGAACAACCTAAACCCATAGTTGAAAGAAAAGAAGTCCCTATTGTTGAGCCAAAGTCACAAGCTTTGGTCGCTCAAGAAAACTTGTCAGAAGTTGATTGGAGTAATGAATTTGATGATGAACCAGTAACCTATTCTATGGTTGCATTGGAAGAGGTTGATTGGAGCACAACTTTTGATGAGGAACCTGGATATGAAGCTTTGGAGTCAAGAGATGGTCTAGGAAGCTTTGATTGGAGCATGGAAAGTGAAGAAGAACCTGTTCAGTTTGCTATGATGGCTACTTCACCTACTTCATCCACTATCTCTGAGGTATGTTCCAAATGTAGTAATTCTTATCAAAAGATGCTTAAAGAATATGAAACTGAAAGAGATAACTATAGAAGGGCTAGGTCTGAGATAGCTGGTTAGCAATTAACTTTAGAGTCAATGGAAGCTAAGATAATCACTCATGAGAATAATGAAGTAGCTTGGGCTGAAAAATATGAGCAACAAGATTATCAATTAAAGCTAAGTAAATGGAAGTTAGGATGTAAAGTTTCTGAATTAGAAAAGGTCACTAAAGAAAGAGATAAGTTGCAAGAAAAACTTGCTGCTTGGAAAGAATCAGGTCTGTCACATGTTAGTTTTGTTGAAAAATAGAGAACAACAAACATTAAAACTGGCCTAGGTTATGATAATTCAGAAGTACTTTCATCTAGGAACCAATAATTAAATCTTTCTCAGGAGACCTCAACTAGTGATGAAAAATTCATAAGTTTTGAGGAAAACACATCTAGTGATGAGGAATCACCTTGTTCAACACCCCCCGAGTTTAAGAAAAACAAAGGTTATAATGAAGTTCCTCCACCCACAGGTAGTTTTCAACCACCTAGGACAGATGTTTCTTGTTTTGGTGTAGACAACCTAGAGTTTAGGAAAAAGCTTAATGGTCAATCTAATTCAAGTCAATCTAGTCCTGAGTCTTTAAGAGAATCTGTTGAAACACCTAGGGATGATAATAAGGGTTCTGGAAGTGAAAAAGATTTTTCAAAACAAGCAGTACTTCCAAAAAACTGCTGATCATTCAGCAGTACCTACAAGAAACTCTTTTCAAAATACTGCTTATCATAGAAAACCTTTTGGGAATGGATTTGGGATGATGGGTCCAAAGTTATGCTTTGTATGTTATAGTCCTCATCATTTGATCAAGGACTGTGATTACCATTCAGAATACTTAAGCAAATATCCAAAAACCACATCTGCAAATCATAAGAACAGAGAGAATAAACCAAGGGAGAATAGGCCAGCTTGGAATTACTCAAATAGGGTTAACCATAGTAATTTCTCAAAAGACTATAGGTACCCTCATCAGAGAAGACCATTCTCCAAACCCACAGTATCTTCAAGAAACACTTCTCAAAGCACTGGACAAGCAGTACTTTCTCAAAGTACTGTTAGGAAGTTTCCCAATCAAGGAACTGCTAGCAAAGATTCAAGTGTAAGACCTAGGAGATTCAATTCTTACAAACCTAGAAGGCCTTACAACCCAAGAAAAGCTGCTAGAACACAGAACCCAACACCAAAAGTTACAACTAAGTCGGTTAAGAAAGAAAGTATTGCTGAGGGTGACAAAGTACTTTCAGAAAATAATGGTGAAAAAGGGAGTGTTGATAATAATTCAACACAGGTTTTGGAATAAAAAAAAGTAATTCTTGATAGTGCTTTCAAAAACAGTGATGATTACATACTCAAAGAATTTGAGTATGTTACTCCACAAGGGGAACACAAGCAGTAATGGCTTGGGTTCCTAAAAGAAACTAACCCTTTTCATTTCTCTACTGGGCAACCCAGCAGAGGAGCTTAAAGATCATCTTATTGTGGATAGTGGTTGCTCTGGAAGTATGACAGGAGAAAAAGAGCTCTTGTCATATTTTAAGGCTTATTTTGGAGGAAGAGTTGCATTTAGGAATGGTCCTGGTGGAGGGAGAATCACTGGCAAAGGAACCATTAAGGCAGGATCTATTGATTTTGAGAATGTTAGATATGTGAAGGAGCTTAAATCCAACCTTTTGTCAGTCTCTCAGATCTGTGACAAGAAGTACTCTGTGTTGTTTCTTGACACAGAATGTCTTATTCTCTCCCCTGAGTTTAGATTAGAAGATGAAAACTTGGTGATGCTGAGAGCACCAAGAACCAATGATGTGTATAGCATAGACTTGAAGAACATCAATTCTGCTAAAAGAGCAACATGCTTGATTGCAAGGGCAACAATGGAGGAAGCTGATGCGTGGGAATTGCACCAGGCTTTACCTCTCAAGGGATCTCGAGAAGCTTACAACCCCCACCAGGCAGTGTACCTGATCGTTGTAGTATAGTATAGTGACAAGTACCGGGGGATTGATCGTTCAACTCAGGAATAGTGTCGCTAGGATTAGAAAGCCTAAAAATTAAGTCTAGAGGTGAGGGATGATTCTTTTTGTATTTTTATATTTTTATAAAAGCAATTAAAATCGCGGGTTTTGGAAGAGTGGGCGGAATTAGTTGCTAATCAACTAACCCAATAACTAAAGATGCAATCAAAATAAAATAACAAAAATGTAAATAAAGCTAATTAAACTAGTGGTGTGAACAATAAATGAGAAAATTATGTTTACTTAGATTTCATTACTCCCTAGATATCTTTTACAGGTTGATAGTTTGTTACAATTGCGTGGATGACGGGTTATATTCCTTAATACCAATCGTGGGGTGGCGTACATACTTCCCCAACTCTATAAGCTCCTACTTCACTCCTATGTCGAGCCTGCAAGAAGCTCCTAACATGGGATCACTAGAATTCGCTCATGCATTAAATAAAACCATAAAAACCTAGTACGCATTGGTTCATGTTTCTTAAGACGTTCAAGCAAGTTACCCTATGGAAGTCTGCCAGTTTTCTTAAGCCTAACATCGAAATCATTCATCCGTAACAACTATAAACAAGCAATCAACCCATAATCAACATCTAGGTTTCACAACATCTAAGCAAACACACAAGAGATCTAGCCTAGCATGTTAAAATCAAGACAAGCGTAAGATATATTCAAACAACACATAGACATATTGAATGAATTGAAATGATACTTATCTTAATTGAACATGAAAGGTTTCAAAGGGTAAAAACCCTTGAAAAGACTGATAAAATCGTGCTAGGGTTTCTCCAAGTTATCCCTCTAAGTGTCCTCTCTTAATGAATGAAAATTACAAAACTATATATAGATTTTCCAACGTGACGGCGTCAAGAAGAGAAATCTGACGCCGTCAACTCGCCGCCCATAATAATATCGGATTGCCTAGATCCAGATCTAACGCCGTCAAGAGCAAATTTCCTCTGGCCGTCATGTGTAATGGGACCATGACGGCCTATGGTGACGCCGTCATGTCCCTTAGTGTAAAACTCTCTGGACCGTCACGGACTCTATCCACTTCACCTCTTGTAATACTCTTGATGCCGTCATGAAGAGCTTGGTGAAGCCGTCAGGTACTGTTCCTAGAGAAGAAAATTAAGACTTTGCCATTTTCTTCACTTTTATGCTCCAAAAACGTCCAAAATGCTCCCTTTTCCAGAATTCACTCCAAAAGTACCTAAAATCACAAAAGGAACGATTTAGGGCAATATTTGATCAAATAAATTCAATTCCGGGCTTAAATGACCCCCTAAAAACGGATCATTTTTCGCCTCATCATATACCCTTACACTTGAGATTTGCTTGTCCTCAAGCAAATGCGCTTTTATTCTAGTCAAAATACAAGTTAGGGGTCATTTAACACTAATATAAAAGTAATTACAACAAATAATCATTCCACTAAAGACCAAAGACAAGCACAGAGGTCATACACTAGCACCTCACAAATAGTGTTTAGATACTCACATCTTTCGGGTGTAATAAAGTATATATCACAATATGGAAATGGAAGACATCTCTCACTACCTGTCATAGCAAAATAGATTACCATAGACTTGGGAAAGGATCAAACCTCCACCACATGGCGTAAGCACCTAGGATAAACTATCAAAGAGGTCTTTCAAAGGGTTATAACGTTAGGTGTAGGGATATGGAATACACGGTTTTGTTGGATAAAGGCAATATTTACTGGTGGCGAGTTAATAATCTTGGTTAATTACATGTACAATATGGCGTTGCTAAGCTAAGGCTAGACTCGACTTAAGCTAATAAATGAGAAATAACAAAAACATAAAACAAACATAGAATGAAACGGGATGGTAGTCCGTATGTTTTTTTCTTTTCTTTTTCTATTTTTTTTTCTTTTTCTTGATTTTTCGATTTTTTATTATTATTATTTTTTTTATTTTTTATTTTTTTTCATACACTCTTACCCTACCATCCAAAATAATACATCATAGGGAATGAACATTCCCCTTACACTTGAATTTTTACATACTTTACAATAAACTAATCTAATGACTCGAATTAAGATAATCAAAACACTTGGAGTACTTTTAAGATTAACGCACATATGGGGGTAATAATATGATGTTCTTCCCCATTACTCCATAACACAAGTAATTTACCCATGAGTCCCAATCATCCCAAAACAATATGTACAAGGATATGACTCGACTTAGCAACCATGTAATCAATTAGATAATTAACTAAGGGTTTAAACAAATAACAATAATGTACTAAAGATGAGTGCATACACGGAAGGCTAAGGCTATTTGGGTGTACATTTAAGTGGGTTGTAACAAATTCTTCCTTTAAGTAAGATGCTTAAAGTTAGAAACGAAAAGATAGGCTCAGAGGGGTGTACTAGGGGTTTCGTGTACTAAAAATGAGTACAACGCTAATGGTGTGGGAAAAATTAGTTGACTTAACTAGCCAAGTAATATGACTTAAATGGTCAAGTAATTATGATACGGGTTTAACACAAGGGTGATCCTAATGCCTCTTATCATGTAGTAAATCCTACTACACGAATGTAGTCTCACTAGCGGTCTCGGGATGCATCACTAACGCAAGTTCTAGAATCTAAATGCTACCGGTACACTCATAAGCACTAATAGTAAATGCTTTTCCTATCAAATCTAAAGGCGAACCTCACATATTTGGGTGGAAAAATTTTCTGAATGGTACGGTTTTGTACTAGTCATACGACTCCTATCCATGAGATACTTGCTAAGGCTAAAGTTTCACTCCTAAATGTTGTAAAAAATTTTAAATTTGGCGCTAAAATTACACTAACAAGTATTTCTCATAGTTTTATTACACACCTACCATCAAACAAACAAACTCAAGTGAAAGTGTATCCTATAAGGTATCATCATTTACCCTCCCCTTACACTTAGGATGAACATTGTCTCCAATGTTCAATTAAAGAATGTAAAAGTGAAATAGGTAAAAGAATGAAAGCAAATACTCCCCTGATTCGTTCGGTATGGATAGTGCGGTAACAAGGTTAGATCTTCCTCCAAGAAAATGAAGAATCAAAGCTTCCCTTTCAGAATATAAATCATCTTCTTGTCATACATAACCTGTTAAACCTGAGAAAATAAACAAGGCAACCTCGCGTAAACTCGGCGGCAATCTATATATACTAACAAATCCTAGAAAGCAATGTAAGATATAATGCTTGTGGAATGAATGTTTGCAGATCTCCTGGAGTTTATAAAACTTAAGAATTAACAAAAACTTTAAGACTCCGTTAGAAAAACAAAACTAGCAAAATTTACAGAATTTTACACATGATGCCGTCAGGAATTAATTCCTGACGCCGTCAGAAGTGATCTGCAGAAATCTTTATGTTAAGTTTCCAGAAAATTTCTGGAAAACTTATGTCCTACTTTCTGGAAAATCCTGCAAAACATCATTATGACTCGATACAAGCATTTGACTCTAACAAATACGAATATACATGTCCATTTAATATTGTGGAGAATCATGATCGATTTTGTTCTTAAAAACAAATTTGGGGTTTCCCCTTACACTTATCTTTTGCGAAATACCTTTGTATGAAGTTAAGACTAAATCAAATGACAAAATAAAGTATTTTCACCATTTAGTTTTGAAACATGATCTACCAACAATAAAAATAAAGCATGCAGACGGAAACAAATAACAATCAAACAAATAAAAATCACACAGAGCATAGGTTGCCTCCCAAGAAGCGCTTTTCTTTATTTACGAGTCTTGTAGCTAGACTCAAGGTCATGGGCTATTACGTGACCTCATCATCAAATGTTACATCCTCCTCACTAATCATCTCATTACTACTTTCTTGATAATGTTTTACACGTTATATGTTGACAGTAAACTCTCTACTTTCATCGTCTATTAACACAACAACTCCAGTTTTAGAGGAACTTTTCACCGTAAATGGCCCATACCATCTAGACTTGAGTTTCCCTGGAAATAACCTTAACCGAGAATTATACAATAGGACTTTGTCCCCTTCTGAAAATTCCTTAGGTTTCTTAATTCGCTGGTCATGCCATCTTTTTGCCCTCTCCTTATATGTAATGGAAGATTCATAAGCTTCTAACCTTAGCTCATCAAGCTCATGGAGTTGCAAGAACCTATTTGTTCCGGCAGGTGACATGCCTTAAGCGCCCAATAAGCCTTATGTTCTAGTTCTACCGGAAGGTGACATGCCTTACCATAGACCATGCGGAATGGGGTCATTCCAATAGGTGTCTTATAGGCAGTTCGGAATGCCCATAAGGCCTCATCGAGTTTAAATGACCAGTCTTTTCTATTCTGACTAACCGTTTTTTCTAGTATTCTTTTAATAGCCCTGTTGGTGTTTTCGACCTGACCATTGGTCTATGGGTGATAGGCGGTGGAAAATTGATGGGACACTCCGTATCTCCTCATGACCTTTTCCATTTGCGCATTGCAAAAGTGGGTTCCCTTATCACTAATGAGAGCTTTAGGAATGCCGAACCTAGCGAATAGCTTTTTCAGGAAATGAATAACTACCCTAGTATCGTTGGTCCTAAGGGCTTGTGCCTCTACCCATTTTGAAACATAATTGATGGCAACTAAAATGTATTTATTCCCTCCTGAAGATGGAAAGGGTCCCATGAAGTCGATTCCCCAGATGTCAAAAACCTCACATACTTGTATAAAATTCTAAGGTGCTTCATCTCTATTTGATATGTTCCCGGCCCGTTGACATGCATCACATGCTTGTACCATTTCTTTAACATCACAGAATATTGTGGGCCAATAGAATCCCGCATCGAAAATCTTTCGTGCGGTGGTGTTTATCCCATGATGGCCCCTAGAGGGGCCAGAGTGACACTCTCTCATGATCTTTACTGCCTCATCTCCTGAAACACAACGTCTGATTATTTGATCAGGACACCTTCGGAATAAAAATGGTTCATCCCAGAAGTAGTATTTTAGTTGGGCAAAGAACCTTTTCTTTTCGTATTTAGTCATGTGTTCCGGAATGAGTCTGCTCGCGAGATAGTTAGCAAAATCAGTGTACCAAGGCTCAGAATCTGTCATTGACATGAGTTGTTCGTCAGAAAATGAATCCCGAATCTCGCTTCTATCGAGCTCATTAAGGGGATTTTCAAGACGAGATAGGTGATCATCAGCCAAATTCTCCGCCCCCCTTTTATCACGAATTTCAACGTCAAACTCTTGTAACAACAAGATCCACCAAATTAGTCGTGGTTTAGCATCTTGCTTAGCAAAAAGATATCGGAGAGCCGAGTGATCGGTGAAAACGACTGTCATTGAAAGGACAAGATATTGACGGAATTTGTCGAAGGCGAACACTACGGCTAATAATTCTTTTTCGGTGGTAGAGTAATTCTCTTGAGTGGGATTCATGGTTTTGCTAGCATAGTAAATAGGTTGGAATAGCTTGTCACGCCTTTGGCCTAATACTGCTCCGACAGCATAATCGCTAGCATCGCACATGATTTCGAAAGGTAACTCCCAGTTGGGTGTAACCATGATTGGGGCTTACGTGAGCTCCTTTTTCAGGAGATCGAATGCATCCTTGCATTCTTGAGAGAAATTGAAAGGGGCATCCTTCACCAGCAATTGAGTCATTGGCCGAGCTATTTTAGAGAAATCTTTGATGAATCTCTGGTAGAACCCGGCGTAGCCCAAGAAGCTGCGTATTGCTTTAACTGTTGTGGGATAAGGTAATTTAGATATAGCTTCCACTTTAGCTTGGTCCACCTCAATCTCATTCCCTGAGACCTTATGTCCTAACATAATCCCTTCTTTTACCATAAAATGACATTTTTCCCAATTTAACACCAAGTTGGTTTCCTCACAACGTTTGAGCATTTTTTCTAGATTAGCAAGATAGCGGTCGAAAGAGTTCCCGAAGACTGAAAAGTCATCCATGAAAACTTCCATGCTGTCTTCCATCAGTTCGTGAAAGATTGCGGTCATGCATCGCTGAAAGGTGGCGGGGGCGTTACACAGCCCAAAAGGCATCCTTTTATAAGCGAACGTTCCATAAGGGAAAGTAAATGTGGTTTTCTCTTGGTCCTCAGGTGCTATGGGGATTTGGAAATATCCCGAGAACCCATCCAAGAAACAGTAATACTCGTGCCCAGATAATCTTTCCAACATTTGGTCAATGAATGGTAGGGGAAAGTGATCCTTCCTTGTGGCATCATTAAGTTTTCTATAATCGATGCATACCCGCCAGCCAGTAACTGTCCTCTGGGGTACCATCTCACCCTTGTCGTTCTTCACCACAGTCATTCCACCTTTCTTTGGTACAACCTGTACAGGACTAACCCACGGGCTATCCGAGATTGGGTAAATTAGTCCTGCATCCAGAAGTTTGATGACTTCTTTCTTCACTACTTCCTTAATGTTGGGATTCACCCGCCTCTGGGGTTGCACGGTAGGTTTATAGTTTTCTTCCATAAGAATCTTATGCGTGCAAAAAGTTGAGTCAATCCCCTTAATGTTGGCTATACTCCATGCAAGCACTCCCTTATGTTTCTTGAGGACTTCTAAGAGTTTACCTTTTTGTTCATGTTCGAGGGAAGAGTTTATGATTACCGGCAGTTGATCCTCTCCCTGAAGGAAGGCATACTCTAGGTGGTTAGGGAGTTCTTTAAGATCTAGCTTAGGGGATTCGATAAAAGAGGGCTTAAGCTTGTTTTCGGGTTTTCGGAGTTCGAGCTGTTCAGTGGTCTCCTGTCTAGGGTAGAAGGAGACTGCTCCAACACCCTCCATCTTTTCTTCTTCCAACAAGGGGAGAAAACTCTCACCCCGTAACCAACCTTCTTCAATCTGTTCATCAACATAGTTATCAATGACATCCGTGAGTTCATCGACCTCTCCGATGAAATAGAGCCGGTTAGCTGCTTCGAGAGAGAGATTCATAGTGTCTTTAATGTCGAAGGTTAAGCTATCGGTTCTTACTCGTAAGGTTAACTTGCCGTCATGAACATCAGTGACTGCACGAGCGGTAGCAAGAAATGGTCTCCCTAAGATGATGGGCACCAAGTCATCCTCCTCCATCTCCAAGATCACGAAGTCAACCGGAAATTTGAATTTTCCAACTTTGACTAGCACATTCTCGCATATCCCTACGGGGTATTTGACTGATCTATCGGCTAGTTGGATGTTCATACGGGTAGGCTTTAATCCGGAGTATCCTAGTTTAAGGAACATGGAGTGAGGCATGAGGTTGATACTCGCCCCTAAATTGGCAAGAGCATTCTTTATTGATAGAGATCCTATGGAACAGGGCAAGGTGAAGCTGCCTGGATCGTCTACCTTTTTTGGTAGCCCTCGATGGGTCACCACCGAACATTCTTCCCCCAGAGTCACAAGACCCTTGAGTTTCTTTCGGTTGGCGAGTAATTTTTTAAAGTATGAGCTATACTTTGGCATGTGATAGCAAGCATCAAGGAGAGGTATGGTGATCACAGAGTCTTTTAGATATGACAAGAATCTCTTATTATCGTTCTCAATTTTCTGGTTTTTCAGTCGAGATGGGAATGGGATTCTCACATGTTGGTTAGGTGGAGTCGATGGGGATGGGGTCACCAGGGGAGGTTGTTCGGGAGCCTCGCTGCTCACATTACCTTCCTCTTTGCGGGGCTCGCTTGGATCAAGGGTGATAGGATGTGAGCTCGGATAAGGGGGGGGGGGTTCCTTGGTTGTTGTTCCTGCTCGAGTGGTTATTGCGAGCATGGGGTCTTTTTGGCTTACTGATGGCCTGTCTTGGCTATCAAGGGTGGAGTTAAGCTTGTTGAACCATTCTTCAATGTCATTCTGTTGCTCATCGACGAGCTCATTAAGACCTTTCAATTGTAAGCCTTTTTCTTGAGTGAAGTGACCAAGGTCATCTTCGAAAGTGCTCCTGATTTTATATTCAGGGCCTTCCTCTCCTTCTTTTCTCTTCACCAAATTTCCCCAAAGGGTATAATCATCGTTTTGGTAAAAAGGCAAAAGGGAGGGGTCAGCGTAGATGTCATGCCCTGACAAGCAAGCATGCTCGGTCGTGGGTTCTCCTCCACATTCCTCTACCTCATGCGGGCCTCCACAGTAGTCGCAGATTAAGTAAGGATTTGAAAGTTGTTTAGTTAATTGCGACCCAGCTAGGTATTCCATTCTTTTGTGAATTTTTCTTAGCCGATCTGAAGGTGTTGATGTGATTTCAGACATGCTAGCAGTTGACTCAGGTTCATCCCAAGTGTCATCCTGGTCTTGAGCATATTCCTCAATCCTATTCCATCCTTCCTCGGCACTAAGATTGGATAATTTCCCTTTTCTAGAATTGTTGATTCTGTTCCGGTCGGTTGAGGAGACATTGTCGTAGAAGATTTGGACCAGAAGCCAGAGTTCGATGCTATGATGGGGAACTTGTCTTATTAAATCCTTGAATCTATTCCACGATTTATGGAAGGGTTCGTCCTTCCCTTTTCGGAAGCGGAGGATCCTATCCCTAAATACTGAGGTTTTCCCTGCTGGAAAAAACTTCTCATAAAACTTGGATATGAGTTGCTCCCATGTGAAAATAGACTCAGAGGGAAGTTTATCATACCACTCTTTGGCTTTTTCATAAAGAGTGAAAGGGAAGAATCGTAATCAGGACGTGTTTCTAGTAGCACCATCCGTATGGAGGGTGTCTACTATTTTCAAGAAGTCCTTGATGTGTTGAATCGGGTCATCATCATCTAGTCCTCAAAACTTGCACACACTTTGGACAAGCCAAACATCGGTCGCATGCAAGACCTCATCGGTGTGTTCGTTTGGGAAGACAATGGCATTTGAGAAGCCACGAGGATTTGGGGAGGAGTACTCCTTAAGGCGCTTAGGAATGGGAGTTGCGGGGGCACTCATATCGTTGTTGGATTGGGAGCTAGGGGATGTGAGGTGATTTTCTGAATTTTCTTCAGAAAGGGCCCCATCAAAATTGATGGCTATGCTGGATGGTTCATGTGTTGAGAGAGATCGTCTTAGCCTACGCATTTCCCTATCAGGTTCTGCATAGGGCAAAACAAGGTCTCTAGCGGAACTACGACTCCTAGTGACTCTAAGGTTAGAAAATTCGTCATTTGCCATGATGGCGAATGGTGGAGATTACGAACAAAAGCACGAAGAAAAAGATAGACTAAAGAAAACCTAAAAATAAAATACAATCTTACTAGAAAGGAATCTAGCAAGTAGACCTAATAAAAAGAAATTCTAACCTAGACAATAACTATTCCCCGGGCTGCGGCGCCAAAAAATTGATGCGTGGGAATTGCACCAGGCTTTGCCTCTCAAGGGATCTCGAGAAGCTTACAACCCCCACCAGGCAGTGTACCTGATCGTTGTAGTATAGTATAGTGACAAGTACCAGGGGATTGATCGTTCAACTCAGGAATAGTGTCGCTAGGATTAGAAAGCCTAAAAATTAAGTCTAGAGGTGAGGGATGATTCTTTTTATATTTTTATATTTTTATAAAAGCAATTAAAATCTCGGGTTTTGGAAGAGTGGGCGGAATTAGTTGCTAATCAACTAACCCAATAGCTAAAGATGCAATCAAAATAAAATAACAAAAATGTAAATAAAGCTAATTAAACTAGTGGTGTGAACAATAAATGAGAAAATTGTGTTTACTTAGATTTCATTACTCCCTAGATATCTTTTACAAGTTGATAGTTTGTTACAATTGCGTGGATGACGGGTTATATTCCTTAATACCAATCGTGGGGTGGCGTACGTACTTCCCCAACTCTATAAGCTCCTACTTCACTCCTATGTCGAGCCTGTAAGAAGCTCCTAACATGGGATCACTAGAATTCGCTCATGCATTAAATAAAACCATAAAAACCTAGTACGCATTGGTTCATGTTTCTTAAGACGTTCAAGCAAGTTACCCTATGGAAGTCTGCCAGTTTTCTTAAGCTTAACATCGAAATCATTCATCCGTAACAACTATAAACAAGCAATCAACCCATAATCAACATCTAGGTTTCACTACATCTAAGCAAACACACAAGAGATCTAGCCTAGCATGTTAAAATCAAGACAAGCGTAAGATATATTCAAACAACACATAGACGTATTGAATGAATTGAAAGGATACTTATCTTAATTGAACATGAAAGGTTTCAAAGGGTAAAAACCCTTGAAAAGACTGATAAAATCGTGCTAGGGTTTCTCCAAGTTATCCCTCTAATTGTCCTCTCTTAATGAATAAAAATTACAAAACTATATATAGATTTTCCAACGTGACGGCATCAAGAAGAGAAATTTGACGGCGTCAACTCGCCGCCCATAATAATATCAGATTGCCTAGATCCAGATCTGATGCCGTCAAGAGCAAATTTCCTCTGGCCGTCATGTGTAATGGGACCATGACGGCCTATGGTGACGCCGTCATGTCCCTTAGTGTAAAACTCTCTGGACCGTCACGGACTCTATCCACTTCACCTCTTGTAATACTCTTGATGCCGTCATGAAGAGCTTGGTGACGCCGTCAGGTATTGTTCCCAGCAAGGAAAATTAAGACTTTGCCATTTTCTTCACTTTTATGCTCCAAAAACGTCCAAAATGCTCCCTTTTCCAGAATTCACTCCAAAAGTACCTAAAACCACAAATGGAACGATTTAGGGCAATATTTGATCAAATAAATTCAATTTCGGGCTTAACTGACCCCCTAAAAACGGATCATTTTTCGCCTCATCAGAAGCACATCAATGGTATAGAAGACTAGGGCATGTAAATTTCAAAAACATCAACAAGCTGGTCAAAGGAAATTTAGTTAGAGGTTTACCTTCAAAAACATTCAAACTTGATCATTCATGTCTGGCTTGCAAGAAGGGTAAACAACACAAGGCTTCATGTAAAAAGGTTGTAGAAAGAACTATTAGGTAGCCTTTGGAGTTGCTGCATATGGATCTGTTTGGACCTGTTTCAGTTGTTAGTTTAAACAAAAAGAAGTACTGTTTGGTTATAACAGATGATTGTAGCAGATTTAGCTGGGTCTTTTTCTTGGGATTCAAAGATGAAACTTTTGATGCTATCCATGATCTTATAATAGCACTTGAAAATTAGTTAAGACTCAAGGTTAAAGGTATTAGATGTGATAATGGAACTGAATTCAAGAATCAGCTTATGGATGAATTTTGTTCCAAGAAAGGGATTAAAAGGGAGTTTAGTATTGCTAGAACTCCTCAGCAGAATGGAGTTGCAGAAAGGAAGAATAGAACTCTGATAGAAGCAGCAAGGACAATGCTTGTAGACTCCCAATTACCTGTTCCATTTTGGGCTGAAGCTGTAAGTGCTGCTTGTTATGTGCTGAATAGAGTATCAGTGACAAAACCTCAAATGAAGACACCTTATGAACTACTCATGGGAAAGAAGCCAAACATTAAGTTTATGAAACCTTTTGGATGTCCCCTAACTATCTTGAACATTGCTGATAATTTGGGAAAATTTGATGGTAAATCAGATGAAGGATACTTATTGGGTTATTGTACCAGTAGCAAAGGATTCAGAGTGTACAATAGGGCTACCAAGAAGGTTCAAGAATGTCTTCATGTTGAATTTCTAGAAGAACAAGAAAATCTAAAAGGTAAAGGTCCTGATTGGATGTTTGATCTTGATTTAATGTCCTCATCCATGAACTATGTTCATGTAAGAGAAGAAAATCAAGTTGTTCACAATGAAGAGGAATCACAATACATTGTTCATGGAGTTAATATACCATCTGAAGATGATTATGATGAAGCACCTAGTGATGAGAAGAAAAGTACTGCTGCACCTCAAGGTACTGTTGATCCACAAAGTATTGTTCCACCAAAGACCACAGTTGTCACACCCCGCCACGGCGGAAACGCGCGGGTGTAACTTCATGGATATCATCACAACACCTGGTGTCTACATAGAGAACAACTACATGCACATAAATAGAGCAATGTACAAACACAAAGTGTTGTAACAATACCCCAAAATAAAATAACCAAAACAAAACATAAATCCAAAAGTAGATGATAAACCACTTCCAATGCAACTAAGGACTCGTCTATCTACATCCTTCTATCTTATCCTTAGAAAGCTCACCTGAAAATGATGCTTAAAACGTCAACATAATGTTGGTGAGATTCATAGGTTTAAGATACACATACACTCTCAAGGCAACCAGTTTACTGTGATTATAAAAACATAACTGGACAAATAATTATAGTTATCATATAGCTAAATGCATTTGCAAGTCATTAATCACACACAAAGGCAACAACACTCATAAGGCAACCAATAGGACGGCTCGTGTCCTCCGACCCCAAAATAATTACAACAGGACGGCTCGTGTCCTCCGACCCCACAATGATTACATCAGGACGGCTCGTGTCCCCCGACCCCAATAAACATCAATTAGGTCGCATGCGCGAGCAACAAGATAAGCATCCTCCTAATTGGATCCCATTAAACATCAATTAGGTCGCATGCACGAGCAACAGGATAAACATCCTCCTAATTGGATCCCATTAAACATCAATTAGGTTGCATGCGCGAGCAACAGGATAAGCATCCTCCTAATTGGATCCCATATATCCATACAAGCAAATAATCACATATAGCATACATACGATAACATTATAGGTCCAAGCTCTTTAACACCACACACATAATCACAGTAAATCAAATCATTTAAAACAAGCATCATTCCCATCCCAAGTTTAAAACAAAGTAAAAATATGGGACTATGAACTCACCTTAAACTCCGCAGCTTCCACAAAAACCATTCACAATCTATAGCACACAAAAACAATCCACATTACACAAGGTCAAGCTAAAAGCTACAACCCATGTAATACTCATATGATGGATGTCTAAGACTCATATGACCCATCATGGATCTCCTAGACACCATACTAACCACTACCATAACCTAACACTCACTAAATCCCTTGCACTCTAAAACTCAGAAAACGCAGAATTTTTGAGTACATTCACTCACATAAAATCATGACAAATAAAGCTCAACAACTCACACCAAAAATTTACCATGGTCTCTCATAAGCATAGAAGCTAATCCCAGAAGGCCATCAACCAATAACACACACAAGTACTCATAAGAAATTCAAACTTGTCAACTACTCAAATTCGGATCTGAACGCACACCAAAAAGTTTTGATTTTAAATAAATACTTCCACAAGTTTTTATCACAAATCCTCTTCGTGGTAGTCTAATATAACCTAATACTTAACTATTCCATAAGGCCTAGTCAAAATACCACTTTTACAACCACATGACACCCTCAAACTTTTACCCAAAATCTGTCCCGGTTTGACAGCTTTGACACCTTAACAAAAAAAAAATCAAAAGACCAACTTCCCGAGCTTGAAATCAATTGTGGCTGGACTTTTTGGAAAGCTCTTTTATTATACTTCAATTTAGACCTAAAACTCGTGACTTAACTCTTCACCATCTGTTATTTACACTCACATCTTTACAGCCTTACAAATCTGTCCAAACCCTAACTCAATAACTAGCATGTTTTACATTCAATTCTCTTCACCAATCATCATAATATTACTAATTATTGATCCTAACATGTTTAATAACATTAATTTACAGAATTTAACCCAAACCCTAATCCATCATATAATTATTACATGAATTATATTAATTAATCAAACAATTGAACATGTATTTTAAGAATTTTACCTTGATTCTTGATTATTGCTTCACAATTATAAACCCTAATTTTATCCTCCTTCCTTTGCCTCTCTTGAATGACCAAAACCAGTAAAAAAAACGTTCAAGGGTGTTTGGTTTTGTATATATATTGATTTTGGATAATCCCTGGGCCTAAGAGTCATATTTGGACTCAAATTGGGTTTCCTTTTCCCCCCTTATCCCTTAAATTCGGATTTTACATATATAAAATATATATATTTTTATTTTTTATTAAATTAATTTATTACACTAAAAACCTCATACTTTTCATATTTTATGTATTCCCATAATGAATCCTAACGTCTTTTGCGATAAACCTTAACTTTAGGACAAACCGGAAAATAATCATTTTCAAAATAAAGTTTCCAAAAATAGATTTTCACACTCTTATATAAGCAAAACACATCAAAACAAACTCCTCGTAACTTGCTAACGCTCAAATACTTGAACGAAGACTCGTCACGCAAAAACACAAAAACACCAAAACTACACAAGTCATTTCTACACCACAAAGGTGATCAAAATAAACTTTCCCAAATTCCAAACTTTCCAAATCACAATAAAACCATTTACGCAAAGGGATTTAGTGCTAAAACTCACCTATATCACACTTATAACACTACAATCACCTATAACACATCAAACAAACGTCAACCGAGTCAAGACTATCAGTCAAACTGACCTGCCAAAACCACGGTTGTTACATCATCCCCCACTTAGGGAAATCGCGTCCCGAGATTTCAACTACTATAGTCACCACTCACAACAGCAAAAGGAAATTTATGGATTTTTAAGCGGATAAATACCACACCATAAAATCAGAGAGAAAGAATCGCAAAAATGTGAACCGACTAAATACTCGAATTCACATGATAGAAAACATCCTGTCACTCCAACGATACACGAAAATAGATACACTACACCGATCAATAACACCAATGATCCAAACGACTTCTCACAGGTAGGTACAATACCCTCGAACCAAATGAAAAGCCAAATGGTAACCGCAAGACGCACTCACAAATGACAGATATTCATAAAACAAACATTTATGAATACCCCGCATCTAACTTCCACGATCTAAAATCCAACTACAAACGATCTACTTCACCAACCACATCAGCAAACAAATTTGGGTACTTAAATTTCGTCTGATCCTCACGTTCCCAAGTAAACTTAGGACCACGCTTGGAATCCCACCATACCTTTACCAAAGCTATCTCACCACACTTCAAACTCTTAACATCTCGATTCCATAATCTCAACAGGTTTCTCGACAAAATGAAGAGTCTTGTCAACCATACACTCATCTAATGGCACATGTACACTAGCATCCGCCAACCACTTCTTCCATTAGATACGTGAAACGTATCATGCACTCTACTTCACTCCTCAGGCAAATTCAACCGATATGTCTCAAATCCAATCCTTTCCATAAATCTCAAATGGTTCTACGTATCTCGGTGCTAGCTTGCCTTTCTTACCGAAACACACAACACCCTTCCAAGGAGATACTTTTAACCTCATAATATCACCAACACCAAACTCTAAGGGCTTATAGCAATAACTCGCATAACTCTTTTGGCAATCTCTTGCTGCCTTAAGTCTTTCCTTAATCCGAAAACTTTATTCGTAGTCTCTCGCTCTAGTTCAGGACCAATTAGTTGGCTTGTTCCAACCTTTGGCCACAGAACAGGTGACCTACACTACCTTCCATACAACTTTTCACACGACACATACTCCCTATTAGAATGATAATTGTTGATATAGGAGAACTCAGCTAAGGGTAAATGTATACCCCGGCTTCCTCCAAAATCAAACACACCCATGCTCTCAGCTCACCATCCAACGCCTGATTTGTACGCTCACTTAGTTCACTCATTAGAGAATGACAAGTCGTACTTATCTACATACGCGTTCTCAAGACTCCATAACACGTTTACCACTATCGCGAAGTAAGTATTTCATCACGTTTCTTGATGATCAACGTGACACCCCATGGCTCTTTATCAACTCACTGAGCGAAAAGTCTCACCAATTCCTCCTCAACAAAATCTCCAAGTTCTACTCCCCAACTTTAAATCATGTATCACACAGTTCCTCCTATGGATCTTCCACCTCCGCGATGCCCAGGCAATCTGAAGAACGTACATCTTGAAGCTAAACCTCTCACTTGAACAACTTGGCAAACACCCTCTTCCTCTTCAACGAACAAATTGATATCGAAACGACAATCTATCCTAGTTAGACGACGCGAACCATGAAACCGGTCGAACTAAAACGTATATCAACGAACTCAAAAGGGGTACGAATTACCGACTAACGAAGTAACGAACATCAAAATCAAAGCTAGAAAAAAAATAATGAGAAAATTTTCACAATAAAAGTAGAAACGGATAAAATATTCATGAAAACCCATACAAAGAAAATATAAAATACACGTACCCATAAAACATCCACAAACGTACCTCAACGAAAGAAACACTAGATGAACCAAATACATAACAAGTTTGGTAAATGAGAACCATAGACAGTTCTTATTCCCGTACTCGACCTTCTCAAAAACAAATGAACACCGTTTTTTTCACAAGACATATCTTAAACTTATACATTTTTTTTATAAAATATATAATAACATTTTATGTAAAACATCAACTTAACCATTTTTTTTTCACACTTCATTACCCATAAAAATATTAGTTTCCATCAAACGACCTTGAAATACCCAAAACGAATTTGTAAAATGCCATAAAGACTTTAACTCAACCTCTTTTACGAATGCGAAAGATATGGAGAACTCCGTAATCAAAATAATCCTCAAACGAACTCATACCAGTGAACACTCCCGCAAATACATTGCAAACCAAACGAAGAACTCAAAGACTCATTCGTACAACAATCAAACCAAAATCATAGAAAAACACCGATACTTACAGGTCACAAAACATGTCATGAACTTCAAATGGTGTGTGTAAATGAGGGATCAAATATCCACACCAACTCGTCATGAACCAACAATACTCGAAGAACAATATAACGTTCATTCGCGCAATGAATGCAAGAAATAACCAAAGAAACGAACCAATATCCAACGAAAACGAATTCGATTACCCAACACCTATCACGACATCGAATAGAAAGAATATGGCATCTGTACCATTATGGTACGAATAGGAATGCCAACCAAAGAATTAGGTATACAAACGAAGAGTCCATCAAACGAATCAACTTAAATATCACAACATAAGTACCCACCGATAATTGAGGTATCAACATATGATAGGTAGGATGGAATCTTACCACCTACACACCCCAACATATAACGACTGCCCAAACGGTTAAGAGAATACTTCTCTAACCATACAGCCATCACCAACATGATATCACACCCATCTACCACAACATATAACAACAAACATCAATCAATGCGATAATGGTCACAAGTCCACATGCGTGATACCCTTATAATTATGTTCGCGACCATAGTTATAAGCCTATTCCACACGCATACTTACTTCCAAAACTACACATCTCAACGATAACGCACATATACCACATAGCACCTAATACACCATGCAATCCATGCTATCATACTTGCAAGTCCACTTGTGTTGTGACGCATGTATAATTATGTTGGCCACCATAATTATCTATACCCCCTTTCATAAGTGTACTCCCTCCTATGACAACACATCATGCAAACAAACATGCAAACAAAAACAAAAGATGTCGCAAACAATCATCTCGCATGGAACAATTCCAATGATCACGAAACTCTACAATCAAAATCACTTGGATAAGGTCGATCCAATATCCAAGAGTAATCACTCTCCAACATGGCTCCAGATGGCAAAAGACAACATACAAATTCCAAAACATAACACAAAACAAAAGACGTCGCATATTGGCTCGAACTCCACTCTCGCACTTACTTCCCCACTCAAATCAATTCAACTTATTACTCGCTGTGGACTCTCGATCCGAATCCACACCATCCCATCCTAACTCCCTTTCATCTTTACTCAACCACCCATTCATGTTTCCTACATGTTGAGATAGTTGACAACATGCAAAACCATCTCTATTCCTTTCTTCCAATTCCGTATAATTCAAAAGTGCATATAAATCACGAGGTTT
The DNA here is from genome assembly GCA_030686995.1 of Artemisia argyi. Taxonomy (NCBI): domain Eukaryota; kingdom Viridiplantae; phylum Streptophyta; class Magnoliopsida; order Asterales; family Asteraceae; genus Artemisia; species Artemisia argyi. The sequence goes on along the minus strand of CM060709.1, from coordinate 269,265,842 downwards.
AGACTAAACCACCTCTCCTTCCTATGTGAAGTGAGGACACTACCAAGGGTATTTGGTAATGGCTCCATCTCAAGAAGTCACCATGGTTCCAAACCTCTCCACTTCTTCTCCACCAACGTTTCCCATAAACATCCTCTCCTTGTCCGAACATGAATACATGCTAGCGAGAACTCAGATTCTGCGGTTAATCCGCTTCATCCTACCACTTCTCTCGCATCTGATAGCGACAACGGTTGCTCAACGAAGCATCTTACACACGGAAGACGATATAATAAGGTCGATATATACAATACTACGTATAAGGTATAGAATAGACGTTCGAAACTCAATAAAACATCTCATAAATATAGGAAAATAGACATATAAAATACTATACTTACACATAGGTCCTAAATGCAACTATATGAGGGACTCCTAGGTTATAGTCTAGGTCCAACCACCTAATTCTCTATAACCAAGGCTCTGATACCAATCTGTCACACCCCGCCACGGCGGAAACGCGCGGGTGTAACTTCATGGATATCATCACAACACCTGGTGTCTACATAGAGAACAACTACATGCACATAAATAGAGCAATGTACAAACACAAAGTGTTGTAACAATACCCCAAAATAAAATAACCAAAACAAAACATAAATCCAAACATAGATGATAAACCACTTCCAATGCAACTAAGGACTCGTCTATCCACATCCTTCTATCTTATCCTTAGAAAGCTCACCTGAAAATGATGCTTAAAACGTCAACATAATGTTGGTGAGATTCATAGGTTTAAGATACACATACACTCTCAAGGCAACCAGTTTACTGTGATTATAAAAACATAGCTGGACAAATAATTATAGTTATCATATAGCTACATGCATTTGCAAGTCATTAATCACACACAAAGGCAACAACACTCATAAGGCAACCAATAGGACGGCTCGTGTCCTCCGACCCCAAAATAATTACAACAGGACGGCTCGTGTCCTCCGACCCCACAATGATTACATCAGGACGGCTCGTGTCCTCTGACCCCAATAAACATCAATTAGGTCGCATGCGCGAGCAACAGGATAAGCATCCTCCTAATTGGATCCCATTAAACATCAATTAGGTCGCATGCGCGAGCAACAGGATAAGCATCCTCCTAATTGGATCCCATATATCCATACAAGCAAATAATCACACATAGCATACATACGATAACATTATAGGTCCAAGCTCTTTAACACCACACACATAATCACAGTAAATCAAATCATTTAAGACAAGCATCATTCCCATCCCAAGTTTAAAACAAAGTAAAAATATGGGACTATGAACTCACCTTAAACTCCGCAGCTTCGACAAAAACAATTCACAATCTATAGCACACAAAAATAATCCACATTACACAAGGTCAAGCTAAAAGCTACAACCCATGTAATACTCATATGATGGATGTCTAAGACTCATATGACCCATCATGGATCTCCTAGACACCATACTAACCACTACCATAACCTAACACTCACTAAATCCCTTGCACTCTAAAACTCAGAAAACGCAGAATTTTTGAGTACATTCACTCACATAAAATCGCGACAAATAAAGCTCAACAACTCACACCAAAAATTTACCATGGTCTCTCATAAGCATAGAAGCTAATCCCAGAAGGCCATGGACCAATAACACACACAAGTACTCATAAGAAATTCAAACTTGTCAACTACTCAAATTCGGATCTGAACGCACACCAAAAAGTTTTGATTTTAAATAAATACTTCCACAAGTTTTTATCACGAATCCTCTTCGTGGTAGTCTAATATAACCTAATACTTAACTATTCCATAAGGCCTAGTCAAAATACCACTTTTACAACCGCATGACACCCTAAGCTTTTACCCAAAATCTGTCCCGGTTTGACAGCTTTGACACCTTAACAAAGAAAAATCAAAAGACCAACTTCCCGACCTTGAAATCAATCGTGGCTGGACTTTTTGGAAAGCTCTTTCATTATACTTCAATTTAGACCTAAAACTCGTGACTTAACTCTTCACCATCTGTTATTTACACTCACATCTTTACAGCCTTACAAATCTGTCCAAACCCTAACTTAATAACTAGCATGTTTTACATTCAATTCTCTTCACCAATCATCATAATATTACTAATTATTGATCCTAACATGTTTAATAACATTAATTTACAGAAGTTAACCCAAACCCTAATCCATCATATAATTATTACATGAATTATATTAATTAATCAAACAATTGAACATGTATTTTAAGAATTTTACCTTGATTCTTGATTATTGCTTCACAATTATAAACCCTAATTTTATCCTCCTTCCTTTGCCTCTCTTGAATGACCAAAACCAGTAAAAAAAACGTTCAAGGGTGTTTGGTTTTGTATATATATTGATTTTGGATAATCCCTGGGCCTAAGAGTCATATTTGGACTCAAATTGGGTTTCCTTTTCCCCCTTATCCCTTAAATTCGAATTTTACATATATAAAATATATATATTTTTATTTTTTATTAAATTAATTTATTACACTAAAAACCTCATACTTTTCATATTTTATGTATTCCCATAATGAATCCTAACGTCTTTCGCGATAAACCTTAACTTTAGGACAAACCGGAAAATAATCATTTTCAAAATAAAGTTTCCAAAAATAGATTTTCACACTCTTATATAAGCATAACACATCAAAACAAACTCCTCGTAACTTGCTAATGCTCAAATACTTGAACGAAGACTCGTTACGCAAAAACACAAAAACACCAAAACTACACAAGTCATTTCTACACCACAAAGGTGATCAAAATAAACTTTCCCAAATTCCAAACTTTCCAAATCACAATAAAACCATTTACGCAAAGGGATTTAGTGCTAAAACTCACCTATATCACACTTATAACACTACAATCACCTATAACACATCAAACAAACGTCAACCGAGTCAAGACTATCAGTCAAACTGACCTGCCATAACCACGGTTGTTACAACAGTATCTGATGAAGACCAAGCTATCCAAGATGAACTTAATAGGATGCTTCTTCAAGAAACAATTGCAGCAACATGTTCCACAGAAGCAGAATATGTAGCTGCTGCAAGTTGTTGTGCACAAGTACTTTGGTTGCAAAATCAGCTTTTGGATTATGGATTCAACTTCAAGAACACTCCTATCAACATTGATAATGAGAGTACCATTTGTATTGTGAAGAATCCAGTTTATCACTCCAAGACAAAGCACATTCAGATTCGGCATCATTTTATCAGAGATTGCTATGAGCATAAGCTTATTAATGTGGTTAAAGTTCATACAGATGATAATGTAGCAGACTTACTCACAAAGGGCTTTGATGTTTCAAGATTTACCTTCTTAGTTGTGAGTATTGGTATGACTAATAAATAAGATATTTTTGAGGGGAGGCATTAGTAGTTAGTCATTATTTAAGGGGAGGCTACATGTATCATTAAAAAGAAAAGGACTTTTTATTCATTGTTCCAAAGGGGTTGGCAAATCGTCCAACCATCACCAAACACAATATGATTGCTAAACTCGAGAAAACACAAAAGAACATTGACTTTCATGGAATAATTGATTTTCTCACCGGGTCAACCATCAATTACTCACTTTTAGTGAATCCAGAGATTATTGGTCCTTGGATACAAGAATTTTGGGCTACGGCTAGAGCTGAGTTAGAAGATGGAGAGGATGTTATTAATGCTACAGTTACTGAAAGAGCAATACGTATTACTGAAGCAACAATCAAGGACGTCTTGTTGTTTGATGATGTGGGAGGCACTATTTTGTTTGCTAAGCAAGTGGTTTGGGATGCACTGAGAGATATTGGGTATGAAGGACCTTTGAACAATATTACTTTTCAGAAAGCCTTGGTAAGTACTCATTGGAAATATCTTATTCATGTTTTGCTTCATTGCTTAAGTCCCAAAAGTACTGCTTGGGATCAATTTGGACATGCCATAGCTTCTGCCTTAGTTGGCCTAGTTACCAATCAACCAATCAATTTTTCTTACATGATCCTTGATGGTATGATTACACACATTAAGGCTGGATCACCTTTCTTGATGTACCCTAGATTTGTTCAGCTTTTCTTAGAGAAACCACTTAAAGGGATACCTAAACCTTAGGATTATATACCTACTATTATGCTTCAACCTAAGGTGTTTACCTTTATGTCTCACAAGGGAATTAACTTTTCGGGTAATAATACACCTTTAAATGCTTATATGTTAGAAGTAGCACAAGCTGTTAGGGATGAGGTTGCTGAAGCTAGTGGTTCTGCTAATTCTGCACATGCTGACCATTCTGATCATTCTGAGCATTCTGCATCAGTACATACTCCTACACCACCTCTTGCTTCACCACAGCCTGTTGATTTAAGTGAAAGAACTGCCTCAGTAACTGTTTCTAGGGAAAAGACTATTTCTGCTGAAGGTACTTCTCTGCAAGGTACTGCTTCAGACACAACAAATGGTTCCAATACAACAATCCTATCCTATGTCACCACAACAAAGCCAACTTCCACCAAAACCTACTCACTGGTTTGACAGGATGTGTGAAGTCATTTCAACTCAACAATCCAGACACGAAGCAGGCTCTCCTGACACCCCACCAATGCTAACACCGGGTAATTATATTCAATGGGCAAGCCGATTCTTAAGGTTTATTGAACTCAAGAAACCCAATGGTAAGTACATGAAACAAGTTATCCTTGAAGGACCGTTTCCTTGGCCTGTTAACTACGTTGGCGGTGACCCATCGGCTGATCCTCCCGTAGCTCCAACTGCTGTGCGTGTTCCTGAGTCTCAACTTACTGCTGAACAAAATCATCATCGTGAAGCCGATGAGTATGCTATGTCTTACATACTTCAAGGGATACCAAACATCATATTCAGAAGTGTTGATGCTCAAAAAACTGCAAAAGCTATGTGGGAACACGTCCATCTACTGATGCAAGGCACACAACTGAACAAGGAAGACATGGAATCTAAACTTTACTTGGAATACACGAATATCATGATCGAACCAGGGGAATCTCTTGAGTCTTACTTTCATCGTTTCACTAATGTCGTTAATGATTTAGAGAGACATGATATACCTCTTCCAAGAATCGCTGTCAATACAATGTTTGTTAGTAGTCTGGGTCCTGAGTGGCAAAAGTATGTGACATTTGTGAGACAAGCTAAGAATCTTCATAGAGATCCATACGGTTTGTTGTACGACTATCTCAAGCACTATGAGTCTGAAGTTGAAAAAGATAAACTCGCCCGAGGAGGATATACATCACCACCTACTTCTAATCCCCTTGCACTCGTTGCTCAAACTACTGCTTCACATCCTCCGATGTCTAATCATGCTTATGATCAGGAACAGAATTATTTCAGTCACCAGCAACCTCCTACTTCTCAACATGCTTCTACTCAACTTGCTCCATATGACAACAATGATAGCATGTATTAATCTAATCAGATTGAAGATGATGATGATGACGTCAATACATTGAGTCAAGGACTTGCTCTTGTTGCTCGTGCTTTTAGCAAATTCTCCAACAAAACCAACAACCATCTTCGTTCTTCATCAAATACAAGAAACCAAGCTGTCATTCAAGATGGTCGAGTTGAGATTCAGAACCGTAATTTAGGACGTTCAGGTGGGTACACTGGAAATTCTGGGTATGGACAAAGAGTCAACAACAATGGGGGATTCAGAAACAATCCAGGTACTCTTCAGCGAAGTAATGACAATGCTGCTAGTAACAACACAGTCTCTAGGAATGCGATATGGTGCTACAACTGCAACGAAAAGGGTCATATTGCAACTGCATGCCCTCACCCAAGAAAAGGTAGTCAGTTTCACAAGCAGGCATTACTTATGGCTCTCAAAGATGAAAAGGAAGGAACTTTCAATGCTCATGAGAACAGTTTCTTTGCTAATGCTTACAATGATGATGAAATGGAAGATCTTGAAGCCAATGCAGCTGTGATGCTTATGGCCAACATGCAGGAACATCAGTTGAATGATTCAGGCCTAGTATTCTCCACTGATGACTTGTCTCAGGTAAATGACCTAACCACATGCTCCATAGAATTTAATGCATCACCCTCTGTTTCTGAATCAGATCAGGCGCAAGTTGTTCCTTCTGAACCATTTTTATCTTCTCAAGAGGATGAACAATTAGACACAGTTGTTATTTTTGATGATGACACTGTCGTCTCATTTGATGATCCTATTAAGCAAGACGAAAATGACTATATTGAACAACATGAACCTCCTTCTGATCCAGCTCCTGACTGTACAGTTACGGCTAAACAACTTCTTTCTAATCACATAATGGACGAGCAAACTAAAGTTTTGAAAGAAAATGCCGATTTGAAAAAGGACATTGAATGTTATAAAATACAACTTTCAAACTTTCAAAATGAAGTTCATCATGAAAAAAGCTTTGAAAAGTCATTTCAGGATTCATATGTCAAAGAACAAAATCTTCAAAAGCAAATATATGACATAGTTCAGTCAAACGGTAAATTGGTTTCCATACTGGAAGATGAGAAACATGATCTTCAAAAACAAGTTGTTCAACTCCAACAAGAACTTTCAAAAACACAAAAAGAGGTGATAACTTGCAAACATGAATTTTATGAACATAAAGTGCAAAAACGAGAAAAAGAAAAATCTTTACTTGATGAAAATATCGCTCTCGAACATCATATTAAAGCTTTTCAAAATATCGTTTATAAACATGGGGAATCTGTAACGACAATTCAAAAGTTTTCTTTAAAACCAAGACCAGATAAAGGTTTTGGCCTCGGCGATTACAGATCCTCTTTTCTTCGTACTGAATTCAAAACAATTCCTAAGCTGTACAGTATGGACCAATTGATGGATAATAATGTTGTGCGTGTTATTGTACATGATACTGAGGAAGAATACGAACTAGAAGAGAAGAGTCGATAAAAAATGAGTCAAGTTGAATATTGCAAACCATACGACTACTCAAAAGCTCCTCATATTTCAAAATCTTTTGTTCCGTCAAGAGAAATACCTGAGAAATCATGGTATGTTACCGAGTCTTATGTTTCATCTTCCGATGGAGCTCCTGTCAAACCCGTGGCACAAGTTAATGGTCCATTACCATCTTCTGGTCATGTGACACCATTACCTACACAATGTAAAGTTTTAGACTATTTTCAAACATTCATGAAAGGCATCGAGAATTTGGAAAACTAAATTGAACATCATTCGGAAATTAAAATTCTCACTTTTCAATCAGCTTACGAGCGGGAAAAGCGAGACATCTTTCAAAAACAAATTCTGCCTTTAGTTCAAAATTTACGTTATTGTGCTACTCGTTGGGAACAGGAACTCCAAAAAGAAGTTAAAGATATGAAAGAAATTTTCGCTCTTAATGAAAATGCAATTTTGGTTCAACAACGCAAAAACCGTTTTTTGAAAACAGATTTTGATCGACTCTTGGAACAACTTCTTCAAGCTGATATTCATACTTTTCTCATGAATGAACTCTATTATTCCAGCAATGCTAAATTATTTGCAGAATACTGTGCTGAACTTGTTTTGGTAAAGTCACAAAACGAAACATTGAAACATCAATATGAAACGTTGCGTCAAAACAGTGATGATGTGATAAACAAACTTTCAAACGAAATTTCTCAACTCAAACCAAAGATTGATTGGTGTCAAGCTCAAAATATTGAAACAGAATTGCAACTACGTACAAGGATTGAGTCTCACAAAAACAAATGTCGTCTACTTAAAAATGAAATTGCGGAGTTAAAAATTGAAAACGCCGAATGGCAACAAAACCGCGATGACATTCGTTATTGCAATGGTTTACTTGAGTCTGATATTCAAGACAAAAAACATATCATCATTGATTTGAAAGAGAAAATTAAGCTACTTCAAAAAGGAAAATTCATTGACACCACTGTGATAGCACCAAGAATGTTTCAAATAGACAGAACAGATAAGGGTAAGCATGATAAGAGTTCTAATGTTAGCTCTTCCACTTCCACAGGTCTAGTTTCCCCTAAGAGCGTTAGCAGCCCAAAGCCAAAAAGCGTTAAGAAGACTAAAAAGAGTAGGCTCTCGCAACGTAAAAGAGGAACACTAGAAGTACAAGAAGTAGAAGCTCACCTTAGGAACTCAAATAAAACTCATGTTGCATCTGATTTAGATTCTAATCTGGCAAATTGTAATCCAAATCTTAATGTAACGAATGCTGAACCTTTTAATGTTTTGAATATTAATGCATCTTATGTGTTTTGTCGTAAAAGTGTGTTATCTGGTGATCATACCAAATGTGTAGCTAATAATCTCTTACACCGTAAAAAGAAACGTAGATCCGAATCTTCTTCTAGGTCCACTAAAGCCTCTAAGTCTACCTTAAGGAAAACGCCTACTACAGTTTCAAATGATGTTGTAGTCAACCCAAAAGCAGCAATCAACAATTCTAGGAACACGCCAAAAGCTAGTGCATTCACTAAGAACAAAGCAAAAACTAGTTGGAACTGGCAACGTTGGTTACAATACAAACCAAATTTTAAATGGATTCCTAAATTGTTAAATATTTGTGTTTCTAACCAACAGGAACCCATAATTTCCTCGGGTTCCACCCTTACTTTTGTTCCATCTCTGTCGTCTTCTTTTGATGCAGGTGGTTCAGATCGTTCTCTGGATTGTTGATAGCGGTTGCACCCGACATATGACAGGCAATCTCAAACTGTTAAAAAACTTTGTTTCAAAGTTTATTGGAACTGTCAGATTCGGGAATGATCAATACGCTTTAATCATGGGTTACGGAGAGTACATGCATGGGAACATTGAAATTAGCAGAGTTTATTATGTTGAAGGCTTGTATCACAACCTCTTTTCAGTCGGTCAATTTTGTGATGGAGATTTAGAAGTAGCATTTCGCGAGAAGACCTGTTTTGTTCGTGATCTACAAGGCAATGATTTGATGTCTGGCAAACGTAGCACTAACCTTTACACTATTTCAATGTCAGACATGATCGCTTCATCTCCAATTTGTTTTTTATCCAAAGCTGAAACGACTAAATCTTGGTTATGGCACAAACGCCTTTCTCATTTGAATTTCAAAACGATGACTGATCTCGCTCGTCACAAATTAGTTGAAGGCTTTCCAAGATTCCGTTATGCCAAAGATCATCTATGTCCAGCCTCTGAACAAGGAAAAAGTACTCGTGCTCATTTTCCCTCAAAACCTGAACACAGTACTAATCATGTTTTACAAATGCTTCATATGGATTTATGTGGTCCGATGCGTGTTCAAACAATCAACGGTAAACGCTACATTTTAGTAATTGTTGATGATTACTCTCGCTGGACTTGGGTTTATTTTCTTCGAAGTAAAGATCAAGCTCCTCAAATGATCATCACCTTTCTCACCAAAATACAAGTTCAGCTACGCAACACAGTCAGAATTGTAAGAACTGACAATGGCACAGAATTTAAGAATTAGACTCTAAGGTCGTATTTTGAGAAAGTGGGAATTGAACATCAAACATCTATTCCACGCACTCCCGAACAGAATGGAGTAGTCGAAAGACGCAACAGAACGTTAGTGGAAGCTGCTCGAACGATGTTAATCAATGCTCAATTACCAGATTACTTATGGGCAGAAGCTGTTTCAACCGCCTGTTACACCCAAAACCGTTGCATGATCACAAAACGCCATAACAAAACCCCATATCAGATTGTTCACAAAAGAAAACCAAACATCAGTCACTTTCATGTATTCGGAGCTTTATGCTACCCAGTCAATGATCATGATGATCTAGGTAAACTTAAAGCAAAGGCTGACATCGGAATATTTATAGGATACTGTGAAAATTCAAAAGGCTATTGGATATGGAATCGTCGTACTAGGGAAATTCAAGAAACTATTCATGCTAATTTCGATGAACTCACTCAAATGGCTTCTGAGCAAAACGGCTTAGGACCCGCAACCAACCGTCTCAACTTTCCGGTCTCTTCGGCTGAATCATTGTCACTTTCTCGAAAAGAAGTGGAAACCTTGTTTGCTCCATTGTTTGATGATACGCCTGTTAACCGTCCAACTGAGGCCACACCAAATTCCGCTACACATCTTGATCAACATCAAGTACCTGATACACCTCAACAAACAACAACTACTATTGGAAGAGACGGTCCTCCAGTCATATCACCTACAACATCAGAAAAAACCGGGTCTAACTCACGACAATCAGCTGGAGACTCCATACCTTTATCAGTTCGACAACCCGCAGAGCATGACCCAGAACCATTCATTAACCCATTTGCAAATGCTCAACCTGTCCCCGACATTGCTGAGTCATCTACACGCAATTTGGGTCCTGCTCACTTGCGCGATACTTATCAACTTCATCCTTCGACACACAAATGGACTAGAGATCACCCCTTAGTTTAAATTATTGGCCATCCAGATGCACCTAGCATGACAAGACAACGCCTTCACACAGATGGTGAAACTTGCATTTATGCACTCACAGTTTGTGAAACCGTACCTAAAAATGTCAAAGAAGCAATGACTTATGAAAACTGGATTGAGTCTATGCAAGAAGAATTCGAAAACTTTCAAAGATTAGAAGTATGGGAATTGGTTGAAAAACCAGAAGGCATCATTGTCATTGGTTTAAAATGGATCTGGAAAAACAAACTGGATGCAGAAGGCACGGTCATACGCAACAAATCACGCTTGGTAGGAAAAGGTTACTCTCAAGAAGAAGGAATCGATTTTGAAGAATCATTTGCTCCTGTAGCTGGACAGGAAGCTGTACGGATATTCTTAGCATTTGCTGCTCATCGGAATATGATTGTTTACCAAATGGATGTGAAAACGGCTTTTCTGAACGGTCAACTCCGAGAAGTGGTTTATGTCAGTCAACCTGAAGGATTCGTTGATCCAGAACGTCCTAATCATGTCTACAAGCTTAAGAAGTCTCTCTACGGTCTTAAGCAATCCCCCAGGGCGTGGTATGATAAGCTTTCTAAATTCCTGTTGGCTAATGATTTTACTCTAGGCTCGGTGGATCCAACACTGTTTACAAAAACATACGGGATGGACTTATTAATCGTTCAAATTTATGTCGATGACATTATTTTTGCTTCAACCAACAAAAATTACTCAATGGATTTTGCAAAATTAATGACAGATAATTTTGAAATGTCCATGATGGGTGAACTTACGTTCTTTCTAGGACTACAAGTTCATCAATCACCCCGTGGAATTTTTCTAAATTAGTCCAAATATGCTCTTGAGATTTTAAAGAAACATGGTATGCAAAGTAGTGATACTATGAATACACCGATGGCCAATTCCACTAAACTAGATGCTGATATACATGGGACTCTAGTTGACCCTACCAAATACCGAAGTATTATTGGGTCCCTCATGTATCTCACATCTAGTAGACCTGATATTGTATTTGCTGTCTTTATGTGTTCTCGCTATCAGGCTAATCCAACTGAAAAACACCTCAATGAGGCAAAAAGAATCCTTCGATACATAAAGGGAACCATCCACTTAGGGATCTGGTACCCGAAGGATTCTGGTTTTGAACTAATAGCTTTTTCAGACGCTGACCATGCAGGATGCTTAGACTCGCGAAAAAGTACATTAGGTGGCCTACAGTTTCTTGGAGATAAACTTGTGTCTTGGCAATCAAAGAAGCAGGACTGCACATCACTGTCATCTACAGAATCTGAATACGTAGCTATGTCTGCTTGTTGTGCTCAAGTCATTTGGATGAGATCACAACTTAAAGACTATGGCTACCTATTTAACAAGATTCCGATATACTGCGATTCTAAGAGTGCCATTGCAATCTCCTGCAACACAGTTCATCATTGCAAATCCAAACACATTGATCTCCGATATCATTTCATCAAAGAACATGTCGAGAAGGGTACAGTTGAATTATATTTTATGGGTACTGAATACCAATTGGCGGACTTACTTACAAAACCCTTAGCTCCATCACGGTTTGCAAGTTTAGTTCATCAAATTGGTATGCGATGTTTGACACCATTTGATCTGCAAAAGTTTTTAAAACAAAAGTAAAGTGTCAAAACATCAAAACTTTAACTATCTTTGTAAAATAAATGTTTTCTTTATTTTTATTAAACCTCAAAAACACAAAAATATTTTCTCTATTTTCTTTAAAAAAAAAAAAAAAAAAAAAAAAAAAAAAACTGCAAGTATATCGCTCTCTTTCAACACCTTGTTATTTTACAAGTGTTGAGGGGGAGACTCGCCTAAATTTTATTAAAAAAATTTTTTCAAAAACGGTATACTTGCATATTTCCTTTGATGCGTTGTTTCGGGATTTCATAAGATATCTCATATCTCGTTTCCTTTTCTCAAAATGGTGTCGTAAGTTAGTATATCTTTGTGTCTTTACTTATATCTAAGTTTAGGACTTATCTTGTAATTATTATAGTTAAGGGACCATATGTGACAAGTTTCAAAAGTTCCAATATTAACAAAACAAACACCCCCCCCCCCCCCCCCCCCGTTTTTTCCATAAACCTCACAATACATTTCAAAATCTTAAACCCTATCGAGATCCACGGCTCACACTCAAACAAGAAATCCAAGCTACCAATTGTCAAACCGTAAGTTACTACATGATCATTAGGAGATTTCTAACAATGGTTTTTGGTTAATTGTAAAACTAACGGCTAGATCTCTTGCAATTGATATTTGAAAAGCTAGGGTTTAAGGTGTTTCGAAAATTATCAATTCATGTTTAAGAGGTTAATTTTTTATAGGGGTTTTGTGCTATAACATGTTTCTAACATTCCTATAACGTTTAATCTCTTTGAAATACATGGTTGTGTGATTCTCGATACCTAGGGTTTTGGTACGAATTGGGTTTGTTGATTTTTTGTTTGTTCTTGTATTTTTCTTGTTGGGATATGCTATCATATGTGTATGAATCGCCCTTGTGCTCTTTAATTTAACACATATCTATGTATGCATGATTCTCGAAAAGAAGGGTTTCGTTCTAAATGGGTTTCTCTCGTATTATGATTAAATGTGCTGATTGTTGTGTCTACATGCTTCTATTGTGTGTTTGTGGTATACTAGAACATGTTATCCTTAGTAGTATCAAGATTTGGTTTGTTATCGAGAACTTGTTCTTGTATAATTTCGAAAATACGATTCACGTGTGATTATCGTTATCCTAATTGTTGAAAATCATTCTTTTAAACAGGTTTCATCACTTGGAATTCATATTATCACAAAGAAACGTACGTTGGCATAGTCTCGATATTCTTGTATAAGAATTTTCGAGAAATCATTATCGCAATCATGATGAAAGTTTTCGCAATCACAAAATTTTTTCGAGAAATCTCAAAGTGTTGTATTTTTTCGAAAATACCCATTTTGTCATCTTCTCGAAAATATTTAGGTCTTTGCGAAATTTTTCAGTCCCTGGTCATATAGTTTCGAAATCACCATTCAAGTTATATTTTCGCAATCCCTTATAATAAGTATTCTCGAAAATCTCTTCTAGTGGTCTGTTATCGATAAATTTTTTATCGAAAACACACTTGAATTTTTTTTCGAAAACACTCAATTTGCAGAATTGCGAAAATATTACCTAATGACTAATTTTTCGAAATTATTGATACTTGTGACTTGGTTTCGAGAATATGTTGTATTCTTATGTGTTTGCTATATAGTTGTCTTTGTGTATTATTTTGAGACAATTGTAATCATATCATCTCAAAAACATGTAATTTGTGATTATGGACTTTTGTCGATGTATAATGTGATGATATTTGTGATGATTCTTTGTGCACGTTTAATCACATAAGTAATTCATAATTACAATAGACTCTCTAAGTATACGTCTCTTATCATTATACATACAATAGTCGTAACATATGTGCTTACATGATTCTAAATGCTTATCTATAATCAAACTTTGCAATCGTGCTAACTCGTAACAAATCTCGATGTTTGGTTTATGATAATGCTTTTCAGAATAACATGGCTGAACACAACAAGAACGTCCCTGAACAAACTCTTCCACTTCTCACCATGGATGATATCACTCCCGCTAATGTCACACCCCCAAAATCGGGTCCAGCGGAAGCATACATGTAGCTGGGGTGTAACTCAATCGGTATCACAACATAAGTAAAAAAATGGTTTTCACTTCAATTATATAGAATAAAATAGTTAAGTCATAAATGTTGAATTTACATTTTAAAAGTAGTGCGGAAGTAAGCCCTTAAAATAGTTTAAAACGGTCCCCAAATGAATAATCAGAGTCTTCTATGACCATGCCATGCCCTGCCAAAACCTCCTGTAGCGTGCCATTGCTTAATACCTGAAAATACATGCTAAGGTGTCAACACGAGGTTGGTGAGTTCATAGAGTTTGTTTAACAAATAATGCCAATAGAAAAAAGATCGCCCAGCAAAGGCATCGTAAATCCACTCAGTTCCAAGTCCCGCCATAAGAGACTTGTAACCTGTGTGTTTACAACCCACTGCCAAATGTGTTATAGTCTACGTGAACAAAAGCAATACTGGTATCCAAATTCCCAGATAAATATAGCAAAACGGCTATATAAATAAAATAATTCAGTCAATGAGAGAAATCAGAAATAAGATATCAGAAATAAGAAATCCGCAATAAGAAATCAATAATAAGAAATCCGTAATAAGAAATCAGTAAATAAGAAATCAGAAATAAGATTTATAAAAACCATCAGTATTTAACTTTAATCGTATGTACAATAGCCCAATTATAAAGTAAAGTAATAAGTTTTTCAGTCATAAAACTACATTGTCTCTTAAGCTCATGAAACCGAAGCTAGACGTTACTTGGCCCCAAATGAGTGTTTACCAGACACTCTAATAATAAAGACATGAAATGCATCTGTAATTCTGTTGGAGCAACCCAAACACAGATGGAGGAGTCACCCTCAATAGATCTATTCACTCACTCTCGCTTGGAACTTAATTAACGGTCCATGATAATAAAGGGGACTTGTCAAGACGTGGTAATAAGGAAACTTAAGCAATGTAAGGAATTTAATACTATGGCATTGTACAAAAATAATTAAAGCAGCGTATTCTCCTTCAAAAAGTAATTCAAATCGTATAAAAGTATAAATCAAGTATTTAAGCATGTATCTCCCCCAAAGAGTTTATAAAGTAATTAAACAAGTAAAAGTGGGGCTATGACTCACCTGGAGCGATAGCTACGATGACAACAATGGATACACTGAAGTGAGGCACGATCTCTAACCGCAACCTAATATGAGTAATAACGATCTACCTTAGATCATGACGTGATGAAATGAATGCACATGCACAAGATGCCTATACCACTCGTAGCTTGGAAATACTCGTTATTGTCATAGTAAAATAGTTTCCATACTTAGGAAAAATAAGTCCCAATGGAGTTATAAAAACTTGTCGTAATATATCGTATAAAAATGTTAGCGTTCTATTCCTCGTATCGAAAATCTTAAAATAACGTCGTTAAGTCGTATGAATATTCCTTGGGTCATACGTATTTCATTTGTTAAGAATATAGTCCTTAGCAACATTTCTAGAAAATATACCATTTAGTGCGTAAGTTATTATTTTCTAGTAGGGACAAAATATATATATAGTTTTGACGATGTTAAAACGCGTATAACTTGGTCGTTTTAAGCTCATTTTACTCGTTCTTTATATCCACAGAATCGTTTTAGTATATACTAATATATTTTCGATAGCTCGGCTCCTCTAGGTTACGTTTAACACCTCTATTTGCCCGTCGAAAACTGTCAAACAGCATGCAGTTTTTCAGAAAATAGTTTTCGTCGTTAAATTCGGAAAATCATATCTCCTTCGTTATTAACTCGTTTTAATCCGTTCTTTCGCCCACGGCTTCGTTTTTGAAAGTATTTTCTAAATCTTTGGTCAAAAATTACCCATCACCTACTGAGTTTCCCACGTTTTAAAAATAGCAACAGTAGGTATATGTAATATTTCAAAAATCATTTCTAAGGTTCCAATCTAGTTCCAACTTCAACCAAACCACTTTCAATCACCACAAAACTAGTCTAATCCTACCATACACATTCTTAGGGTGTCATGGGTTCCTAAACCTCATAAATCAAGTGGATCTAACAAGGATCTAACTATAATCACTTTCTAGGCTTTCAAAGTTAAAAGTTTGTAAAATAAAGTGGTATAAATCAACATATGCATATATATCTTGAATAAACTTGAATGATCAATGAAACAACTTGAATAATTTATAAAAATAGGTCTTGATAACTTACTTGAAGATTAGTGGACTAGTGGAGATGAAAAACTTGCAAAACCTTGTGTTTAAACTTCAAAACCCTAACAAGAAGTATTAAATAACCTAGATTATCACTTGATCTTGGAAAAATTGATGTTTCTTCTTGTTGTTTTTGTTTGAGCCGATCCCCACCAAAGAGAGAAAAAGGAAGAAAGTTGCTAGTTGCTTAATGTGTTAAAATGAAAAGAATGTGGGAAATGAATTATATATTTGTTAGTAGATATTTTGTTTAGGGACAAGATCCACAATTTGTGGAGGAGGCATAGGGGGGGCGGCAACATGGAAGAAAAAGGAGAAAACTTGGTCATTTGTAAGATAGTTGGTGTAGTGGTGTAAGATTTTGAGTTTATTAGTTGTTTTAGGTAATGCCGGGTACCGAGTTAACTAAAAATAAATTTTAACGGAGTTAACCGTGACATAATAAAGTCATAAAAATTGTAAAATAATATTCCTGATGAGAATCGGAAGTTAAAATAATGATCGGGTTGAAATATCGTAAACCGACGGAGTAATAAGCTTCGACCGTGAAATGTAGTCATTGATTTGAAAACACCGGGTAAATTAATATTATAATTTTTATATTATTAGAATGAACATAAAAATATATTGGGATCATCGTCGGGAGTGTCGGACGTGTTATTCACATTATTGGTCGTTTGTTAACGTTTATTTAAGAATAAACATACGTATAAAGTCAAATATATCAAAAGTATTAATTTGAATATATCCTACGAGTGGAATAGTATGCAAGTGCCATAATAATGATATGCGGACTATTTCTAGTCCGTAAGAAATGTCTCAATGATAATGCATGAATTCGCTCCTGAACCAATACGGTTACGCGAATTTTGAATACCCGTAAACTAAGTTTACGATGAAATGAGTAATGCACGTGAATAGTGGTTTTCTTCCGGGAATGAATAGTGTCAAGTGAATAGTAAAATTTCTGAATGTTTCTTGAAATGTCAAATTGACCTCAAAAACGATAAATAGTGATCGATGAATAGTAAATGGTGAATAGTAACTTGTGAATAGTAAATTGTCGAGGGTTGGAAAATGACCAGAAATTACGAGTTGTGACAGCTAACTACAACGTTATGATTGGCAACAACAATCCACGAGTTGATTTCGACAAATTGAGAATTACTGAGAACTCATGCAAGATTGTTAAAGATATTCTACTTGCACACCCATGCAAACATCTGCTCAACAGATCTACTTCAGTTCCTCTGTTTTACCTTCATCAGTTCTGGCTTACAGCTAAGGCAAATTTGGATGATGAGTCTTTTACTGTTACGTTGGATCGACAAGTCTACACTGTAGATCACGACGTCCTTCGTACCGTCCTTCTCCTGCCTCAAACTGACAACGAATTTGCTCCAATACTACCTGAACTGGATCTTCCTGATTTCTTCATTGAGTTAGGATATGATGTTGATGATGACTTACCTCTGGTCAAACATTCCAGATTCAATGCCAAGAATATACCTCAGCCCTGGAGAACATTCTGTTTGTTGGTTGTAAGATCTATATCAGGAAGAAAAAGTGGTCACGAACATCCTAGGCTTGAGCATTTACAAACATTCTGGGAAATGGTGACTTTGACACCGATTGACTTTGCAGTTCTAATCATGAACGATATAGTCTACAGCATTCAAACCGAACGTGTAAAGACTATGATCCTGTTCACAAGATTTACCAAGCTTCTCATCGAACATTTCTGCAAAGACACTCCAGAATTTATCAAAAGGATGGCAGACCCTAATGAGCCGAAGCACCTCTTCGAGGACAACTTCACCACCTCCTTCATCAAGACGACCACTTCCTCTACCAAGATCAAAGGAATGAGGCTTCCCGAATATCTCCTTGATGACAAAATCAAGAAAAGTCTGAACTACAAATTCTATGATAATGCCTACAAAGGGGTACAGGAAGAAGCCACTATACAGACTCGCAGCAAAGGAAGTGTGAAATCTGGGAGTACTACAAGCACCACTGGCTCACCTCAGACTAAGTCTAAGGCTGCTCCCAAGACAAAACCATCTGCTAAACCCAAGACTTACGCCAAACCTAAACCAACATCCAAACCTAAGCCTGCGACCAAGCCAAAGAAGAAGGTAACTCCTGAGTACATTCTTCAAGATGAACCTACACCTCCACCTTCTGAAAGCGAATCTGAGTTCGACGCGGAATCTGAAGAAGAAGAACAAGACTTTGAAAGAAGAGTTAGAGTACCTGAAGAAGCATTTCCTACAACGGAGATCGCCATACAACAAAGTCTTGAAACTTTTGAAGCAGAGTCTAGAAAAAGAAAAGGGATCACGATTAATGAGCCTAATGATGATGAAGAAGACGAAACAATCATTGAACAGTTGGTCGATAAACGCAAACTGAAAAGTATAGTTGTCGACACAAGAGCTGAAGAAAAGCAACTTCGCAAAGAACAAAGGAAAGCAGCACTTCAAAGCCGACTTGAGTCTCAACCTTCACCACCACCACCTGTCGATCAATTAGAACATGAAGGAGCTACAAGCAGCATGATTCCTCCCACTGTGTCCACCACTTTAGAATCAGCTTCACGACCTGATGACATAGTCAAAGACACAGATTACACAGGAGACGTCAATATGACTGAGACTGCTAATATAGAGGAGAATGTTGACGGACAAGAGAATATTGCTACGGACCAGGAACATGAATACCTCATTACTCCAGAGTTTCTTGCACGAGAAGCAGAGGAAGCAGAGGAACGTCGAAGAAAAGAAAATGAAGAGAAGAACGCTTTCGACACCAACGTATTTCTTAAATCATCTTCTCAGCAGACTTCCTCAGCGCAACCTCCACCTCCTCAAGACTCTCCACCAAAGGATCCGACTCCTCCTGCCTCTTCTTCATGCTCTCACAACGAGTCGTCATCCGAATCATCACCTGAGCATTCATCTCCCACACCTTCAGAAACCGCATCAAAGCAACATTCAATCAATGAACCGACTCAACCAGTTGATCTTCAGGAGCAAGTCAGCAAACTTACCACCATGGTTACCGGTCTTGCCAAACAAGTTGAAGATTTTCAGGAGTCAAAGCAGCTGATCGATAAGTTCTTGAACTCTGATTACACAGGATTTATTAAGACTGTCACACAAGATTATCTTACTGAAAATCTAGTTGAGATTGTCACTCCTGAAGTTGCAAAACTCATTGAACCTATCAAGGACAACTTGGATCACAGAATTAGAAGTGTAGTAAAGAAAATGTTGTCAACCACACCATTCACGCTTCACACTGCTAAAGCTTCTACTGCAACTCCAACCGTCCTTGAATTATCCTTCGATGTCCTGCTTGCTAAACTCTACGACAAAGTAGCCTACAAAACCACACAGACTACTGAAGAAAAGGCACTTGTTGACGCTATATCTGCTAACTTGTCGAAAGTGTCATGCAAAGATGCTGCTGGAACCTTAAAGAGGTCAAGGAAAGATGACGACCCGGACCCGAATTCAAAAGGTAAGAAACATAAGTCTGGAACCGGTCCCTCATCTTCTCAACAACCACAAAAGGACTCCACTCCTCCTGGAAATCAACAACACACCTCAGCTACCAGTCAAGGTCCAACTGAAGAGGAAGAAACCTTCATGGAACCAACTGATGACTACCAGGGTCAACCTGACACCGATTACCGTGCCTCACTTATTCCCGATTCTCATGCTGGACCATCGTCACCATCCAAGGCTAAAGACAAGTATGCTACATCTAAGTCTAAGAAATCAAAGAAGAGAAGATGTCATTCATGGCTCGACAATGATGACACACCTCGGAATGACTGGATGACAGAAATGGTACAAGCTCAACCTCCTCTCGAGGATGAAGAACCCCTTCCCGGCAACACACTACAATTCACTCAAGTCATAATGAAGGATCTTCAGATTAATAAACTTACGAAGACGGAGCTCAGAAGAATCACTAGGGATGCACAGGAA
Organism: Artemisia argyi; assembly: GCA_030686995.1. Classification (NCBI taxonomy): domain Eukaryota; kingdom Viridiplantae; phylum Streptophyta; class Magnoliopsida; order Asterales; family Asteraceae; genus Artemisia; species Artemisia argyi. The sequence goes on along the minus strand of CM060709.1, from coordinate 269,245,502 downwards.
TTCCTTAAGTCCAGATCTGGAAACAAAGTGGAATACGAATATCACATGCAGAATATAGCTAGTGCAATGTCTGTCGAGTTTGACTGGCTAAATCCTGAAATGAATATCGACCTCAGTTCCAAAAACCATGAAAAGCCTTACTTCACTGACTGGACTAAACCATTACCTTTGACAGGATTTCCAGATAAACCTAAGTTACCCTACAGCTACTTCTTCAACAAAGATCTTCGTAACATCCAACTCACCCAAGAGACATCCAAGAAGAAATATGCTTCCTCACTCACAATCTCAGTACCAGCCGCAAGATACGAAGTTCCTGCAATTGAAGAATCTACTAGAGTTTTCAGCAACTCCATCATAGCTTACGACAGAGATGCTCTACACGGGATTCAACACTGGCCAGAACGTCGTCGTCTCGGTTATACCAGCAGATTAGGAGAGAAATCATTAGAAAATGTGAAGTATAAATCTAAGATCATTGCTATCTTGGAGATTCAAGAGTCGCAACGGTTTAACTACATATTCATGCGTGAGATTGTTGTTAAACGACAAGATGAAAAGAAGTACAAGTTCTCCGAAGCAGACTTTCCAGACCTTAATCTCAATGACATCGAAGACATGTATCTCGAAAAGGTTCAAGGAAAAATGCGTGGATTCGAGAGAGAAATTCAGTACAACTTCATGGCATCACTACTTCTATTCATCCGATGATTGATAGTTCAATAAAGAGTGAAAGATCTTCAGCTTGGAGTGGAAAGTTACCAACAGAAGATCAATTTGACAAAGCTGCAACTCAGATTTGATGGAATCTATCAAACATCACAGTTTACTCTCATCTAAGAACCTTCATTTGGTTTCACCTACATCAACAGCAAAAGGCTACAAAGCTTCATGCGGTTCGATGAGATACACAAGTTCTGTGATGTTACGTTAAAAACCATTCGTGATGGGCTTGTCAAAAGGTTGAATGATGATCGCCGAAAGATAGCTAAAGGGGAACAACCTAGATGGAAATCCAGCTCAAGAAGACATGTTCGTAACTTTTTCTTGAAGATTGAAGAAAGATTATTTCGGCGGGAACAGATCAGACGACTGGAAAGCTATATCGGTGTCAGACCATCATTTCCTATCAGGCTCTTCGAAAGACCCGAACCCAAGTTCACTGACTTTAATGCTCCACTTCCTGATGAAGATTAAATTGGTACATTTGGATATTTATTTTTCAAATATTAATTGTTTCATTTGATTGAACTGTTTTCATTATGGCTTGTGCACACATAACAGTGTACAACATGTTCTTGTAAAGAAAGGACCCTGAGGTACGCATCAGTGCCTCAATCCTAATATAAGGAGCGAAGGCTTCTTACTTTTGAGTAGAGTTAATCAAACATTTTCTGATTTTCATAACTCTGCTCAAAAGACAAGTATTTCTTCTCAATGAGTATTCACTTGTTGAGGGGGAGCACTTGAAAAATTCATCGTTTAAAAACAAAAGTTCTTGTTGATATCTCCCCATAAGACTCAAAAAGCATATTTTAATCAAAAGTTTATCAAAAACAACATCTCATATGCTATTTTTGAGGGGGAGAAAAAGTGAATGTGATTAAAATATGAAAGTTCTATGTTGCTTTATGTCAAATCTCATGCGAGCTAGACTCAGAACTGACCCAGGAATTGACGAAACATAAAAGTTAGTAATCTTGAAAAGACTTATCCTCGACGGGTAATAACATCAAGTTAGTTACTAGAGCTAGTTGTCACCTAAAAGCTGACAATGGAACTCTTTAACTAGCCACGTAAGCGTGTCTCGAAAAGGATTTGTCTTAGTAGAAATGTACCATTTCAAGAAACTTTCTATGGACTTGACCAGGCCGGGTAATAACTTCAAGCTAGTCTAACTAGTGATGTAAGCGTGTCTCGAATCGGTCAGGTACACTGAAAGTGGATCAATTCAAAAAGTGCTTGTTCCTCCCGCATGTGCAAATTTATTAATTACTTATGAGCACATGTGAAGGGGGAGCCTTTCATAAATAAACACAAAACTCTCAAAGTGTTAAACAAAATGTTTGATATTCACAAACACTTTGAGAGATTTTCAAAGGTTTCTTGGCTGTTGTCGGATAATCATGGAGTTATAAGGTGATTAAGATAGGAAATACAGTCCTATGATCCGCCAGAGCCGGAGGGATCTACCCAAGGACATCACCATTATATAGAATTAGAAGTCCTTAGGTATGATACGATAAAAGGAGAAAAGAATGAAAGGGAAAGAAGGAGTTGAAGAATTAAAAGGAAAAGTAAAGAAAAGGGTGAAAAGAAATAGCCCTCCATATGTTCAACTTTAGGGCAGACACCAGGTTCAACTCATATGCTACTGGTTGTTGCTAAGACAACACCGGTATTGAAGACAAAGTCGTCATGGACCCAGTGACGCAATGCACTAAACCTTCTAACCACTCAAGTTCTCTTAAAAGAGCTTGTTTCATTCTCACGGGGAACCAGTGTAATCTATCGACCTATCTCTTAGAGATGGTTGATATTGAAGCAGGAGACCCCTCCCTAGTCTCCGCATAGGAAACCTAAGTGTGCACTTTTCGAGTCTAGAGCCATGAGATACATCAAAGATCTCTTAGGAACACTTAGTATTTTTTCAACTGGTGTTCTACATCAATGGACACCAGCTGTAAATTATCGAGTCCTTCGCAGATCTTAGCAATCTGCCGAGAACGTTTATGAGAGAATTTACATAAGTATTTCTCAATGATTGAACGGAAAACCTGCCAGGGTCAACATCAAACAGCCCTGACAGCAGGTCACTTCGGTAACTCCTTGTGGGTTACGCTTAGTGTTTGCGGTGGTTTCTTTATCGGTCTACAGTCGTGGAGTAATCCCCAGCGACTCACCCAGTCATTGAGCTACTTAGTAGGTTTTGTAAGCTCCCTCGGGAGTATCTGATATGGGAACGGCCATGATAAGGGTTAGAAGGAGTCTTCACACTATGCTGTTGACGATCTCTAATTCCTTATCTGTAAGTACCGGATGTTTTATTGCTAACTGTTCACATGCAGGGTTACATCATCTCCATGGCGACGGATTCCACATGCTCATACATGCATCTTGAAGTCATCAAAAGCTCCCTCAAAGATCAAAGCAACACAAAGTTCAAAGAAAGATTCTACGCCAAAAAGAAGAATCTACAAAGTTTAAAGACTAAAGATCTTAAGTGACAGAAAGGGATTACGTGTATGTATATGTCAGAATTCAAAGATGTATGAGCATGTTGGAATGGCAGACTACCACCACAGACGCGGAAGTGACGAAAGGCAGACAACTTCATTACTTGATCACTATCACAACAACAACGAACAAAGAACAAAGAACGATGAATGATTCTTATCTCATGATTTTTGAAAGACGTCTAAAGCTATGAAAGTCAAAGATGAAGAAATGACAAAGACGTCAAGCAACCGTGATGACCGACCCTTAGGGGGAGATTGTTGGGATCAAAGTTTTACTATTTTATCAAGTCTCGGTCATTTGTAATAATAGGTTGCTTAAGATACTACTTACTTTCATTTATGTAATGTTATAAGTTTACTAGGCTTAAGGTATATGATCCATGGGCTTAGAAGCCCACACGAATTAGCTTAAGGAAGGAGAGGGAGTGTTGCCCTAGCTCCTTCCCTATAAATAGAAGCCTTAGGTCTATTGTAAAACTTGGTTGTTTATTTTTGAAATCATAAGGAAACTCTTGCACTTATATTTCTCTCATTCAAATATTCACCCAACTCCTTATATCTATCTCATTCTTGTTTGTGTGAAATCAATATGGTGACCTAACAGCATGATACTCCAGTACCTTCTCCCAATGATTATACTTCCACAGGTGGGTTTCGAACACCTGGAGGAGATGAGGAAGGTAAGGGACCTTTGGATAACTATGCTTTGACAAGGTAGTTCAGGAGAATGAAGAAAGTTATTGATAATCAGGCTGCAGAGATTACAAGATTGAGAAATAAATTCAGAAGATTGAAGAGGTTTGTGTGGCCACTTGTGAAGAACTTTAGACTTTATGTGAAAGAAAAGAAACAATCCAAGAAGAGGAAGTCTAAGTCAGCCAAGAAGGCTTCTAAATCTAGGAGGAATAAGAAGAAGTCATCATCTTTCAAATTGGGGAGGAATCAAGAAGATAATTTGAATGAAGATGATGCTGAAGTTCAATATTCTGAAGATGCTCATCTATGGCATTATGCAAAAGCTGAGAACATTGCTCAACAAGATAATGATCATGAAGATATCACTGAGAGGAAAAGTGATGAGACTGAACAAGTTAATCTTGAAGTTGAGGATGTTGCTGTTAAAAGTGGAGATACAGAAGAAATTGATTTAGAAGGCACTGATGTTCAAAGTACTGTTGTTGAAAGTACTGGTGTGCAAGGTACTGCTGCAATGGATATTGGTGAAATTGGAACTTCTATAGCTGGACCTTCTACAAAAGTATTTGAAAATGAAGCTGGTCCTTCTAATCCTATTCAGCAAGAAGAAGTCAAAGAGCATACAACTAGTGATGATGAGACAATAGCTCTGATAATGCTTAATTTGGAAAGACCAACAGGTATACATATTTCTGAGCCTGCACAACAAGTCTCTGAGTCTTCTTCTGAACCTGAAGCTTTAGATCCAAAAGACAAAGGAAAGGGGATCATGAAGGAGACCAAGAAGAAAAAGAAGAAGCTTACTCTTGCACATCTAAGAGAAATAGAGATAGCAAAGAATGAAGAGATTGCTAGATAGCAACAAGCTGTGTATGATGCAGAGTATTTAGAAGAGATAAGGAAGCCAATTGCTGTAACAAGAAAGCCTATGACTATTGCTCAAGAGAAAAATTGGATGATTAGTTTCTTGAAAAGAAGAGGATACAAAAATCTACAAAGGCTAAGATATCCAGATGTAAAAGCACTATGGGATAGTGTTCAAGAATCTATTAAGAGAGAGCTGGAAAGTTTTGTGCCTATGGATGCTGAAAAGGAAAAGAAGTTAGAAGATGTGATGAAAGAACAAGCTGAGAAAAAAAAGTTAAAACGGAAGAGAGCTATTCAGGATGATCAATTGTCAAAGAGGCTCAAGATGATAAGATCAGATACAATTGATGAACTGAAGAATTATTTCAGAGTTGTTGATTTTGAGAACAAGAAAACAGAAGACTCTGGAAAGAAGTCAAAGATTATCTCATTTTATGTGGTTGAATCAACTGAAGGAAACTATCTCATGTTCAACAGAGAAGATGAAAGCTTCATTGTGTTTAATATGCTATGGGATGTTCTGCACATAATAGACAGAGAAGATCTATACAACTTGTATTTACAAGTGCAGACATACTATGAGAATATTGAAGCAATAGGAGTGGGATTAATCTTACTTGGAGATTTGATAACCATCTGGGAAACAGAAGAAACAAGTAATGATGCTCTGTGGAATGATCAAGAAAACTGGGAGATAACAAGATGGAGATTCTTTGAGTCATCAGGAGTTCATTCACTTGAGATGGAAGATGGTACCATGATTCACATGTTAGCTGAAAGAAGATATCCTTTGATAAGAGAACTTATGCTCAGGATGTTGGAAGATGGAATAGAAGTTGATGATGAAACTGAAGTAGCATTTATGGTGATCAAGCTATTCATGAGGTGGACTACTTCAGAAGAATAATGTTGCATAAGTACTGGTATGATTTGTTTTGAATAATAAGTATTTTTCTCAAAGTACTGCAAGACAAATAGTACTTTACCAAAGTACTGCTTGCTGCATAAAACCAGTAAAAGTCCTTTGTAAAATAAAATAAAATTTTTTTGAAGCTTAAGATGATATAAATAAAAGGATTTGAAGAGTAAAACATGGTGTTAGTACTTGTACTGCACAACAAATGGTAATCAACTCACCATGTTTAACAGACAAGAAAGAGTTTGACTCATCATAAGGGTACGACTCTGATGTGATAATCAAATCCGTTTTTAGTTGACAATTTACTAAAAATTGTATGGTGTTCAACTCACCATATCTGTAAAAGTGAAGAGTTAACTAGCCCACAAGAAAATGGCTTGTAGTAAAGGCTGTGGAAAATCCATTTATGGTAATTAGTTCACCATGGTTGAAATAAAAAAACTAACTAGTCCAAAAGCAAACGGCTATTGGTAAAGACTAATCAAATCCGTTGATAGCTGATGATTTGCTAAAAATCATATGGTTATCAACGTACCATGGTTGTTCTAACCTAAACATTGGCTACTCCAGAGTTAATGGCTTTGGTAAAGAGACATCAAAATCCATTAAAAGTTCAATGATTCACCTCTCACAGAAGTTTACACATCTGGAAGTGATGAGAACAGTATGAAACTTTAAAAGATTTGATGTACACTTTGTCAAAATGTTGTTGAGTTGCTGTGAAGATGATGAAGAAGAGCACTTTGACATACAAGACTGAAAAGAGATAAAGATACAATCTTCCTGAATGATAAAGATATTAGAGATCAAGGAAAGTAAAGAAACTTGAAATCAAGCAAGTAGAGTTCAAGTTAGGGGAGGATTTTTGGGATATGAAGATCTAAGTACTGCTGGAAAGATCAAAGTACTGCTATGTCAAAGTACTGCTCAAAGTCAACATGCTGTTCAAGGTCAAAGTACTGCTCGTGATTGAAGATTATGCAAAGTACTTCTAATAATAAGGACTTATGTGCAATATTGTTTAAAGGATTACTATGTAATATTATAAGAATATTCTAGAATTAGTTAGGGATAATTACTTGTCGTTCAAGTAAATATTGTAAACCGACTTAAGGTTTTCCTTATGCCTATAAAAGGAGCCTTATGATGGTATTAGACGTATAAGTTTTCTAAGAGTATTAGAGTTTCACATTACGATTTCTAGAAAATGATTTTAGTAAAGTTAGGGATTGTTAATGAATCTGTATTTAGAGAAGCAGGTTCAAGAGTTGTTTTTAATATAAACAAAGTTCTTCTTAGCTTTGTGTTAGTAGATTCCGCATACTTTACAAAGTAATATCAGTGTTTCAATATTAACTGTTTTGAGTTATTCAAGATTGTTAAAACCTTACAAGCTACAAAGTAGTTTGGTCAGAGTATATCGATCCAATAAACAACACATGATACATGACTTGTTCGACCAGCTCTCAGAGCTGGCGTGATGTTAACTCTGGCCGGATTTCCAGGTGATCCTCGTGAAGATTCTTTAAAAGAATCCACTACGCTCGTTCCGAAATCCACAGAAGGATTTGTAGAAGCATCATAAAATGAGTTGGTTTAACTTAGAGGTCCTAAAAAGAACTACTGTTGTCAAACTTCTCCTACGTCCTAAGCTTCTTTCTAAGTGTTTAAGCACCGACCCACTTATAATCTCCATCTTTTTCATCCATACGATCACTTCTATTCCTATCCAACAATCTATCCTTATATTCCTTAAAAGGTTCACTTTGCACTTGATTCACCCCCTTTTCTTGACATAAGGCATCCAATTTAGCACCTTCGTTATTTTTCTCAAGTTTTTCTACTCACGTAGAAAGGATATCACCCATAAATTCCTCCAACTCCGCATATTCACTTGACGCTTTCTTTTTAGCACATTTTCTTTAGTCATTTCTTGACTTCTATTTCTGTGATGTCTCCAACATATGCTTACTGTTTATATCTCCCCTTCTTAACCTAATTTTGGCGCTAGACACAACTTTCCTATGCATTTCATGGGTAGGTCCGCTCGGTTTAGAGCTTTCCATAGAAACCCTAGCTACCCGTACAAACTCCTTTACTACCTTCATGTTTTTAGCAGCAAGATACAATAACACTCTTAAGATATAGATAATGCTTATGTGTTGTAGCATTAGGTCTTTGCTGAGATGTAATATCATCTATTTATCAACTCTTTAACAATGAGCTTGATGACCTTCACGAAAGGTACAAATGGTTCTCCCTTCTTCTTCGACTTTTTTTGCAATGATGTTGTGAATTCAAAGATGTAGGTTTCCACATTTTGTTGTAAGAGTTGTAGGTTTGTTTTCTTCCACAAGTTGGATGTGGTGCCAAAATTGGTGAAGGTATATGATAATGTTGGAAACAATGTCAGTGTTTGCGGGAAATATGGAGTGGTTCTTGAGAATTTCAACGATCGTGGAGTGATCATAGTGAAAGGATATGGGATAAATTGATGGTTAAGAAACTCCAATCTTGAGAAATTCATTTTCTGGAAGAAGTTCTTCATCAGTGATAATGGAAAACTTCGTTGACTTCTTCCTGAATTTGTTGTGGTGATTGTTCTTGTTCTTGAGCCATTTTTGTGAGATGTGATATTGAAACAGATATGATATATGATAAGTATCTGGATAAATTTAAATTCATTTATTTCACTCTGTCTGCTTTTATATGCTCTGGCATTTCTTTTTCGAGCATATTTCATTTCTTTTTCTTTTCTTATGCTTTCTTGCTTTTATAGCATAAGTGCATGCTCTTTTCTTTTCACATGCGATTTAATTCTCTCTGTCTGTTTTTGTTTTTCCTCACCAAAAGTTTGTTTGTTGTGATACTTTTTCTAAAGATTTGAAGGTTTAGAGATAACGTTGTTTTATATTGCTCATGCATTAAAAATATACGTTTATTTAACCTTTATGAAGTTTTGGGAAAAAAGTATCAACATTTGTTTCAAACTTAAGTAATCTAGTAAAACTAGAGAACTTGATTTAGGAAATCAAACTTTCAAAGAAAATTTTGGTTGCATGAGCGTAAGATTTCTTAACAAATGACAAAACTTTAAACTCTCTATTACGTGGACTAGTTAAAGGAGTCCATTATCAGCTTTTAAGTGATAACTATTCCTAGTAACTAACTTGAAGATGAGAAGTTTGTAGTTAGATCAAGTACAAGTCATCTCAAAAGAGCTTTTTGTTGCATAAGAGTGAGATTTCCCGAAACGTATCAAAACCTTGAATACTCTATTACGTTGCGTGGCTAAAGGGATGCATTATCAGTTTTTACATGACAACTAGCCCTAATAACCACCTTGAAGATGAGATACTCTTGGTTATGACGGTGTCGAGTTATCTCAAAACCATTTGAGTAAACAGATTTGAGTGAAAACACTTCTAAGTTGCATGAATTTGTTTCTAAGTTTAAAATTCATAGCATTGGCAACCGAGAAACAATTTAAATTTGAATCCATCAAAATCATACATTCACCTTGACATAATGAAATGTCATTCACAAAGTGTATCTTTAACAAAGTTCAATCACAGAAAAGGTCTAATTATTTTAATTAAACGTATGCATCTCGAATTACTTAAAAGCAATGTCGGGATACAATAATAGTCTAATTAATATTAAACTCATCGTATGCAATTTGTATTCACAAGTTTAAAATCTTCCTTTCAGAAAAGGTTTGATATTTCTCATTTTAAAATATGATTTTTGAACTTGAAAAATACACGTTTGTGTTAAAAATGAGCTCAATTGTGACACTTTTATATTTTTGAAAAATAAATTTGACAAAAATTTAAGCTTCTGAATAAGAGATGACCTTTTAGAAACTGTTTTGATCAAATAATACTTTGTCAAAATTAAGAAAAATAATTATAAGAATTTTATAAAGTATAATACTCTAAATAAGTCTTATAAATATTTTTGAAAATTTTGAGAAAGTAATATTTAAAAATAATTTGGTAAAAAACTTTTGCAAGATTTGCTCTCGCAAAGATTTGGTACTGCAAAAACTATCGCAAACATGATCAACCATTGGCTCACAAAATAAAGTAGTGATACAAATGGCTATCGTAAAACATTTTGGGAAAGAGGAAAAACTCTTAAACCACGTTTTTTTAGCACAGATCTTCATCAGATTCATAAAAGTTTTGTATTAAAAAAACTCTTTCTTAATTTTCAATATGTTATTCTAACATACATAATATAAGATTAAGCATGCTTAAGAATAAAGTTTTTAAAACTTTTACTACTAATGAAGATCTCACAATGGACCTCTTGCAACATTATGTTCGTACAAAGACGCAACAAACGTTCGCAAAGGTCTCGATTTTTAAAAACCTTAGTGAAGACTTTATGGCTCTAACCCTTAGTATCACAACCAACCATTATTAGTGTCACAAACTTTTACAGTTAAAATATGCCCAATTTGATCCATTTAATCCCAAATCTAACCTTTTAAAACCCAATTATTCTTTAAAATGAATGATCGAAACACTATTTATTAGTCATTTAACCACCAGAATTTCTTCAAAAACTCCTTCTATCGCAAACCAATATTGATCATAGTGTATTCCCTTAAAACTTAACCATAAAAAGTTATTTTTATCAATGTGATGCATGACAGAGTATGAAATACATAACAAAGATATAAAACAACAAGTTAAAGATGATTGAAAAGTCATTTTTGCAATGGAAACACTAGAGTCAAGAAATCATTGATTTTGTAATACTTTCGCGATAGGAGTGTTTTGTGAGTGAGAGAGGGTTGTGATAGTCTAAAAGGTTTGTGTGTTTCTCTCGCAAAGGGACTAGGTGAGTTAATAACTCTTTTAAGATTTTGAACTTATGAATTTTGACCCAGTTCTGCGAGAGTTTTGGACTAGGGGAGGGTTCAAAGATAGTTTTAACAATTTAATCAAAACTCCCCATTGGTTTAAGCTCACATTTACACAAGTTCCGTTTTGTTAACATTTTATTTCAACAAGTTTTGAAAACATTTTAGTTCAACTAAATGAACGTTTGTGTTATATAAAAAATGTTTGAATAAAATCTATCACTCCCCCCCCCCCCCCCCCCCCCCCCCCCGAAGTGATGGTATTTTCCCAACATTTTTCTCATCATTTTTCATTGCAACAACATTTTTGTTTTAAGTTTTCCAACAACTTTTAACAACTTATTCTTTGATTTAAAAAAACAAATTACTCAATTTCTCCCCCTCAAAAATAGCGTAATATTTTAAGCTGTTTTTTACCTATTGATGATCAAGGTAGCAATGTTTTTGAAATTTTATTCTTACTCGAGCATAAAAAAGATTAAATAAATAATCATAAAAACTTGCTCGAGATTTGGGTATTATGAGAAATTTTTTTTAAAGGTTTTTGAAAGAAAATCTTTTTGTAAAATCTTGTATAAATTTTGCTCATAATAAATAAGAAGATTTCTCTTCTTTTTTGAAGGATTGACGCACTGAAGCATATGTTCAAGGTCCTTTCTTTGAAAAACGGGTGTTGATCTGTGATTTAATCAACAACCATTATGATTTATGAACTACCCTTTAGTTTTACCAGATTTACTTGTACTCGTATTGACTGCTACTTTGTGGACTTCTTTGACCTTATCGTCATTTTTATCACTCATGCTTGCCTTTCCTAGACAATGTCGTAGATTAGCAAATTTTTTCAGTGGCAAAGCTTTGGTGATGAAGTCGGCAATATGGTAGACAGTTTTGGTGAAGTACAGTTCCACATTCCATCTGTCTACATGTTCATTGATGAAATGAAATCTGACTGCTATGTGCTTTGTGCGAGAGTGTTGGATAGTGTTGCAAGAGATGGCAATGGTACTTTATGAATCACATTAAATTAAGATATTATCGAAGAAGAAACCATAGACCGTCAATTATGTCTTCATCCATAGCACTTGTGCACAGCAATCGGAGAGAGATAAGTATTCATCTTCTCTAGTAGATAATGTAGTGTGATTCTGCTTCTTTGAAGACCAGCTGATTAACTTTTCTCACGGAAAATAATAATACCCTGCACGAATTTCTCCAATTAATGTTCATCGACCTAATAAATCCCTCAACAAGTATGCATCCTTGGCACGAATCCATACGACCGATGTCCAAATAGTAGATAGATCCCTCTAAGAGTGTATTATTTCTTCCCCCAATGAATTAGGCAGCTTCTGAAGTACAAATGCAATCAATTTGACAACATTGTAGTGCTCAGTGTCACATGCGATGTGGATAGTTCAAGAGGCAGATATATACATTAAAGGATGGATAGTTGGGTATATACCACTACTTATAATTTAAGGAGTAATGGTTGCCTCTCCAAATAGGTTCTTAATCACAAATTAGTGCAAGTTTAAGTCACGAATTTGTTAATTATCAAGCTTCATCAAGAGATTGTCATTTTACGAGCTTCTAACGGGATTCTAGTACAAGCTCTTCTCAAGAATTGATCAGACTTAAAAGACACGAGGTGAATTATTAGAAACGTGTTTCAACTTGTGCTCCTATAAAGTTGAACATGCTACATCAAGTGGTTTAGGCACATTACGAGCATCATTGAATTCTTCACTTGCTAAACCATTGATGAGGAGACAGAGGGATTTTACAAGAGAGTTTTAATTACCATCTTCTTCGCAGTAGTTTTGGGCTTCAACAAATATTCATTCTACAATGGATAAATCACAATCATCACGGAATTTCAAATATGGCAAAAACATCATTACAAGCCGTTTTTGAGGGGGAGAATAGGCGTATATCGGAGTTTCCTGAGCATATAAACTTTCTCTTCGTCTGTGGGAGGAGAAATGTATATGATGGGGTTATAAATCAAGAAGGGATCGAGCTTAATTACATATGCCGGGAAAATTGATGTCTACCGTGCCGAAAGATCCCGTGGTTTATTACCTTGTTCGAGTTCTATTTTGGCCTCCGGGATTCGAACTTAGCATTATCATTTAGTACTCCAGTTGATTGGTTGATTCAGTTGAACCTTACATATTCATACTGCTTCTGATAACCCTCAAATATAGCAAACACCATGTATGCTATCTTTGAGGGGGAGAATAAGATTATACTGTTCTCTGTTCCAGTTTACGTTTTCATGAAAGAAGAATGTGTACATGCAGTGAGTTAACAATACAGGGAAACCATGGTTGTTCGCTCTGTTTTGAATGGGATACCGTAGTTGGGTGATCAGAACTTGGTATATCATTTGGAACTTCATTGGATCGGTTAAACTGGAGTAATTCAGATGATGAAGAAGAGGTTAGTTTGAGGGGGAGCCGATTCAGAAACTTCACAAGTCTTTGAAGAAGCTCTTTACATATGATGGCCTAATTGAGGGGGAACAAACTCAATTAGTCATCATCTGATGACTTCTGAACAACACGGTTCAGGACTCGTACTAAACCAGAAATCATCAACACCAAAGCTTAATGAGATACAAAAGGAAGAGTTAGATGGTTTGTTTGAAAAAATTCTACGAAGAATCAAGTGGAGGTAAAAGGATGAAGATGTCAACATTATCCGCTGCAACTCCGATTATCGAAGTTAATCATCAAGAAGACATTCCTTCTCCAATATCCGGTTCATCAACAACTACTTATGAAGATGCTGATTCAGTACCAGATACCCCTCCAATTATCTCGATTCAACAAGACTTTCTTCAAGCAATACTAATCCAACCTCCTACCTGAATGTTGATGATCAAGAAATTACTCATTCATCGTCTAAAGAGGAACCTTTCATAAAGCCATTCGCGACTCCCTATGCTGAGGTTGACGAACCTTTTGAGAGCGATATGATAATCCTTCAAACATGCATATGTTTTACCAACCACATACGCAAAGAAGAAGATTGACTCAAGATCACCCTTTGGAACAAATGATTGGAAACCTTCTCAACCCATTCAAGCAAGAAGTGCTACACCAGATCACTGTTTCTACAATTGAAATGGATTCTGAAGAACAAGTATGATGAAGATGGGGAAGTAATCCGCAACAAGGCTCGCCTAGCTGCAAAAGGCTACAATCATGAAGAAAGAATTGACTTTGATGAATCAATTGCACCAGTAGCAAGGATCGAAGCAATACACTTATTTTTGGCTCAAGCAACTCATAAATCTTTCTTCGTATACCAAATGGACGTGAAAATGGTCATTTTGTATGGGGAGTTAGATGAAGAGGTGTATGTGAGTCAACCAGATGGCTTTATTGATCCAGACAGCCCAAATGACGTTTATATTCATGACAATGGCGTTTATAGATTCAAGCAAGCATCGAGGGCATGGTACAAGGGGTTGTCAGAATATCTGCTCAAACACAAATTCATCGAAGGTTCAATCATTCCAACTTTGTTCATATAAAGAAAAGGTGACAACATCATGCTAGTCCAAATTTATGTCGATGATATTATTTTTGGATCAAAAAGTCCTAGATTTTGCAAAAACTTTGAAAATATCATCCGACATAAATTTGAGATGAGCATGATGGAAGAGTTAAAATTCTTTTTGGATCAACAAATTAACAAAACTCCTCGTGGCATCCTAGTTTATCAAAACAAATACACGTTGGAAATTTTGAAATGGAAAATTCTGAATCTGTAAGTACACCAATGCTACACAAGCCTAAACTAGATGAAGATAAACACGGTAAACCAATTTATGCTACAATTTACCGTAGTATGATTGGTTCACTCATGTATCTTACATCTAGTAAGCTTGATATTCATTTTGATATCTGCATGTGTGCCCGTTACAAATCAAGGCCAACGGAAAAGCACCTTACTGCCATAAAACGAATCTTTCAGTACCTAAAGGGAATAATGTACATGGGGCCTTGTGCATCCGAAAGATTCCGGTTTTGAACTAATTGTGTATTCTAACACAACGTAAACCCGTTGACAGATGTAACTAGATAGCCAAGTCTAATCACTATGAATATGCTCGAGCAAGGATCATCAAACATCATGCATCCAACTAACCCCGAGATATTTGAGATACTAAGTACACGAACCCGTAAAGTAACAAACCAATCAAGTGACCATAATTTCTCAATTCCTTTAAGCTCAAATGATCTTGTGATGAAATGCAATCTCGAAAAATAACTTCCAATCGATCAAGTAGTACAAATTTATCCCGTGAAGTAGTCAAACCCCGTAAGTTTTATTTATCCAAAGCCCAAGTCCATCCAATAATTAGTCAAAAAGTCAAAATAACCACAAAGAATATACCAAATTTCGGAGTAAACCAATTTTCACTCCAAAAATTCGGTCTATCATAGTTACAGCCCAAATCAATTGCTCGTCCCATACTCACTTATGTTATTATTAGTTTTAGCCAAGTCCGAATATAACAAGGCCCAATTAATAGTCCAAGTATACTTTTGAGTTAACCCTAATTTTTGGATATATAAGAGTGGTGGCAATGGACAGCGGCATCACCGGCGGCATCACCATGCCGGCGGTGAACACCGCCGCCAGTCCACCGGCATGGCCAGCGGTATGGTCTCAGCGGCAATTATTGCCGTGGAAGCATGCCAAATTCAATGCAAAAAATGGACCGTTGCATGCTATCTTTGAAAAGAGGTTGGGAGGTATGGAAAAGGCATGGTTGCCACTAAAAAGAGGTTGGGAGGTATGAAAAAAGTATGGATGAGGTGAAATGAGGTGGAATGATATTATTGGTGGATTTGGGAGGTATGGATGATTCTGAAATCATGACTGCCATTACCCTAAGCTCCTTATTTTTAGCATGACACAAACCCTAATCATTCTTTTACATTTCATACGCAGTCAAACACACTTTCTCCTTATCTCTTCAACACCACAGTTCAACATCACAGTCAATCACTTTCATCGTCCATATCAATCCAATACAAATGAATCATAACCTTCACTTCCTTATAACTCCTGAATCTCCTCCAATATAATAACCACTCAATGAAAATAGATTGATACAAACAAATCAACTCCTTCTTTACATCAATTAATCTACCTTATCTCTCCATAAGAAAAATACTGCTCCCATAACATAACTTCTTCACAAATGATACGCAGCAATCAACCTTAAAGCTCCTTTCCACAATCCGAATACAATCACCATTAAAAAATACACATTAATCTGATGGCGTCTACAAACCTACGAAGAGCAAAAGTCAACATCTTCAAGATCTTGTGAAAATAAGGTCTCAGGTAGGTTGTATTTAATTATCGTATTCAATTTGTGTCGAGATCGATGAAGTATCAAACTGAGGTCTTGTGTTTCTTTCTCATTTTGATTCAAGAGATGGGGGATGAAAAGAATTTAGTTGTTGTTTGGATATTGTCGTGAAAAGGGATTTAGGAGTTTTTATTGTTTGAATTTCTATGATGACAGTGATGTTGATGTTGGCAACTGTTGTTGTTTAGATGAAACGAGTCAATGATATAATCAGTTTAATGATTTCATTTCATCTTATGACTTTTTCGTATATCAGTATATGTTTTGAGTATTATTTTTCTTTTGACTTTTCTTGGACTAGTTGAGTTTGTAGTAAATCATGGTCAACAGTCAAACTTCTTGGTCTGGATATCTTATGGTATATTAGGTTAAGTGGTTTACTCGCATCAGATCCGAGGCTTATAAGTGATACAAGTCTCGGATTTGTTTTGAGATATAGAAACAAGATGTGATACTTAAGTCTCGCATCGCAAGACAAAATTTGGACAGTTTCTTTTCGTATTTTTGTGGGTAACCAAAGTCTCGGATCTCATTTTTCTTAACCCTCTTTTAGCAAAATTACTATCGCACCTTGCTGTCGCAATTTTGACAGCATTTTCTTTCATAAAAACGTGGGTAACTGAGATCTCGGAATATGTGGCATCGCGGATCTGCCATCGCAGCCATTTTTCGAGCAAAATTTTTCGAGCATAAAAACCCAGAAAAAATTTTCGAAACTGAAAACCCCTAAAAATCTTGAAACTGACCCAAAATCTTGAATCCAACCACAAAAACTTGATAAAACCATTTAAAACCTTGTGTAGAATCATTAAATAACATACACACTATAACTTCTGAATTCAAAACACTGATTTAGACACCAAAGAGTATAGATTCGGACTGTTTGGTTATTGACCAGAAAAAGGGCACATTTTGGACAGAATTTGGACAATACACATGTTTATGACCAGAAATATGACCAAAAAAGGATGATTTTGGACAGAATATTACCAGATAGCATAAACACATTTGAACATAAAACCAATACGAGACTAGACACAAACCACTATAAAAACTAAACAACCTAAACCCACAGTTAGCTCTTGATACCAATTGTCGGTCCATATAAATCTAGTTTAGGTGATGTTATTGGCGGTGTCGGGTGGATGACCGGAATAGTAACCGGTCACACCCATGGTGGTGGTGATGTTAGAGAGAGAAAGTAGAGAGAAGGAAGAGAGAGTGGTGAGACAAAGGTTTTCTTTATTATGAAAAACACACACCTCACAAGTGAGATTTGTGAGGGTATTTATACTAAGCAAGCATATGGGCGTGATATCTCACAACCCATTCCTAACAAAAGATGTGATACCACAACATTCTTAGTCCCCCCCCCCCCCCCCCCCCCCCCCCCCCCCGAGACTAATCTAGTAAACTACTTGTATTTCTGTGTTCCAACAAAAAGTTTCTTAGTTTTATTCTGCATTAGGTTCATCTGTGACGAAAATTACTAATCTCAACCCTTTTGTATTGGGGTATGTTACAAAATCTCCTAATTTTAGATTTTTTAAGGACTTTTTGTATTTAGATATGTAAGTATCCCTTCTTATTATAGGAATTACGCCTCTTGTTCTTAACAGTGTCTCATGTATTTGTAGAAGAAGAATAAGAAAGAATCTAAACAAGTAAAAATTGAGAACAAATCAAAAGAAAAGAAGCCACAAGCCTTTAACAAAGATACCGAGATAGAGGCCGAAAAGTTGCAACTTTAGTGGTGAGTTTTCAGTGTTCATTCTTTCCATGTTTTTAGTTAGTCTTACAATAATATGAATAAATAAAAGTGATTATCAGGTGCATAATTTGATAAAGATACATTCTAAAAAGAAATTAAATCAAGCAGGAGTCTGATTACATTGCTTCTAAGCTCATTAGTGATGGCCTTTTTGGTAGCTCTAATAGTGATTCTTTAATAACATCAATTTTAGCTTTATACTAACACATTTGCATTTTAGGCTATGGAAGGGAATCTATTAATTAAGTTAAATCATAGAACTAAACCGGTATTACGTTCTACTGTAGTGCAATTCAAAATTTTAGTGATTTTTCAATCAAGAGGTTAAGTACAACGGGTATAAGAGTTGACAAGTGGGTTGTTTGGGCAACTAGTCAAAACATGATCACACTTCAATGCATGCAACAAAGGTAGCACTAACAAAGGTAGCAAGTCACGTGTGATTTGTTCAGCAGACATGATCACACTTCAAGGCATTAAAAGGCTCCAAAGAAATAGGTTTCAGCAATCTAGCAATGCTGCAACCTGTAGATTGATGTACGGTGGAGGATGGTGACACAATGAAGAAAAAAACTCGAGTGCAAAGGATTTTGGTATCACGTTTCTCTCTAAACACCTCTCGACAAAATTAGTCACATAGTTGTATTATCGTATTTCATCATTTTAGTAAGTTTAGTAAACGGCTTCAGGTACAAACAATTTAATTTTGGACAGGTTTGTAGCATTCATAGTGAGTGGATATTAGCAGTTGTAATTTAAAAATATGTAATTGCTTGATTCTTTCACTCAAGACATTGTTAAGGCACTCAAATATTCTTTTATATAATGTCTTTTTTGATTAATTGTTCAAATGTTCAGATAATATTTAGTCTAATTAGAAGATAAATTGAGCAGTTTTTGCCCACATGCATATTTTTAGTGATTATACATAGAATTTGTCGATTTCCATCTAAGATAAATTCAAACGGAATATGTATTAAGTCATGGAATGGGTTTTGAGCAAAAGTTTATGATAATGAGGGCACACAGTAGTCTTCTAAATGATTTTGTAGTTTTACATAATTAGCTCCTAATGTGCCAATTAAAAAATAAATTTTTCATATTTCCTTCATCACACTTGGCCCTTTGAAGTTTTAACTATATTCTTATTAAAAGCTTAAAACCTGTATCACATGGAAACGTATACATAAATTTATTTAAACCAAATTGTGAGGCCATGTAAATCCTCTTAAAGAGTCGAGTCTCGGTCCATGTTGAACCAGTTGGGAAATTGACCGTGAAAAAGCCTTTTTGCCTACTTTGTGACTTTGGATGTTAATGATCGAGATCATTGGGATTTTTTAGTCATATGGTATTTAAAGCAGAGGTTGCTTTAGATATATGTTAAGTAGCAACCATATCAAAGACAAAAAATGCAATCACCATGTGGTGAGATATTTTTAAGAATTAAAATCATTATTTTTTTTACTCATTTTGGATTTGAAGCACATGGTAATAAAGAAAAGAGCCACATGTGCAACAATTATTGCTCCAACCATTCATGAAGTCTCTTAGTTCTACATCATCAACAAAGTTCGCAAGATTTTGCATATTTAGATTTTCTTCATTAAGCTTTATGTTACATTGACATAAAATATGGCATGTGTTTCAAAATTTAGTTATGTTTTTTTTACTATCATATAAATATAACGTGTTTATTCAACCACAAACAATATCATGGACAAGCCTGTCTAATTAGGCCACTACGACAACTCCACAATTGACATTGTCTATAAAGAAGGATTTCACATGTGTTGAACCTAAGACCTTGATAGACCTTTGAGCACTCGTGGATCGTTAGTAATGTTTATGTAATCACAAACACACTAATAGAAAGTCTCTATTACTTGTATTCTGAAGAGGAAATTAAACACAAGTATGAACATTGATTACTAAGAATACTTTGATCCTCTATGGATCTTTGAATAATACTGAAACTTGTTTTTCTAAACGTGTATATAATACATAATAATGTGTTCCTTTCATAGACAAGGAACCCTAAACCGTTTCACAAGAAACGTATCTTCTATAAACATAAAGAGATATGCATTATCACTCCCTAATAAAACTCATGCATATCCTAACTAAATAACAAAATACATGGAATATCTATATCCGCAGAAACAAACTACGCGAAATCTAGTCTTCAGCAGAGATACTACTTCGGCAGAAACCAGCTCTTGTAGTTGTAAAATTTGTATATTATTATTTATATTTTTGTTTGCTAACACTAACCAACTAATGTTCTTGTAAGTTTTGGTCTATTTGTGTCTGTTTTGCTACTTTGTGTCTGTTTTGCAGAATGGCTTTATGAGTAGTTGCTCATCTTAAGTTGAAGTTCACCAAGATTGTTTCAATGGGAAAGTGGTCATGTAAGCTTAAAGCTTGTTTCTACTGAAGAGTAATACAAGAGATACTAAGTGCTACTACCGAAGTAAAGTTCAAGTGATGATTCATTGAGAAAAGTTGTTCATTCATTCAAGAAATAATTTACAGCTTACAATCAACTTCAAATGAAATACAAGACCATCCCTATACAAAATCTACCAAACATATTCTAGCTCCTATCATCTATTACAAAAGCTGGTGGATAAGCATGACCAGTACGATGAAGAAGCTGAAGGTGAAAATGTGATCTCTAGCCCTATCATCTAGTGGACTTCATCATATCTCAGGTACAAACAATCCTAACAATATTTGGTGGTGCAATTTTGGTCAGCAACTTGGTGGTTTAACCTTGTTCTTCAAATCTGGGTATGTATCAGTTTTGAACATCTGATCTAGGCTTTAATTAAGGTTCAACTGGTATTTAAGAATTAGGGCTTTTGTGTTTTATGAGTAGTTTATAGTGCTATATTGCTTTTGTCCCCTTAACTTTCTAAAAATTAGCTTATTAGGTAAATCAAAATCAGCTAGAAAATAGGTAGTTTAGCCATAGTATTTTGTCCTAGAAGTTTCAACTAATTTGTGCTTATTTGGTCTTACTGAGTGCTTTTCTGGCTTATTCTGTGGAAAACTAGAAAGGGGGTTGAATAGTTTTACATCCTTTTAAAAGTTTATTACCAAAATATTTTGTAGCTTATTAAAAACTTTCGATTCGATCTCAAGTGAATTCAAATGACAACTAATATAAGCAATTCTAATGTAATAATGAAAGTATTGAAATGTAATGAACAAAAGATAGAGTTAGAAAGATCAAACCACAACACGCGAATTTATAGTGGTTCGGCTACAAGAACACCTTCCTTGCCCTACTCCACTCCCCGAGTACCACACTCGAGAGTTTTCTTCACTATGTCAACAAACTCCTTATGGTGGAGAAACCTTACACACCTTGGCTTACACGAGTTAACGACACTAAGCTAAATGTCGAGTTCTAATCGTAGCTAGAACCAATCTCACGACTTCTTGAAGGCTTCACTCCTTCTTCACAACTTCACGACTTGTTCAAGGCTTCACACCTTATTCTATGCACAACTAATTCACAACTACTAAACTACTTTACAACACACCTATTTTCTACACACACCAACTTTACACAACACTTTTACAAATATCTACCACAACTACAATATGAATCTAGCTATTCACAACACTACTACAATTAGATGGATGTAGAGGAGTGTTCTTCTTCTTGCACTTGAATGGATGAAGCTTTGGATCACTTGGAAACAAAGACTTATGAATTATATGATCAAAGGATTTTAGATCTAGAGAGGGAGGTTGGATCAGAAAGTTTATAGTGCAAAAAG
The DNA here is from genome assembly GCA_030686995.1 of Artemisia argyi. Classification (NCBI taxonomy): domain Eukaryota; kingdom Viridiplantae; phylum Streptophyta; class Magnoliopsida; order Asterales; family Asteraceae; genus Artemisia; species Artemisia argyi. The sequence goes on along the minus strand of CM060709.1, from coordinate 269,223,948 downwards.
GTGAGTAAAATGTGTAAAATGATCCAATATTTATAGGGTCAGATTTTGCTGTTCGAGAGTGTGCCGGTCCCCTTAATTAGAGGTCGGTCCCCTTAATCATTAAGGGGGCCGCCTAGTAAAATTAAGGGGGCCGCCCTCCTGAACGTTGGAAAAGTTTTTCTGGATAAAATTTACCCTTTTTGGTTGGAAATTTAAAATCATATCTTTGTGGTTTAATATAGCATTACCAAAAATGATTTACAAATATATATAAAATGTTTATATCATTTTATAAGATGTTATGTCTTAAGACAAAATTTCCTTTGATCATGTAATGCATAAGATGCTTAGTTTATGCATACCTTAAGTGATATTAGATGTAGAAGTAGATATTTGTTACCAAATACTTGTTTACTTCTTAATCTTGACTTAATTTGATATAAGTTTTGTGATTATCAAAACATAGGTTTATTGAGAGATATTAATAACCTTTTCAAGCATTATTTATATCAACAATCTCCCCCTTTTTGATGATTACAAAACTTAAACTCATTAACTCAAAAATTAATTTTTAAACAAGTATTTTAGTGAGTTTATATTTACTTCTCCCCCTTTTTGTAGAATCAAAAAGGTTTTGCCGACAATCTTCAAACGTGAAAAATTGACGGGTAGAAACTCCCCCTTGATGTGTACTCCCCCTCGTTTGGGGGCACCAAGAGAACGAGCTATGGAATGCTTTGCAAAAAAAAAAAATATTAGAAGCACAAGTATATGCATGCAAACATTTATAAGGTGATAAAAAAAATAAAGCATGTTTGAAAAGAAAGCATTCATATTAAATAAGTGGTTGTGTCAAGACACAACATACAATTAGCAATTTGAATAACAAGTAGAAGAGCTAGTTTACAAATAAGCAACAAGGAAAATACATCATCATGCAAAAAGTACATGGTCTTCATAGAGCTTGCAAGCAAAAGGGTGGTAGAGGCTTTATTTATTAAGCATATGAGATGCTTAATTAGGAGAGCATGATGGTGATGGTGAAGGAATGGGTGAGAATTGTGGTGGAGGAATGATTGAAGAGGATGGTGGAGTTGGTGGTGGTGGTGGGTTGGTAAGCAAATGTTCAATATATGAAAACATGTATTGAATTTCATCTCTAAGGCCAAAGATGACCGTGCGGTTGTGGATGCAACAAAGACAAGTTTCCCCATGGGATTCAAGTAGCCTCCAAGGCACGGGATTGGCAAAGAATAGTGGAGTAATTGGTGGAGATGAGAGATGAGTATCAAGTGGTGTTATTGGTGAAAGTGAGATGGTAAGATGGGTGGACATGGGTTCTTGTGTAGGAGGTGGTGATGATACTTGTGGTGACAAGTGTGAGTTGATGTAGTCATTGATTGATGAGGTTGAGGGTATGGAGGATGAGGAATTTCCATTAGTGGAAGGTGTTTTAGATGGTGCATTGGATGCACTTGGGGATGAACATTTGGGTGGAGGTGATGGTGTTTTGTTGTCTTCATTTGTTAAGTCAATGAAGAGTTGTTTTGGGGGGATGACCACAAGTTTTTATTTCTTGGAGGTTTTGGAGTGTGAGGTGCTTGGTGGAGTCATGATGATTAAGATGGTGAATGATGAGATGAAGAATGGTGATTTTGGAGGGAATTTATAGTATGGAAATGGTTGATTTAGGTATGTATTTGAAATGGTTGAATAAGATTCTAAAATCAGTTGGGTTAAAATGGGAAATGGTAGCTGAAACTAGAGAAAGAGTTCACAAGATGCAAAAGAAAACAGTGAATCCAGTTCCAGATGGCCGGTCCCCTTAATTGTATGTCGGCCCCCTTAATAATTAAGGGGACCGCCAAGGGAATTAAGGGGGCCGCCCATCTGGTGTTTTCCCAGACGACCAGAAACCCAAAATTTGCAAAATTTGGTGATTTTTCAAGTGTGTTTTTCCAGCAAGCTCTATTAGAAGTACATACTCTAGGAATGATGATATATAAACATATATATATAATCAAATTATGCATGGAAATTAACATATTAAAATCTATCTTGAAAAGAATCATGGCATAATATTATGATAGAAGCATAATAATAATAAAAGTCTAAACATCATTCTAAATAACATAAGTATTTCCGAATAAATCGGACAAATAACAAACCATACAAATGTCTAAAATAAACAAGCAATAGCAAGTAGCAACATGTCAATATCATCTACTTCTTTTTCTTTCCAAGCATCTTTCTAAACATCTTCCCAACGGATTTGAATCCCCCTCGAAGTTCTTCATGCATTTGTTGTTGACGATTGATGATAGACGTTTGACGAGTGCAGAGAAGCTCATCGGTACGTTCATGAGGAAGAGGAATTTGATACTCAGTATCATCAAGATCGGAAAGATCTTCAACAAAGGTCGTGGGGGATGGAGTACTAACACGTGAGGTGTCTTCCTCCTCATCATCATCGTCATCACGATGAGATGTAGAACCACGAGGCCTAGAATACAAAGGAATACGAGATTTTCCTTTGTCACTACGAGGACGGCGAGTACGAACACGAGTAAGTTGGTTCAAAGTAGGAAGGATATGAACGTAGTAGTCTCTTTGAAGATGTGGGTAATGTTCCATCACATAACGATAAAGTCGTGTGAGAAACATACCGTAAGGAAGATTGGCATTTGGGGTGTTTTTGGCGGACATGATTCGATGAACAAAAAGATAAGCCAAATTGTATTGCTCTTCAGCAATAACACAATAAAGCATGTGGGCAATGCTCGCCGTGACATGATCACGGTGACCACCAGTACCAAATACATTCTCTCGAATGAGTTCTTCCCACTTCTTCATATCTTGGCTTAGCTCTTTGAGGAGGATTTGATTGGCATGAATATCGACATTCTTCGACTTGATTACTCGACTAGTCGTACGACGTTATAGTTCAAGCATTCGACGAATGTCTTCAGGACTAGGAATCTCAGAATAGTAGGGGCCATCCTGAAGACGATTTCTTTCAAGAATGGAAAGATCCCATTCATTTGAGAAAATGGCTTGGCCGTTGAATGGGATTCTAAGAATTTGCCCAAATTGAGCAAGAGTAAGAGTGATGAATTGATTTTGAATCATGAAGGAAATGAGGAGATGACCATAGGGATCGGTTTGCACCGTCACTTGGCTATAGAAGTCGAGGATAAAACGAGGAATGATAGGTTCGTTGATTTGGAAAAGACATTCAAAACGAATATTGGTGAACATTCATTCGGTTTGATCATTTTCATAGAAAGATGGATCGACAATTCGTCCTTCGTGAATGTTTCTATTTTCAATAGGACGATAGAAACATGCAACTGAAGGAGACATGCCGGGAGTAGAAGAGACATTTGGAATGTATTGTTTGGTTTTGGAGACATCACCAACCGTGGTCTTAGGCATTTTCACCTAAACAATATAACAACAAAAATAAAATTAATATAAAAACAACTATCATGCATATGTTATATATTTATATAATTATGTGCACTATATGTGGAACGAAATTCTACTTCGACACAAAAAAAAATATTCAATGAAGTAGTTTCATGATGTTCCTTTTATTTTGATTTTAAACTCGTCTAGAATATATAATATCAAAGAGTATGATATCATAATTCATTTCGAAATAAGGCTAGATATATATTAGATTATATATCTTCCATTCCATAAGAGTTTGACACAACATAAGTTTGTCTAAAAGATTAAAATGCGAATTTTAGTTTTCAAAAATATCATTTTTTAAGATAAACCAAACGCTTCCTTAACTAGATAAAAACATCCTAAAATATCAATATATATATTGATTATATGTCTATTGATTTTAGTAGTATTAACAAGTTTTATGAACAAGTTTTAAGTTTCAAATAACTACATATAGTTATAGTTTGCTCATGAACCAAACACCCATGTTGTCTTCATGAACCATTTTCTAATAAATTGAAAAGTATGTTTTGATTGTTTAGGACGTTAAAACAATGTAATGTAGTAAGTTTTAAGTGGTTTTTGAGAGTTATCTCAACAATGTGCCTCTTGAAAAATAAAATTTAACAAGGGTTTATGGGCGATTAATGATTTTGACAAAATGATATGTTATACTAATTTTGGGTTGCAATACATCATTCTAATCCTATGGGAAGCATTTGGTAGTTCAATTTCTAGCTTCTATTGCACTTAAATTCGAATTAAAATAGGTTTTAATAAAATGCATAATAGTTGATTAGACACCAAATCGAATGAAATGTGATAAAATGCATGTTGGAAAACTTACAAAAGATGTTGTTATATGTTTGGTTGATGTTTGCCCCTTGCGAAACAACCCCGGATTGGTGATATGATGGAGGATTTTGAAGTTTTTGGGTGTTTTGGTTCGTACTCAGTAGCAGTGGGGAAGAACAAATGAGTAAATAGAGTGTTTGGGAATGGAATTAAGAAGGAAAAACGGATTTAGAAGTGTCAGATGGCCGGTCCCCTTGAACATTAAGGGGACCGCCCTCGATAACAAGCCGGTCCCCTTAATTATTAAGGGGGCCGCCTTTGAAATTTTCCAAATTTCGCGGAATTAGTTTCTGGAACAAAAATATTTATACGTATATAATTAGATTTATAATATATCAAAAATACGTAAACGTTCATTGGCACGATGATAAAGTTCTTAACAATTTTTAATTACCGTTTCGATAATTAAAATATACCTTTGACAATTTTGGATAAAATGATCAAAGTGTTAAGTTGATGAAGGGTTTGAGGTGTGTTCGGGAATATGTGAATAGGTGTGTGTATATATATATATATATATATATATATATATATATATATATATATATATATATAAGTATAAATGTGAGTGAAAGATGGGTTGATGGGTGAGGTTTGAAAGACAGTAGCGGAGATAGGATATAGTCGGCGAGAGGAGTTTGTTTCATCCATAGTGTTCACGTGCGAAGGCGTTCTTGCATTATAAAAGTCCACTTGACTCATATCCCTTCATCATCATGAGTCTCCTAAAAGAGGACTTACTAGAATAACGCGAGGGGGGAAGGAAAGGGTTCGATAAAGAACGATTTCCTGGAGTTCTAGAAAGTCAACTAATGACGTATCTAGGTTATGTGCAAGCAATATATATATATATATATATATATATATATATATATATATATATATATATATATATATATATATATATATATATATGTATATATATATATGTATATATATATATATGTATATATATATATATATATATATATGTATATATATATATATGTATATATATATATATATATATATATATATATATATATATATATATATATATATATTAAGTATAGGAGTATATATATATATATATATATATATATATATATATATATATATATATATGTAAATAAGTATATATATGATCGAAACAAGTAGAGAGAAAAAGGCAAGCTATATCTATGCAAACAATATAATCAACTAAAGCATATTTATCTAAGCATGGCAATGAGTTATGAAGGAATGGCGTACCCGGTGGTCTTCAAAAAATCTTCAAAATCATCAAGATGATATATAGACTTTCAAAAAGTCTATGTTGAGAGAAACTTCAAGATTGCCTCAAGGAATGTTCATCTAGCCGTTTGATCCCCATTGTCTCTTTGGTCCAAAGTTGTTTGGTCCAAACATGTTTAACATTTGACTAGGATGCATGAAAGGTGGTAGTATACCCCAAGGATTGTAGCTTTGTTGGTAGTTCCACATTTGATTACTATTATTATTATAGTTTTGCCTATTTTGGTTTCTTCTTGGTTGAGGTGTTTTAGACCTAGGGTTAGGATTATTTGATTTTCTAGGTGGTGGTGTTTTGGATCTTGTCTTAGATTTAGATGATCCTTCCTCGTTTTTCAAAGATGATTTATAAAAAGCTTTTACTTCTTCATTTTTGGCAAGAGGTATTTTTCTATCATTAATAAGTATATACTTAGGATTAGATTTTAGAGATTTTTGTTCGTTAGGTTCATTTTCGAATTTGACATTTTTAATCTCACTTGTTGAAGCTTCATTTGAGTTAAATCCTAAACCAGTTTTATCTCCGGATGTTCTTTGACTACTTATTATTTTATTAAGAGAGTGACTACTATTTTCAAATTTATTTAGTTTCCGAATTTCTTCCCTAAGTATTTCGTTTTCATCTTTAAGCACTTGACATGATTTGCATTCTTCAAAAATTTCTTTACCTTTTTCAAGTTGATGTATTTTAAGTTTTAGTTCAAGTACTTCATTTTCCAATTGATTGTTTATGTATTTTAGTGATTTGTTTTTAGCCATTACTAGTTGTCCAAATTTGCATAGCCTATTATATTCATTATCTAGATCTTTTTCATCTAATGATAAACTTTCATCACTAAAATATTCGGTTTCGGAACGTACCTCATTTGATGTATTCGCCATAAGACACTTTTCTTCTTTTGTCATTTCTTTCTCATCTTTACTCTTTTGAAATGTTTTCTTTTCATCATACGGTTGTCTTACGAATCTTCCTCGCCTTTTGAAGAATTTCTTGAAATCTCTTACGGCCATGGCGTATTCTTCGTCATCACTTTCGGAAGATGAGCTATCTTCGATACTAGATTCCTTTCTAGCTTTCAAGGCGATTGACTTGCTTTGCTCTCGTTTTTCTTTGATCATTTCGGAGTCCTTCTTAATAATGACTTCGTAAACTTTTAGATTTCCAATTAATTCATCAAGTTGTAATGTTGACAAATTCTTCGATTCTTCAATAGCCGTCACTTTAGCTCGCCATTTTGGATGAAGAGCCCTAAGAAACTTCCTAACAAAATTCTTACTAGAAAAATTCTCATCAAGTGCTTTTAAACTTGTGATGATAGTGTTAAATCTAGCAAAAGCATTATCAATTGATTCCTCTTCCGGAATCGTGAATTGCTCATATTGTTGAACAAGTAGATCTATCTTATTATCTTTGACTTGACTATTACCTTGGTGAGTTATTAGTAAAGAGTTCCAAATTTCTTTTGTGGTTTCACACATAAAGATCCTTTCGTACTCTTTACGTGGTAGCACATTATAAATAACCATTTTTGCTTCATTATTTTTAGCAAGTTTTCTTTTAAAATCATCATTTTGTTTTTCAAAAGGTACGATTTCATCTTTCTTAGTTTCCGAGTTATTTTGAATAGGTAAAAAATCACCATTAGTAATAACATGCCAAAGATCTAGATCTTTTGACTTCACATAAGTTTCGAATCGATTTTTCTAATATAAAAATCCACCACTTTCAAATAGTGGTGGTCTTTGCATAGATTGCCCTTCTAAATATTTTTCAGATTCCATAGATCGTTACAAGTTTTAAAATACAATATATTTTAAAGATCTTGCTAGACGTGGCTCCTGATACCAATTGTGGAAAACTAGAAGGGGGGGGGGGGTTGAATAGTTTTACGTCCTTTTAAAAGTTTATTACCAAAATATTTTGTAGCTTATTAAAAACTTTCGATTCGATCTCAAGTGAATTCAAATGACAACTAATATAAGCAATTCTAATGTAATAATGAAAGTATTGAAATGTAATGAACAAAAGATAGAGTTAGAAAGATCAAACCACAACACGCGAATTTATAGTGGTTCGGCTACAAGAACACCTTCCTTGCCCTACTCCACTCCCCGAGTACCACACTCGAGAGTTTTCTTCACTATGTCAACAAACTCCTTATGGTGGAGAAACCTTACACACCTTGGCTTACACGAGTTAACGACACTAAGCTAAATGTCGAGTTCTAATCGTAGCTAGAACCAATCTTACGACTTCTTGAAGGCTTCACTCCTTCTTCACAACTTCACGACTTGTTCAAGGCTTCACACCTTATTCTATGCACAACTAATTCACAACTACTAAACTACTTTACAACACACCTATTTTCTACACACACCAACTTTACACAACACTTTTACAAATATCTACCACAACTACAATATGAATCTAGCTATTCACAACACTACTACAATTAGATGGATGTAGAGGAGTGTTCTTCTTCTTGCACTTGAATGGATGAAGCTTTGGATCACTTGGAAACAAACTTATGAATTATATGATCAAAGGATTTTAGATCTAGAGAGGGAGGTTAGATCAGAAAGTTTATAGTGCAAAAAGGTGAGTAAAATGTGTAAAATGATCCAATATTTATAGGGCCAGATTTTGCTGTTCGGGAGCGTGCCGGTCCCCTTAATTAGAGGCCGGTCCCCTTAATCATTAAGGGGGCCGCCTAGTAAAATTAAGGGGGCCGCCCTCCTGAACGTTGGAAAAGTTTTTCTGGATAAAATTTGCCCTTTTTGGTTGGAAATTTGAAATCATATCTTTGTGGTTTAATATAGCATTACCAAAAATGATTTACAAATATTTATAAAATGTTTATATCATTTTATAAGATGTTATGTCTTAAGACAAAATTTCCTTTGATCATGTAATGCATAAGATGCTTAGTTTATGCATACCTTAAATGATATTAGATGTAGAAGTAGATATTTGTTACCAAATACTTGTTTACTTCTTAATCTTGACTTAATTTGATATAAGTTTTGTGATTATCAAAACATAGGTTTATTGAGAGATATTAATAACCTTTTCAAGCATTATTTATATCAACATATTCAATGATCTTTAAGCTTCTTTGTTGTGCTTGAACCTTCTGTGAACTCTGTTTGCCATTTTGGTACTGTTTGCTTATTCAAGTGCTTATATCAAACTACTTATTGGCCCATTTAGCTTATTAGGACCTACTTTTTGATAAACTTTATTTTTCCTAGGTTTTAATAATTAAATTAGAATTTTCTGAAGAATTTCATATTTTTCCTAGCTTATTTAGTATTTTTAATAATTAAAATTAGTTTTTAAACCTTTTTAAATCATTTTTAATTATTTTTAATTCATAAAAATTAAATGAATATCCAAAAAAATCAGTTTTCTGTTTTAAAAATAGTTTTTAGTTATTTTAGAGTTAAAAATAGTAAAATTGCATTTTTCTAGCTTAATTCCATATTTAATTGCATTTTCCATATATTTAAAATATTTAAAAATAGTTTTTTTAATTCATGATAATTAAAGAAAAAATAAATATCTTTTCTGTTTCAAAATTAGTTTTAAGTTATTTTAGATTTTTCTAAACTTAATTTGCATTTTTAAAGTTATTGTTCATATTTATTTTCATTTTAAACCATTTAAAAATACAAAAAAATAGTTTTTAGAAAATTTTAATTAGAGAAAAACCCTAAAAAAATATTTTTAATTTTCCAAAAAGTTTTTAATTACATTTAGGACTATATAAAATTTAATTTTCCCCCGTAGGCCTTTTATTTTAAGTAGTATCTTTAGAAATCTTGGGATTAGCCCGGGATTTACGTAATTTACGTTTTAACTTGTATGTTTTATTTACGTGTGTTATTTACATGCTTTATTTGTTATTTTATAATTTGTAGTTTAAAACTCCACATATTCACTTTTATTTCACTTTTCATTACACGAATTCACGAATCGATTACTACGATTCCATTCACCTTCACACGGACTACGACCTCGGGTTATCCGTATTTCTTTCAGATTTCCTTGGAATACTTATATACTATATTGATACACACCAGCCGTCATCCGCTAAATCAGTTTCTCCAGATTTTACAAATTTTACTTGTTTAGTTTCACTTGTAGATGCCTTATTTGAGTCAAATCCTAAGCCTGCTCCGGCATGTTCACTAAACCTAATGTTTTCAAGCATGTCATTAAGTGCATGTGTTCCTTTTTCAAACTTAATGACTTTAACGGCATTTTCTTTGAGATTTTCATTTTCTATTTGAAGATCTATACATGATTTACAACCAACATCTATTTGCTTATTTTTCTCAAGTCTTTTTAGTTGGTCTTTTAGTTCCTAGATTTGCACTTCAAGTTCATGCAATTTTACTTTTAATGTTTTGTTTCTAGTTATCTTTAAACGTATCTTCAACTTCTGTCTTCAGCTCATAAGCAGTACAAACCTTTGTACTAGCAGTTTTAAGTCAGTTAGTACTGCTAGTGTTATCTTTGTACGTTCCAACATTTTGCCTGGCGGGTACCAACTGCTAGTTTAATTCCCAACAGTTTTTTTACGTTTTTGTTCGTTTTTCTACGTTCTCGTCCCTTTTTCTAAATTTTTGTCCGTTTATTTATGTTTTTGTCCATCTTTTTACGACTTTGCTCATTTTCACCCGTTTCGTCCGTTTTTAACGTTTTCGTCCATTTGTATACGTTTACAACCATTTTTTTCCGTTCTTGTCCGTTTTTTTACGTTTTTGTCCGTTTTTTTTTGTTTTCTTCCATTTTGCATGTTCTCGTCCGTAATTTTACGTTTTTGTCATTTTTTTACGTTTTAGTTCATTTTTTAAGTTCTCGTCATTTTTTTACGTTTTAGTATGTTTTTACGTTCTCGTACGTTTTTTTATGTTTTCGACTGTTTTTTTTACGTTTTTGACCATTTTTTACGTTTTTGTCCATTTTATCCGTTTTTGTCTGTTTTAATATGTTTTAGTCCATTTTTATATGTTTCTGTTTGTTTTTTTACGTTTTCATCCGTTTTATACGTTTTCAACCATTTATATCTGTTCTCGTTTGTTTTTTATGGTTTTGTTTCTCTTTTTCGTTTTCGTCTATTTTTTTACGTTTTCGTTCGTTTTTTTAACGTTTTCGTCTATTTTATACATTTTTGTCCTTTTTTTTGTTTTCGTTTAGTTTTATACGTTTTTGTCCATTTTTTATGCAGACAAAAACGTAAAAAAAACGGACGAGAACGTAAAAAAACAGACAAGAATGTAAAAAATGGACGAAAAAGTATAAAAATGTACAAAAACGTTAAAAAATGGACGAAAACAGACGAAGACGGATAAAAACGAGTTTGAAGCAAAAAAATGTTAAATAGAATTTATTTTGATATATTTACACCACTAGACGCTTAGTCTAGTGGTTGGGGCGTTGGTTTTTGGGCAACAAGACCCGAGTTCGAGCAATGCTGCCCTTTTTTATTCATTTTAGAAAATGAGGACTATCGGTGCAAAAAATATTAACGAAGGGACTACGGGTACATGTTATTTAAACACTTAACGGTAAAACTAATGGCCCATCTAAAATAAGGATTAAAAGTGCTAGGTGCCCATATTGATATCACACAAGTAAAGAATGAGATAGATATAAGGATTGGTTGATTACAAGATATGAGAGAATTATAAAAGCAATAGTTTCATTAGAATATCAAAATAACCAACAAAGTTATCATAAGCCTTGTATTTATAGGAGGGAAGCTAGGGCAACATTCCCTAGTCCCATTTATTATCAAAAACGTGAGCTTACTAAGCCTTTTGGGCTTTTACAACTTGCCCATTAACTAAAACATAAATATAAATAATACTTAAGCAACCTATTACAAAATGTAATGACCGAGGCTTGACTAAATACTAAAGTATGTTCCCAACAAAAAGGGCTGAGCAAAATCGACCAAATCCCGAAAACCGAGTAAAACCGACCGAAACCGATTGTCTCGAAACCGAACCGAACATACTAGGTTTGGGTTTTCCATGATTTCGGTTTCGGGATGGATCGGTTCGGGCCTAAAACCGAGAAGACACAACCAAAACCTGAGAAAACTGACCGAAACCGACTCGTCCCGAACCTAACCGAGTAAAACCGAGTAATTTTGGTTTGAGATTCGGTTTGGGTTTTCCAGGATTTCGGTTTCGGGTCGGGACTGTTCGGTTTCGGCCCGGTGCTCACCCCTAGATTAAATGAGTGCTAGGTTTCAAAAATAGGTATATATGGTGTAATTAAAACGACTTGTGGACTAAACATGAAATCTGAGCAAACCACAGGGACCAAGCGTGTAATTGTTTCTTTTTTTTTTCAACAGCCAAGAATTTATGAAGAAAAACCCTCAAATAGAGGAGAGGAAACTATCTCATTCATTGATCATAATTATCATTATCGTGATCGATCATTTTATGTTACCGACCTATGCTATTGGATTTTGTTAACTGTTGAGTTGAATTTGAATTGATGTTGAATATGTGATGTTGACTTTTGTTGACCCAGGGTTCATATGTATCTGGTTAGAAGAACATTTGTTAAAACTAGAGGCATAAACGCTTTACGTTGCGGTTTAAGTGAATTGGTGCAAATTGTGAATGTGTTGATTGATTAGTTTTTAATTTGATGTGTGTTGTGAAATGTGATTGATAGATGGTGTATGAACCCTAGGTTTGAAGTTGAATACATGATGTTGACTTTTTTTTGGTTATAAATTCGTTCGTTAAAACTAGAGGTGTAAACGCGCCATGTGACAGCAATAATCGAGAGAAAAGTCGGCAGTTGGTGGTTCAACCTATGGCGAGTTTGCGATTCAGTTTTCATTGTTTCGTGTTTGTGTTTGTTAGTTTAGAAGATTTGTAAGCTAAGTGAAATTTGAGTGGGGTCCACAGCTTACCTGTTTTGTAGTGTAGAATAGATGACTGTGGCTAAATTTACCGCGTTAATATGGGCTTTAGTTTTAGCGAATATGTTCTTTTAGTAGTTGTGAACTTAATGTATATAGTGAAATGTACACGTTGAACTCTTGTTTTCCAATTCTATACTTGATGTTGACTTTTGTTGACCTAGATTTAGCATTTATATTTGGATGTAAACTTGTTTGTTAACACTCGCGCTATGCGTCGGTGGTGCGAGGGAGAGAGTATGGTTATATTTTGAGAGTGTTTTTTAATTGATTACTAAGAAAAATGAAAATTGAACATTGTGATTGGCTTTTTTGATAATCTGGGAGTTTAAGTGCGATTCACAACTTAATTTTTTTGTGATGTCGTATAGAACTATATATAACTTGAAACACCAGGGTTCCTATATATCTGGTTATAACCTCCTTCGTTAACACTAAAGGTGTACCCACGCAATACTGCGGTAATAAAGTGAGAGAAGTCGGCGGTGGTGTAGTCACAGTTGTTTATATGAGGGAGAGAGTGTTGCTTGATTTTTGTAGTTTTGAGCCCCTGTGTCTATGTGTGTTCGTGTTTCGAAGATTAAGGAAAATTGAGCAATGTGATTGGTTATGTGCTTAACCTTAAAGTTTACGTGGGGTCCACAACTTAAGTGTATTATAATACTTCGTAAGTATAGATGACATGAATCTCTAGCAGAATTTACTGCGCTGTGAAAATAAACCAGTTACTCGTTTCACTGGGGATTAGTATGCAGGTTTCGTTTTATTATGATATTGAAATATATTGGGGGTGATGTTGGATGTGACGACGGTGCACTAATGTCAGAAGTGCGAAACTAAACCTAAACCAGTTCAAATCTAAATAAAAGCCTAGAAATTGCACCACCAAATGTTTTTAGGATTGTTTGAAAGGAGGGGGTACGGGGGCTATTTATAGACTCATTAGGCTTGGAGAGCAAGGAAAGGGTGTGCTAGGTGGCATGAGGGGGGGGGGGAGGTGACTAATAACATATAGTGGTGACTCTTACAAGCTATGGTGGTGACTAAGATGGGCTATAGGGCAGTGTAGGGGTTGTGTGGTGGTGGTGAAGCTGTGTAGTGAAGGTGGTGACAAGTAGGTGATGCACCTACTTGTGTGATACCTTGGGAGGTGCTTATATTTAGATTTGAACTGGTTTAGGTTTAGTTTATACCTAATCTTGCATAGTGAGAGATTAGGGTTTAGCTTAGGGTTTAGTGTCCAGATTAGGGTTCTATGGGTGCTTAGTGACTAGGATTAAGGCTTAGGAGGCTTATACTAAGTGGTGGTGGCTTATACTAAAGATTTGTGATAGTTTAGACCTAGTTCCAGGACTTTATGATCTAGTTAGGGTTTTGTGCTTAAAGGACTTGTACCTAAGCTCTAAAGGGTTATACTAGGGTTTACGGGTGCTAAGATATCCTAATGTTGCTAAGGTAACTCATACATAAGCCTTGAACACTTTCAAACTAGTTTAGATAAGCAATTAGGTTTTTAAAGATAACCGTAAACACATAGGGTTCAATTAGGGTTTCTGATAGATATAGTATACTAGAGTGATAGATTAATTAGTGTAATGATGTTTAGGATCTAGACTTGACATACTGGGGTGTTTACATAATGTAAACATAGTGGTGTTGGGCATAGGTGGATACATGAGCAGGTCTAGAGAGTCATGCATGTAATGAAAAGCAAAAATTTACCTGTGAAAATACCTTGTGGTGGAAATGATATTGATGAAATTTTATAGGTTATTACAACACCCTACTTACCAACTAGGCTACATTGATCAGATACACTGCCCGTTAGTGTTGTTATAGGTTAAGTCGGCATAAAATAAATATTAAAACTTGATCAACAAATAATCACCTATACAACGACACATCACTTGCCAAGCTTATGAAAGAATATTCGTCACGACCGAGCAATTGAGCGAATTAGATTAGTAGTGAGATTGAGAGATTATATTTTATTTCTAGTTCGTTAAGCGTTTGGTTGTGCAATTATGATAAAACGAATAAGTGCTTAGTTATAAAAATACATCCTAATCTTTATTTAGAATATATTTTCATAAGTTTAATCTAAGGTTTACTTGGGGACATGTAAAGTTCAAGTGGGGAGATGTTTGATGACATTAAATAAGTACATATTATTGTCATCATTTATCCTATATATTTGACTTGTTTTATTATATTATCTATGAGAATTGATACATAATTGCTTACTTTAGTAATTCTCAGGTAAAAACAATCATTTGGTGAAAGTTAATGATTTTCGACAAATAATGGAGCTAAATGGATCAAGTTGGAAAAAGTATACTGAATTGAAGGAGATACGCCGTATCATTCTAGACATACGCCGTATTATCATACTTAGATGAATTCGAAGACCATTGTCTGACTTTGAAGAATGTGCCGCATGTAATTATCTCATGTGCCGCATATAAAACCTTGGTCAACGAAGAAGATCTAACTTATCTACTCCAGATACGCCACATTACATTCTTAACATATGGCGCATCACTCTCAAGACTTCACCAAAAATAATCCAAGATACTGAAGGACATGCGCCGCATAGAATATGTAAGTTACGACGCATCTGAAGACGGTGTACGAATATTTTAAAATATAATAATCTTGGACCCCACGTGAAATTAAGGACATGCGCCGCATCAACTATGTTGATGCGCCGCATCGAACCTTCTAACAGAAAATATAAATACCTCATTAGACAGCCGAATTTCGTGTGCCAAAAGTTACAGAAGCTGCAACATAAACCCTAAGGAGAAGAATAAAAACGAAAAGGCAACACAAGACACACCCAATTAAAGATCTTAGAGTAGTATGAAGGTCATGCTAGTGTTTTAATTCAATTAAGTAGTTTTGTTTTATTGTAATGGTACACTTTAATCCATTAGGATTGATGGGCTTGTGACCGCCATATTGCTCCCCTTAAAATTGTTTTCCCATCGATTAAAGTTTATTTGATGTTTATTTGGTTCTTGTTACATGTGCTTTGATAACCTCTGTGTCTAGCTGTGGCTTGCTTGGGCTGTCATACCCCTCCTACGATTACTTCACTAGCATTATAAGTTAGTGTAAGCCCTTGAAAAAGGTTAAATAATATAGATATAAGCAATCATTAAGAGTTTACTCGCCTATAATCAAGATACCAACGAGAGAGAAGAGATTATGACACTCATCATATAAAACTAGCAATAAAACAAGTGATAAGCTACTTAATCATTCGTCAGGCATCTTATATGTATCTGTTATCTATCTGTGTACGTGTTCGCCATTCATTGTATTCTATCTAATTAGTTTTATAGTTTTAATTAATCAACTCAATTCGTGTCAGTCTCTAAGACTGAAAACCCATTGCGTTAGATTAGGTTGTAAAACTAACTTAGGAATTAAAATACTGATAGACATTCTAGGTGTTAACGTTCCACTCTTAGTGATCGACACTCTACTTACCAACTAGCTACATTGATCGGGTACACTGCTTATTAGTGTGTGTTATAGGTTAAGTTGGCTAAATATAAATTTAAAACTTGATAAGAAAAATCTATACCTACAACGATTTACACACGCATCACCTGTTCAAAATCATAAACATCCTCAATACTTTTAAATAGAACTGTACTGGTTGTCTTACAACTGAGTATGTAGAAAGACTACCTTTGTATCCCCACTTTTAGAAATATCAGAACATAGTAACCTGTTTAAAAAAAATTTAAACACTATTATTTTATCAAATTTATAAAATCATAAAAATAATTATGTTAATGCACAAGATTACTTCTTTTTTAATTCTTTAATATGTGGGTTTGATTCATCATTTATCAAAACTTTCGTGCCCGCAAAGCAATTAGAAACTTGCGTCTGCATGTATATCGATGAACAAATATTAACAATAACATTACTTACAGTCTCACATGCTTTTCTTTGCCATAACTATAAGTAATATTATAAGATCTTTTGATGTGGCACGTGTCTTGATAAACTCATGAAGTGTAACAGCCAGTTCATTCCAAAGTGTACATGGAACTCTTACACCACTGAACAAAAAGATAAAACATTACTGACAAAACCTATGCCACTCAAAATTATGTATTTGATAACATTATAAATATTTTAAAAGACGATGAACATTGTAAATCACCTAAGATCTTGTAACTTGAACTTTAAAAAATTTTTAGGTTTATCATCTGGATCAATAATTGTGATGTTGTTGTTCTCAACTGATTGTTCGATAACATCTGAAAAGAATAAATCACATTAAAAACTATATAAGAAACACATACTTATTTAAACACTAAATGAGAAACAATTACCACACTTGGGACGACCTGGTCTTGCCTAAAAACCTTTACTATAAACGGGGGCTATACTTTTACCCATGTGTTTTGTGTATTAAGGAATCGGTAGAACTAGTCTTATAAATTTAAAGCTTTCGAAACACATCATGGTCTTAGTGACCTTAGAGGTTAAGTTGAATCACGAGATTCTTTTGGGTGATTTCCGAAGGCAGAATACCGTTGGGAGTAGCTCCTTCTTAGTGAGCATCGAGATTTGTGAATATCGGTGGAGTAAAGTTGTAACGATTTATAGTCCACCAAAAGGATTATACTTAGTGAATAGTATCGGTGTCGTGGATTCGCAACTAGACGTACGGATGGTATAAACCCCCATACCAAACCAGTATATATCGTGGTGTCTCTTTACTTGCTTTATATATTTTGGTTGTGTTTGTGGTTGTTGGATTCTTGTACAAACCACTTATTAATCTTTGAGGTTTGAAGTCTTTAAAACTTCGAAGAAGCCGAAAAGACCGTATTCGAACCCCCCCCCCCCCCCTCTACGGTTCAACACTGGGATAAGGACGAATTGTGTGCAATAGTTTAAACATCGGGATCAATCATGCAACAAAAAATGATAGGGACTCAATTAGGGATTTACCCCAAACCACAGGATGAACCATGCAATTTGCTCTTTAATAAATAAATGAGTTAATTGCATTTTTGGTCCCTGAGGTATGGCCAAATTGCAGATTTGGTCCCTAAAACTTTGAAATTGCACGAGACGTCCCCATTTTCTAGTTTTCATTTCATTTTTGGTCCCTGGGCCACCTTGGGCCAATGTTAAATGACCTAACTACCCCCTCTTTCCACAGGGACCAAAAATGTATTAACTCTCTATATTTTTGTTGGGATATAAAGTCAAAGTACTGCTGAAGAAAGTCAAATTACTACTCATGTGAAGAAAATCAAAGTACTGCTATGGATAAAGGACTAATATGCAAATCGTTAAAGGATTATTATGTAAAATTATTATTAGATTAGAATATTCTAGAAGTAATTTAGAATTAGTTTACCTGTCGTACAAGGATTGTAAACCGACTTAGGGTTTTCCTTATGTATACAAAAGGACCCCTAGGGTGGTATTAGAGAATACGATTTTTATAAATTAGAATAAGAAGTACGTACGATATTAGAGATTTCTTTAGTGATTAGAGTTGTTAGTGAATCTGTATAATAAGCAGGTTCAAAGTTTGGTTTTAATATAATCGTTGAAGTTTTGTTATTCTTCTTAGCTTTGTTGAAGTAGATTCCGCATACTTTACAGAGTTATATCAGTGTTTCATTATTAATAGTTTTGAGTTTATTCGAGATTGTTAAACCTTTACAAGCTACATAGTTAGTTTGGTCAGATTATACATCGATCCAACAAGTGGCATCAGAACATGTGTGGAAACTCTGATTAAGAAGAAACCCTTAAAACCGATTTAACTACAACGATCCAAACATGACGACTGAAGATGCACTTGTTCCATCCATCACCTCACTCAGAATTCCTATCATCAAGAAGGGAGAATATGATCTCTGGTGCATAAAGATGAGGCAACTTCTTGATCCTTGCAGTGATCATGGCAACTTGCCATCTTATGTCAATTTCTTCTAGAGCATCCTCATCATTTGCAACACATATTCTTGATATGTAACAGGTAAAGTGGCTTGTTGAGTAAAGAAGGAACATATAACATCATCAGAGTTGGTGTTGTTTGATGGTGATGAAGTGGTAGTAGTCATGGTTGTGCAAGTGTGTTGTTTATCACTAATAGTACTTTGAACAGGGTAAGCAGTACTTTTAGTGGAAGTACTGCTTCTGTTTTCAGAAGACACAAAAGCAATGTTTTGAGATTTCTAATGAGAACTTGAACTGATGTTACCATTCATCTCATGCTCATACAACTTTAAATTATTGTAGAGATCATCAAAGTCCATAGAATCCAAACCAGGTTGTCCTCTAATCATAGTAGCAACCACATGTCATACAGATGGAAAAATTCTTAAGAACATCAAGTTTGCATCTTCAACAGATACCTCTGCCCCATATAACTCTAGCATGCTAAGTAGATTTTGGAATCTATCATAAGCTGCATCAAGACCTTCTCTTCCACCAACAGTGAATGTTTCAAACTGTTGCTTCAATAAGTTTCTATGCACCTTCTTGGAAACATCATTACCTCCAAATCTTGTCTTAATAGCCGCCCATAGTTGTTTTGCATCCTTAGCATCATGAAACTTGAGTAGGTGACCATCAAGAATAGCAGACACCAGTATGTTGAGAGCCTTGTCTTGATTTCTTGCTGTAATTGCTGGAATGGTTGGCTTAGGTAGTTTAGGTTGTCCTTCAACTTCTACATGTTCTTCAAGAACAACATTACCATTGACAATCACATCCCATAGAGCATGGTTTGTGATAGCAATGTACTGCCTCATCTTCATGCACCAGAGATCATATTCTCCCTTCTTGATGATAGGAATTCTGAGTTAGGTGATGGATGGAACGGGTGCATCTTTAGTCAACATCTTTTAGGATCGTTGTAGTTAAATCGATTTTAAGGGTTTCTTCTTAATCAGAGTTTCCACACAAGCTCTGATACCACTTGTTGGATCGATGTATACTCTGACCAAACCAACTATGTAGCTTGTAAAGGTTTAATAATCTTGAATAACTCCAAAACTAATAATAATGAAACACTGATATAACTCTGTTAAGTATGCGGAATCTACTTCAACAAAGCTAAGAAGAATAATAAACTTCAACGATTATATTAAAACCAAACTTTGAACCTGCTTATTATACAGATTCACTAAAAGCTCTAATCGCTAAATAACTCTCTAATATTGTAATGTCGTATTCTAAAATCTTGTATGTCTAATACCACCCTATGGGTCCTTTTATAGGCATAAGGAAAACCCTAAGTCGGTTTACAATCCTTGTACAACAAGTAAACTAATTCTAACTTAATTCTAGAGTATTCTAATCTAATATTACTAATAATCCTTTAACGATTTGCATATTAATCCTTTAATATACCAGTACTTTTACTTTCTTCATACGAGCAGTACTTTGACTTTATATCATAAGCAATACTTTGACCTTCTTCAGCAGTACTTTGACTTTATATCCCAACATTTACAGATCAATGATTGGCTGTCTTATGTACTTAACTACATCTAGACCTGATATCACCTTTGTTGTATGTTTATGTGCAAGATATCAAGTCAATCCCAAGGTTTCTCATATGAATGCAGTCAAGAGGATTTTTAGGTATCTCAGGCAATAACCTAAGTTAGGATTGTGGTATCCTAGGGATTTACCTTTTCACTTGGAAGCTTTTTCAGATAGTGATTATGCAGGAGATAATTATGATAGAAGATCAACCACTGGAGGATGCCAATATCTTGGAAGGAGAATAGTCTCATGGCAATGTAAGAAACAAACAATAACGGCAACATCATCCACTGAAGCAGAATATGTTGTTGCTGCAAGTTGTTGTGGACAAGTACTTTGGTTGCAGAATCAGCTCTTGGATTATGGATTCAATTTTAAGAATACTCCTATCAACATTGACAATGAGAGTACAATTTGCATTGTGAAGAATCCTGTTTATCATTCCAAGACCAAGCACATTCATATTAGACATCACTTTATTTGTGATTGTTATGAGCACAAGCTTATTAATGTGATTAAAGTCCACACAGATGATAATGTAGCTGATTTACTCACAAAGGGATTTGATGTTTCAAGATTTAACCATTTAGTGGTCAATATTGGTATGATTAATTAATAAGCTACATTTGAGGGGAGGACTTTGTTTAGTTTAGAATACTTTCTTTAAGGCTTTTTGAAAGTATTGATTTTGTTAAGGTAACTTTTAGTACCTATACTTTGTTTGAGGGGAGGCTACACAGTTATTTTTTGAAGATATGCTTTGTTTGTGGAAAGTACTGCTTAGTACTTAATGGAAAGTACTGCTCAGTACTCAATGGAAAGTACTGCTTAGTATTAGATGGAAAGTATTGTTCTTTTGTCAAATACTGTTACAACGGTCAAAAATAAGGGGTAAAAGTCAAATATTTGCTACGGAGGAGATAAATGCCAAAAATAATGGTAAAATCATTAATTGGGCCGTGATTTTTTAAATCTTACCCATTTATGTATGCGCTAATCTCCTTCATTCATTTTTATACCCCTCCATCACTTTAATCTTCATTAAATCAACCGCCGTCATACATATTCTTCCACAATCAACCAATGGCTAATCGTGAAACCTGTAGCAAGCATAACATGATTGCTAATTTGGACAAGACACCGTCCAATATCAATTTTCATGCTATTATTGATTTCCTAACTGGGTCTTCAATTAATTATGCTCTTTTGGTCAATCCTGATATTATTGGACCATGGATTCAAGAATTTTGGGCTACTGATGAATCTGGTTTGTTAGATGATGGATCTTTTATTAAAGCTACAGTTGCTGGAAAGCCAATTAGAATCACTGCGGCTACAATCAGAGCAGATCTATTGTTTAATGATGAAGAAGGTATTGTTCGCTTTGCTAGTCAAATCCTGTGGGATACACTCAGAGATATAGGGTATGAAGGTGATCTCACTAAAACTAATTTTCAGAAGCCCTTATTTAGTCCTCATTGGAAATATGTTGTTCATGTTTTACTTCATTGTTTGAGTCCCAAAAGTACTGCATGGGATCAGTTTGGTCAAAACATAGCTTCTGCATTAGTGGGATTAGCTACCAATCAACCTTTTAATTTCTCCTATATGATTTTTGATGGTATGCTCTCTCATATCAATAATGGTTCACCATTTTTGATGTATCCTAGATTTGTTCAGCTGTTCTTGAACAAACAGCTTGAGGATCTTCCTAAACCTTCACGTTTTTTACCTGCTATCTTCCTTCCTTCAAAGGTGTTTACATTCATGGCTAAACATAGTATCAAGTTTTCTGGAAAAAATACACCTTTGACTGCTCATATATTAGAAGTAGCACAAGCTGTTAGAGATGGAGCTGATTCACCTAATGATTCTGAGCATTCTGCTTCAGCAAATATTCCATCACCAGCTCCTGAATCTTCTCACCATACTGTTTCAAGGGAAGGTACTTGTAACACCCCAACCCGATAAGGGTAGAAGTATTACATTACAGTGACATATCAGAACAAACACAAGCATATGATTCATACATACAAAGAAATTCAGGGTTACAAATGAAAATCTGAAACTACAAGGTTACAAAGAAATAAATACTATCTCTAATAAAGTGAAACTTCATCTAATCGTCTCTAGTCCAAAGCATAGTCTTCTAAGTCCAATCACACTCTCTTCCCATAACCCAGCTTCCTACTAAAACCTGCCGCAGGAAAAGGAAATGCGGCTGAGCTTAAAAAGCCCAGTGAACAGATACATATACAAAGCAATGATAATGAAACAGAACTGAAACATAGTGCATTGGGGAAATAGAATAAGGAATAGATAAAAGAGTGATAGAATATAAAGAAGAAAGGATAGTCATCTACCACGAGCCCAGAAACTCAAAGTCATAAATCTCAAAGTCATAATTCTCAAAGTCATAATCTCAAAGTCATAATCTCACAATCAGAGGGGATACCTCTCAGGCAACCAGATAATATGAGGGGTGTCCTCATGTATCAAATGGGTGGAGTAGCTAGCTCCCAGAAATTGTGAAAGGCGTGTATTGCACACAGCACCAGTCACCTCAAAGTCAACTCAAAGTCATAGTTAAATCCACTAAACAGAACAGATCTAGGATTGCAATCCATACGCCCCTTACTCAAAGTCAATCTCAAAGTCATATACTCAAAGTCATAATGGCCATAATAATAATCATAAAAAGGGACGGCGTGAGAAATCACTCACCCACACATGAGTCATGCCAGTGGTGCATCACAGACATGCCTATGGTACCTCCATAGGTAGGGAAAACAGAAATGGCTCGGGTATCAAACTAAGAGTCAGGTCTCAAAGTCATACAAAAGGTCATATAGCAAAGGTTTATCTCAAAGTCATCTCAAAATCATATCAGAAATAATAGTCAAGGTCCATTCAGAGTTCATCAGGTCAAGGTTCATATTCAAAAATCAATTCATGGTTCAGTTCAAAAGTCCGTTTCAAAAGTTTCTATTAAAAGTCCAATTTAAATAATCTTTTAAAACAGTTTTCATAAAAATGGTCTTTCAAAATATAGGGTTCATGAAAGTTAAATAACCTTTCTTTTAAAAAGAAATTTAGCATTATTTATAAACATCTTTTCAAATCAGTTCTTCTCAAAACATTTCCATGGTATCATTAAGAAGGTTTTCATAGCATAGGTTCATAACGGAGGTCATATCAAGTGGGATCAACAGAGAAGGTTCAAGTAAAGGGGATCATAGCAATGGCATCAATTCGGGAACTAACGGATCAGAATATGAAAGAGATCATGAGAAACCTTTTGAGAAAGGTCAGAATATCTGTACCTTAAACCGCAAGTGCAAACATGACAGAAAACATAAAGGTCGGAAGCAAAACTCCTTCTTCAGCGAATCTACACGAATTAATGATCGGCTTATTATTAATAACTTATTCAATTCAGATTTCTCATTTTAGTCGGCTTTCCAGTTTTAGTAACTTTCCATTTAAAGTGACTTTCCACTTTTAACAGGTTTCCATAAATAGTAAGTTTCCACTTTTAGAAAGTTTCCATAATTAGAAAGTTGAATCATTATTAATGGAATCAAAGTATCTTTTAACATATTTACACATTTGGTCCTTAGGGTTTCATAACTTTACATTTTAACCCTTTACTTTCCAAAATTACACTTTAAACCTTTTAGTATTCAAAGTTACACATTAAACCCTTAACTTATCCATTTTACATAATAATCCCTTATTTTATCATGTTATACTAATATACCTTCAAGTATTCACAATTTACACTTTAAGTCCTTCAAGTTATCAAAGTTACATATTTAACCCTTTAACTTACAATTTCAACTTTTAATTATCAATAATTACATATTAAGCCATTAAATTACCAAATTAGCACAAAACCCCCTGAATATATTTTATTACTCAAATCAGTCCCAAGTTTCCAGAAATTACACTTTTAGTCCCTCTACTTTAATTAATTACAAATCGCACCAATTAAATACAATTAACTCACTTCTTGTAATATTTACACTTAGAACCCTCAAGTTATATTTTTCCCATATTTCTACTGATATATATGATATTACAAAAATATCCCAGATGTTTCAAAGTTGGCAAAACACACCCTTGTACTTTATTTTCCAATCGGATTTATTTTAAAGTTACCAAAACCAAACCCTAATTTCATAAAATCATTATGCCATCATTATACAATCATTACTCAATCATTATTATGCATTAATTACCAGATCCAAACATAAAAACCCTAACCCTAATTCGATTTAGGGTTTCTTTTATTTTCTTCATTGTTTTCTTAATTAGCCGATTTATAAAATAAATCACAACACGAGATTTAAGCTTCTATAATTCAAACCCATATTTTTACGAGATCATAATTAATATGTGAAGTTCATAAAAATTATCATTCATATCCAGAAAATTCATATACAATGATATAGAGTTTTGTTACGTTTTTAGGGTTTAATTCACCAAAACGTTATAGAGCATGCATGGATCGATTAGAACATTTTATTTGAGACTTATATGATGTAAGAGACGTGAGAAAAATACCAGACCAGATCTGGAACAAATAGAATAGGCTGGACGAATTACACCTCTTGAATTGGATAATACGACACCAAAAATTCCCACGAGAACAAACGCGACCAACAAACCTTGTAATCATTTTTCGAATATCATATATGATGTAAGGAACTCAGGAAAAATAGAAAATGAATTTATAAGAGGTCGTATGAAACATAACGAATTTACCTTGTTTATAGTGCTCGACAAAAGGAAAAATGTGCCACGATCGAACCAAGCTTCAACAATTCAAAAGGGTATTTTTCTAGGACTCTTTGGATGTTGTTTGATCACAGAAAAATGCCCAGGAGTGCTGTGTGAGTCGAATGGGGGCTGGGAGAATTGTTTGTGTGTTTATTGAAATCGGCAATTAGGGTTTTTAAAAGAAAAGATATGGTTTGGCTGTTTTAAATGGAATGTCGTGTGATATAAAGGGGGGGGGGAGACCAGAATTTTCGAAATTTAGGTTGGGAGAATAATTGTGATGATTATCTTCCTTATTTACCAAATTTAAATCATTTTAATTCTCTTTTAAATTCATTTTATTTCATTCGGCCCTATGAGGGGTATTTTGGTAATTTTCCACTTGTATAAATGTTAAATGAAATTGTTAAAAATATTTGGTATCATAACTTATGCATTGTTAGGAGTTTAGGATTTATTTGGTACTTTAATAAGCTTTTAATAAATTTTTAAACATGTAGGGGCATTTTGGTCATTTCACTTGCTTTCAGATTTTAGGTGTTACAGTACTGCTTCTTTGCAAAGTGCTTCTTTGCAAAGTGCTTCTCAACTTACTGCTTCTTTGCAAGGTCCTGCACATGATGATTCAGAGCATGTTGTCCATCAACCACCATCTCCTAATGATTATACTTCCACAGATGGGTTTCAAACATCTGGAGGAGATGATGGAGAAATGGATAATTATGCTTTGACAAGGGAAAGGAGAAGGTTGAAGAAAGAGAATGTTGTTCAAGCCGCATGGATTTTGGAGTTAGAAGCTAAATTCAAGAGATTCCATAGATCTGTTTGGCCTCGAGTTAAACATCACAGGTTGTAGGTGAAGCAACAGAAAAAGAGTGGTCAGCATCCTAAGAAAGTATCTAAGACTAAGAAGGTCTCTAAGTCTAAGAGAAAGTCTAAGTCTAAGAGTAAGAAATTCAAACTGCAATCTTCATTCACATTGAGGAGGAATTTGGATAAAGAAAATCTGAATGAAGATGCTGCAACTCATGATGATCCAAATGAAGAAGCTCATATGATGCATTATGAGGATACACCAATATTTGAAAACATTGCTCATCAAGATACTGCTGAAAGAAAAGTGATGAAGCTGAGCAAGTTAATTTTGAAGCTGAGCAAGTTAATCTTGAAGATGAGCCAGTTAATATTGATGTTAAGATTGGAGATATAGAAGAAATAGATTTGGAAGGTACTAATGCTCAAAGTACCGGTGTTCAAGGAACTGATGCTCAAAGTACTGGTGTTCAAGGAACTGATGTTCAAAGTACTGGTGCTCAAGATGCTGATGTTCAAGGTACTGTCTCTCAAGGTACTGCTAGGCAATATCTTATTACACCAAGAACTTTGGATTTTGATGAAGAAACTGGTCCTTCAAATCCAATTCAAAAAGAGATTAGGGAACATACTGCTAGTGATGATGAGACCATTGCTGATATTATTCTCAACATCACAAGACCAAGAGGTATTAGTATTCCTGGAGTTGAACAATCTCAAGTCTTACAATCTTCTTCTCAACCTACTCAAGAGTTGGATCCAAAAGATAAAGGAAAAGGAATCTTGATAGAATCCAAGAAAAAGAAGAAGAAGTATACTTTAGTAGAGTTAAAAGCTATTGAGGAAGCTAAAAATGAAGCTGCTAGAAAGATACTGCCCAATGACTGATGAGGCGAAAAATGATCCGTTTTTAGGGGGTCATTTAAGCCCGAATTCGAATTTATTTGATCAAATATTGCCCTAAATCGTTCCTTTTGTGATTTTAGGTACTTTGGGAGAGAAATCTGGAAAAGAAAGCAATTCGGACGTTTTTGGAGCATAAAAGTGAAGAAAACGCCAAAGTCTTAATTTTCCATGCTGAGAACAGTAGGTGACGGCGTCAAGAGTAACATCCTGACGGCGTCAAGAGCAAAATTCCATGACGATCCAGTAGAGATTTGACGGCGCCACGAAGGTAGGGCATCAAGAGTTAATGTCATGACGGCCTGGAAATGATTAAGTCTTGACAGCGTCAAATGTAGATCACGGCAGTCCGAGAATAGTTTTGGCGGCGAGGTGACGGCCTCACAATGTTTGTCTCGACGCCGTCAGACCCCTTTTCCTATATATAGTTTTCTAATTTTCACATAAAAAGAAGAGAAGTTTTGGAGAAACCCTAAGTACGATTTTGGTGCGAATTTTACAGGTTTTTCAAGGGTTCCAAGCCCTTGATACCTTTCATGTGTAATTAAGATAAGTGTTCTTTTAATTCAATCAATATGTCTATGTGTTGGTTGTCTATATCTTGTTCTTGTCTTAATTCCATCATGCTAGGCTAGATCTATCTTGTGTTTGCTTGGATCTAATGAAACCTAGATGTTAATTATGTGTTGATTACTTGTTTATACTTGTCTTGGATGAATGATTTATATGTTAGGCTTAAGAAAACTGGCAGATCTCCAATTGGTAACATGCTTGAACGTCTTAAGAAACATGAATCGACGCGCACTAGGTCTTTATTGGTTGTATTTAATGCATGAGCCACTGTTTACAATCCCTATAGTTGTGTTGGGCATGGTGTAGGAGGAGATAAGAGCTCATAGAATTGGGGAGTTAAGTGTGCCACCCCATGAATGGTATTAAGGAATACAATCCGTCATCCATGCAATTATAACAAGTAATTAACGTGTAAAAGATGTCTAGGGAGTAGTGAAATCTAAGTAAACACATTTTCTCCACTTATTGCTCACAACTTAAGTATAATTTAGTTTATTTTCATTTCTAGTATTTTATTTTGATTGCATCTTTAGTATTGGGTTAGTTGATTAGCAACTAATTCCGCCTAAATCCTTCAAACCCGAGTATAAAAATACAAAAATAATCATCCCTCACCTTTAGAACTAGTATTTAGGTTTTCTAATCCTAGCGACACTATTCCTAAGCTGAACGATCAATCCCCCGGTACTTGTCACTATACTATACTACAACGATCAGGTACACTGCCTGGTGGGGGTTGTAAGCTTCTCGAGATCCCTCGAGAGGTAAAGCCTGTTGTGATTCCCACGCATCAAGTTTTTGGCGCCGCAGCCCGGGGAATAGTTATTGTCTAGGTTAGAATTTCTTTTTATTAGGTCTACTTGCTAGATTCCTTTCTAGTAAGATTTTATTTTTATTTTTAGGTTCTCTTTAGTCTATCTTATTTCTTTGTGTTTTTGTTTGTACTAGTGTGATCTTTATGGAATCAAAGAGTCACCGTTTAGAAATTAGCAAGGGGCTTATTGCGCATAAAAGAAGAAAGAGAGAAGCTAACACATTTAACAAATTCATTAAGCCTCTCCAAATGGAAATTGAGTTTACAAACTTCGCTCCAACCCCGGATGAATTGAGTTACCACAGGTTCCTCTTACAACATCCTTGCCCCTCAAAATATAAAAAGACACCATGGATTAGGAGGAATAACTTCAGGAACATAAAATTTCCTTGCATGATTGGGTACATGTCTAGAGAGCATACATACATTGACTTAAAATCACCCATGAATATCATGTCTAGGCTCTATTACAATTGGATAATGAACGAAAGGTTAAGCCCTAGGAAAGACCCTTACAATTCTAATAGGCTATGTAACTTTGTCAGGAGAGGTAAAGGGGTACACATCTTTATAGGAAATTTTACTTATCAATGCGACTTTGTAATCCTAGAAGATGTTAGGGGCATTATTGATCCACACCTTGGAGAAGTAGTCTTAGGACAACCTTTTGTTGAGAAGACTAAGATGTATTACGACCGAATAAAACCAATAGCCCAAAAAACGATTCTCTCTCTTCCCCATGGCGATTTTTCATCTAAAACCCTAAATCTCATCCAATTCGTCTTCCTTGATCTTTAATCTTGCTCTAATCTGTATAACGATCGTGTTTATGATTGCTTAGCTTCGTCTATTGCTTCATTAACATTATTTTTATGTGGATCTAGGCCTGGTTGGATTAGGGTTTCGATTTTTCTATTGGGTTTGTCTTAATTCGCTTTTTAGGGTTGTTTGGTATTCGCTAACTGATTTCTTTTTACTTAATCGATCTTTGCATTATGGAAGTCGGTTAGCTCATTAATTGTGCTATATATCATGCCTTAATTCTTTTAAGGCTTTCGTTTTTGAAGATCTGGACATGGTGCTTCTTGTTTTTATTTGCGATTTCTTTTTGGATTGTTAGGGTTTCGTTTTTTGTTCCTTTTTGTTCTTCAATATGTTGAATGCTGGTGATGTTAACATTGATGTGGATGCTACTATTGATTTGTCAAAGGTGACCATGAGGAAACATAAGAAGTCTAAACCTATGGATGTTATAGGTGTGGCGACGCAGCCTATAGCTGTAAATTCTTGTGATACATCTTCTCATGTTCAGGTTGATAACATCCGTGAGTCTATCAAGTGTAAACACGATACTATTGAAGGGGTGTTGGGTGTTTCGATTAAATCTGCCATTGATCTTGACTTATTCCTTAAGGGTATTGAAGCGGGTAAATATCCGATATGGCCTAACTTGGATAGTGAAACTCGTTCACAAGTGTATGAGGCTATGAGTGGTTTAATGGAGGTCTATGTACCTAGCATGACGGCTAATGCAACAAATTCTGATGTGAGTGGCAAAGTTACTACAACTAATGACTACGTGGAGGTTAATACAACTATTGCAACTAATTCTAGTTCTTTGGTTGCTGAGGCTGTTTGTGAAGGTGTTAATGTGTCTATTCCTCGAAGAATAGTTGAAAAGGTTAGTGCACGCCTAGAGCACACTCTTTATGGCTATTTTTTTGGTAATAGAATGGCGTTTCCAGTGGTTGATTACTATGTTAAGAATAATTGGGCTAAGTATGGTTTGAAAAAGATCATGATGAATGACAAAGGTTTTTTCTTTTATAAATTCGATACTCAAGCTGGTTTAGAATCTGTTTTGGAAAATGGACCTTGGATGATTCGTAAATCTCCAATCATTCTCAAGAAATGGTCTATTAGTACTAGCTTATGTAAGGAAGAGTTGACTCGCATTCCGATATGGGTTAAACTGCATGATGTGCCTCTCC
Source organism: Artemisia argyi (assembly GCA_030686995.1). Taxonomy (NCBI): domain Eukaryota; kingdom Viridiplantae; phylum Streptophyta; class Magnoliopsida; order Asterales; family Asteraceae; genus Artemisia; species Artemisia argyi. The sequence continues at coordinate 269,194,018 of CM060709.1, read as the reverse complement.
AAGTCTTTGAAGATGATGGTATTAACTTGATTGCTTCATTTATTGGCAAACCTATTATGTTGGATTCGTATACAAGTTCTATGTGCAAGGATTCTTGGGGTAGAAGCAGTTTTGCTCGGTGTTTAATTGAAGTGGGTTCAGTGGATGAGCTCGTAGAAGTTATCACTATTGGTGTCCCCTCCCTTACAGGGGATGGTTTTACTAAAGAATCTATCCGGGTTGAATATGAATGGAGGCCTCCTAGGTGCACTTTATGTAAGATTTTTGGGCACATCTATGAGCATTGTACTAAAAAAGAGACTACTCCCCCTGTTGTTACTACTTCAGATGTGGTTCCTCCTGCTTATGATGGTTTCCAAAAGGTGAGTCGTAAGAAGAAAAAAGGTAAAAGCCAGTCTGGTATTGTTGGTACTTCTGTCAAACAGACTATCAGGTATGAGCCAAAGAAGACTACTAGTGAACCTAAAAAGGTAGCTACTAGTAGTGTGCCTACTTCGTCATCTAAGTTGAAGTCTAAAGGTCTCTCCTCTAAGGGGGGTGAAGTGTCTACATCCAACCCTTATGATGTTCTAGCTACTGATGAAGATGGTGAAGATGATGGTGTTGATAACATGTTTGATGAATCAGCTAATTTATTCCCTAATGTTGCTTATGGTGGAAGTTCTTCTTTCATGGATGATGCTGCTGGTTAGCTTGATTTGTTTTTGTTTTTGGTCTAGGTTCATTTTGTTTCTAGAGTTGTCTTGAGCTTTTGGCATGTCAGAAGCTCTAGGTTAGTTGTCTATCAAGCTGTATTTACTTGAGGTTAATGTGGTATTCAGCCACATTCCATTTGTACTCAAACGTTTTGGTCTTAATATATTTACCAGGGTGCAGGATTACTCCCCTTTACCCAAAAAAAGATGTATTACGACCATGAGAAGGGGATAGCTCAGTTTACTGATGGGATAGAGAAGGTCACTTTTATGATGCCTCACATGAAGGAAGAATTAAAGGACATCAAGAACCTACAAATTGATGAGATTCGACCCTATGAGGTTAAGGAAGATGGAATTACTGAGGCAGCCTATTGTGAGAGGAGGAGAACTTACTATTCGGGTTGCATGAGTCTAGGCCCGAAATACAAGCATGATGAGAATTGGGTTAGGTGTTTTGAGTTAGCACAAAAGTGGGAAAGGAAAACGTAACCCATGACCTTGAGTCTAGCTACAAAACTCGTAAATAAAGAAAAGCGCTTCTTGGGAGGCAACCCATGTTTTGTGTGATTTTATTTGTTTGTTTGTTATTTGCTTCCGTATGCATGCTTAATTTTTATTGTTGGTAGATCACGTTTCTAAACTAAATAGTGGAAATACTTTACTTTGTTATTTTGGCTTAGTCTTAACTCCACCTAAAGGTATTTTTGCAAAAGAAAAGTGTAAGGGGAAACCCCAAATATGTTTTTAAGAAACAAACGGATCATGATTCTCCACAATATTAAGTGAACATGTATATTCGTATTTGTTAGAGTCAAATGCTTGTATTGAGTCATAATGAAGTTTTGCAGGATTTTCCAGGAAGTAGGACCAAGTTTTTCCAGAAATTTTCCGGAAACTTAACATAAGAATTTCTGTAGGTCACTTCTGACGGCGTCAAGAGTTTACTCTTGACGGCGTCAAGTGTAAAAATCTTGAAATTTTACCAGTTTTGTTTTTCTAACGGAGTCTTATGGTTTTTTGTGAATTATTAAGTTTTATAATCTCCAGGAGATCTGCAAACTTCATTCCATAAGCATTATATCTTATCTTGTTTTCTAGGATTTAGTAACTTATATAGGATGCCGCCGATTTTACGCGAGGTTGTCTTGTCTATTTTATCAGGTTTTACAGGTTATGTATGATAAGAAGATGATTTATATTCTGGAAGGGAAGCTTTGATTGTTCATTTTCTTGGAGGAAGATTTAACCTGGCCACCTTATTATCCATACCGAGCGAATCAGGGGAGTATTTGATTTCATTCTCTTTACTTTTTCACTTTTACATTCTTTACTTGAACATTGGGGACAATGTTCATCTTAAGTGTAAGGGGAGGGTAAAAAGATGATACCTTACATATGCACTTTCGCTTGAGTTTGTTTTGTCTAATGGTAGATGTGTAATAAAACTATGAGAAATACTTGTTAGTGCAATTTTAGCGCCAAATTTAAATTTTTTTAAAACATTTAGGAGTGAAACTTTAGTCATAGCAAGCGTCTCATGGATAGGAGATTGTATGACTAGCACATAACCGTATATTCAGAAAAATTTTCCACCCAAATATGTGAGGTTCGCCTTTAGATTTGATAGGAAAAGCATTTACTATTAGTGCTTATGAGTGTACCGGTAGCATTTAGATTCTAGAACTTGCGTTAGTGATACATCCCGAGACCGCTAGTGAGACTACATTCGTGTGGTAGGATTTACTACATGATAAGAGGCATTAGGATTACCCTTGTGTTAAACCCGTATCATAATTACTTTACCATTTAAGTCATATTACTTGGCTAGTTAAGTCAATTAATTTTTCCCACACCTTAGCGTTGTACTCATTTTTAGTACACGATACCCCTAGTACACCCCTCCGAGCCTATCTTTTCGTTTCTAACTTTAAGCATTTTACTTAAAGGAAGAATTTGTTACACCCCACTTAAATGTACACCCAAATCGCCTTAGCCTTCCGTGTATGCGCTCATTTTTAGTGCATTATTGTTATTTGTTAAACCCTAAGTTAACTATCTAATTGATTACATGGTTGCTAAATCGAGTCATATCCTTGTACATATTGTTTTGGGACGATTGGGACTCATGGGTAAGTACTTATTTTATGGAGTAATGGGGAAGAACATCATTTATTACCCCCATATGTACGTTAATCTTAAAAGTGCTCCAAGTGTTTTGATTTTCTTAATTCGAGTCATTAGATTAGTTAATTGTAAAGTATGTAAAAATTCAAGTGTAAGGGGAATGTTCATTCCCTATGATGTATTATTTTGGATGGTAGGGTAAGAGTGTATGAAAAAAAAAAAAAAAAATAGAAAAAGGAAGAAGAGAAAAAACATACGGACTACCATCCCTTTTTATTATATGTTCATTTTATGTTTTTGTTATTTTTTTCATTTATTAGCTTAAGTCGAGTCTAGTCTTGGCTTAGCAACGCCACATTGTACATGTAATTAACCAGGATTGTTAACTCGCCACCAGTAAAACTTCCTTTATCCAACAAAACCGTGTATTTCATATCCCTACACCTAACGTTACAACCCTTTAAAAGACCTCTTTGATAGTTTATCCTAGGTGCTTACGCCATGTGGTGGAGGTTTGATCCTTTCCCAAGCCTATGGTAATCTATTTTGCAATGATAGGTAGTGAGAGATATCTTCCGTTTCCATATTGTAATTTATACTTTATTACACCCGAGAGATGTGAGTATCTAAACACTATTTGTGAGGTGCTTGTGTATGACCTCCGTGCTTGTCTATTGGTCTTTAGTGGAACGATTATTTGTTGTAATTACTTTTATATTAGTGTTAAATGACCCCTAACTTGTCTTTTGAGTAGAATAAAAGCGCATTTGCTTGAGGACAAGCAAATCTCAAGTGTAAGGGTATATGATGAGGCGAAAAATGATCCGTTTTTAGGGGGTCATTTAAGCCCGAATTCGAATTTATTTGATCAAATATTGCCCTAAATCGTTCCTTTTGTGATTTTAGGTACTTTGGGAGAGAAATCTGGAAAAGAAAGCAATTCGGACGTTTTTGGAGCATAAAAGTGAAGAAAACGCCAAAGTCTTAATTTTCCATGCTGAGAACAGTAGGTGACGGCGTCAAGGTAACATCCTGACGGCGTCAAGAGCAAAATTCCATGACAATCCAGTAGAGATTTGACGGCGTCACGAAGGTAGGGCGTCAAGAGTTAATGTCATGAAGGCCTGGAAATGATTAAGTCTTGACGGCGTCAAATGTAGATCAAGGCAGTCCGAGAATAGTTTTGGCGGCGAGGTGACGGCGTCACAATGTTTGTCTTGATGCCGTCAGACCCCTTTTCCTATATATAGTTTTCTAATTTTCACATAAAAAGAAGAGAAGTTTTGGAGAAACCCTAAGTACGATTTTGGTGCGAATTTTACAGGTTTTTCAAGGGTTCCAAGCCCTTGATACCTTTCATGTGTAATTAAGATAAGTGTTCTTTTAATTCAATCAATATGTCTATGTGTTGGTTGTCTATATCTTGTTCTTGTCTTAATTTCATCATGCTAGGCTAGATCTATCTTGTGTTTGCTTGGATCTAATGAAACCTAGATGTTAATTATGTGTTGATTACTTGTTTATACTTGTCTTGGATGAATGATTTATATGTTAGGCTTTAAGAAAACTGGCAGATTTCCAATTGGTAACATGCTTGAACGTCTTAAGAAACATGAACCGACGCGCACTAGGTCTTTATTGGTTGTATTTAATGCATGAGCCACTGTTTACAATCCCTATAGTTGTGCTGGGCATGGTGTAGGAGGAGATAAGAGCTCATAGAATTGGGGAGTTAAGTGTGCCACCCCATGAATGGTATGAAGGAATACGATCCGTCATCCATGCAATTATAACAAGTAATTAACGTGTAAAAGATGTCTAGGGAGTAGTGAAATCTAAGTAAACACATTTTCTCCACTTATTGCTCACAACTTTAGTATAATTTAGTTTATTTTCATTTCTAGTATTTTATTTTGATTGCATTTTTAGTATTGGGTTAGTTGATTAGCAACTAATTCCGCCCAAATCCTTCAAACCCGAGATTTTTACTTGCTTTCCAAAAAATATAAAAATACAAAAATAATCATCCCTCACCTTTAGAACTAGTATTTAGGTTTTCTAATCCTAGCGACACTATTCCTAAGCTGAACGATCAATCCCCCGGTACTTGTCACTATACTATACTACAACGATCAGGTACACTGCCTGGTGGGGGTTGTAAGCTTCTCGAGATCCCTCGAAAGGTAAAGCCTGTTTCGATTCCCACGCATCAATGACTAACTAAGCTATGCCTAGAAATGGATCCATAACTAGCTACGCACCCTATATCATATCCATCACCATTATCATGTAACAAAACATGATAAAGCTAACAAACATAGACCATTATCATATATAACATATGATAAAGCTAACAAACATGTTATGACATATACTTACCTTAATCTTTAATCACAATCTTTCTATCAAAAGCTTCCCACCTCTTTCTTGCTTCCTATATCACAATCATCTCTAATTAGAGACTTATTAACTAATCATAACATAATACTAACCTTTACCCATCATCCCCAATTCTCATCACATAAACCCTAGATTCATAATTTGGGTAAAAGCACTTACTTGGCATAAAGATTGAAATTAAGGATCCTTAAGATCTTGAAATCACTTCAAGAGGTTAATATAAGCTTCAATGATAAAAATGGTGTTCCCTCCTCTCCTCCCTTTATTATACGACACACACTCACACACTCTTCTTTCTTCTTAAAAATTCTGGACTTTTCTATCTAAATAAAATATATTAATTTAGCTTTGGACATATGGCAATCTTAGCCCCTCAAGTTTCATCTTTCACACAAGGGCCACACATCTTTCATCACATAATACCTATATACTTAAAACTTACTACCTAGCAAAGTACAACATAAAATACTTTCTAAAAAAATGAAATAATACTATCACTTATTTTATATTATAGTACCTTGTCGGGATACGGGTGTAACAATGACAATCCAAACACATTGAGCACAAAGTTAAAGATACAATCTTTCCTTGAAGACAAAGATGATGAAGTTAAAGAATTACAAAGAAACTTGAAATCAAGCAAGTAGAATTCAAGTTAGGGGAGGATTGTTGGGATATAAATTCAAAGTACTGCTGAAGAAAGTCAAAGTACTGCTTATGTATAAAAGTCAAAGTACTGCTCATGTGAAGAAAATCAAAGTACTGCTATGGATAAAGGACTAATATGAAAATCGTTAAAGGATTATTATGTAAAGTTATTATTAGATTAGAATATTCTAGAGGTGATTTAGAATTAGTTTACTTGTCGTACAAGGATTGTAAACCGACTTAGGGTTTTCCTTATGTCTATAAAAGGACCCCTAGGGTGGTATTAGAGAATACGATTTTTATGAATTAGAATAAGAAGTACATACGATATTAGAGATTTATTTAGTGATTAGAGTTGTTAGTGAATCTGTATAATAAGCAGGTTCAAAGTTTGGTTTTAATATAATCGTTGAAGTTTGTTATTCTTCTTTGCTTTGTTGAAGTAGATTCCGCATACTTAATAGAGTTATGTAAGTGTTTCATTATTAATAGTTTTGAGTTTATTCAAGATTCTTAAACCTTTACAAGCTACATAGTTAGTTTGGTCAGAGTATACATCGATCCAACAAGTTTCTTTTCAATTTTTACAAGATACGTCCTTGTGATTTGCACACAAATTCACATTCAGTCCTTTTTTTCAAATGTCTCTCACGAATCATCCCAATTGTTGTCAAATTTTGCCGTTTTCGTCCTTGTTGCCAACGATCGTTAGTATTTATCGTTTCGTCCTTGTTGCCAATGATCGTTAGTATTTATCGTTTTCGTCCGTTTTTATACGTTTTTGCTCATTTTCATATGTTTTCGTCTGTTTTACTTACGTTTTTGTCCATTCTTATACGTTTTTATACATTTTCGCCTGTTTTATACGGTTTTATTTATTTATTTATATTTTTTTATTTTTTTTCTGTTTTTCTTACTTTTTCATATGTTTTTGTCTGTTTTATACGTTTTCATCCGTTTTTCTACGTTTTGATCCGTTATCTACGTTTTCTTCCGTTTTTCTTACATTTTCTTACGTTTTCGTCCATTTTTATACGTTTTCGCCCATTTTATATGTATTTTGTCTATTTTTCTTATGTTTTCGCCCATTTTATATGTATTTTGTCTATTTTTCTTACGTTTTCGTAAGTTTTTGTCTGTTTTTATACTTTTTCGTCCATTTTACTACATTTTTGTCCATTTTTCTTACATTTTCGTCTATTTTTATAAGCTTTCATCCATTTTACGTTTGAAAACGTAGAAAAATGGACGAAAACGTATAAAAATAGATGAAAAGTAAGAAAATTAGACGAAAACATATTAAAACGAGCGAAAATGTATAAAAACGGACAAAAACGTAAGAAAAATGAACGAAAACGTTAAAAAACGGACGAAAACGTATAAAAGTAGACAAAAATGTAATAAAACGTAAGAAAAACATATCAAAACGTATAAAATTGGATGAAAATATATCAAAACGGACGAAAGCATATGAAAAACGGGCGAAAATATAGAAAAACGGACGAAAATGTATAAAAACGGACGAAAACGTACGAAAAACAGACAAAAACGTATCAAAATTGGCGAAAACATATAAAAACGGACGAAAAAGAAAGAACAACAGATGAAAACATATAAAAACGAGCGAAAACGTATAAAACGAATGAAAACGTAAGAAAACAGACAACAACGTACGAAAAATGAACGAAAACATTTAATAACGGACGAAAACGTATAAAAATAGACAAAATAGACGAAAACGTAATAAACGTAAGAAAAATGGACGAAAACGTAGAAAAACGGACGAAAAAGTAGGAAAACTGACAAAAACGTATAAAACGAACGAAAACGTATAAAAACGAGCGAAAACGTAGAAAAACGGATGAAAACGTAGAAAACGGACGAAAACATATAAAAACAGATGAAAACATATAAAAATGACGAAATGATAAATACTAACGATCGTTGGCAACAAGGACGAAAACGGCAAAATTTAACAACAATTGGGATGATTCGTGAGAGAAATTTGAAAAAAAAGAACCAAATGTGAATTTTTTTGCAAATCACAAGGACGTATCTTGTAAAAACTGAAAAGAAAATGTAAAGTATTAATTGCATTTTTGGTCCCTGTGGAAAGAGGGGGTAGTCAGGTCATTTAACATTGGCCTAAGGTGGCTCAGGGACCAAAAATGCAACAGAAACTTGAAAATGAGGACGTCTTGTGCAATTTCAAAGTTTTAGGGACCAAATCTGTAATTTGGCCATACCACAGGGACCAAAAATGCAACTAACTCTATATAAATCAATCAAACTATTATTCCAATAGTCTAGACATGCACCCGAACAAAATCCCCGCCATCAAAATACCATCCGATCGAGTTCATCAATTTCAGGTAATTGTTGAATTCTTTATTTTTATGTACTGATGGTGTTAGAAAATTGTTGAATTTAAGGTTAGTTTGTTCGCAAAATAAAGGTTCGTTTAGGTTTTGGGAAAATAGTTAGTAATCTTTAATTATTGTGAAAAAAACCAGGATCATGTATGGGATCGCTTCTATTTGTCCCCTACCATTCAAATTTCCTCCCGTAGGCAGGAGGGGGATGACCGAAGAGAGGAAGAGGTCATACGAGGCTCTACCGCCAGATGCACAACATTACCTCGACCAGTTTGATGATGGCACTACTAAACCCAAGGTTTTTTTTTTTTTTTTGCTTATTATTCTTCACTGAAAAATATGTATTGATAACTGATTTATGGCAGCACAACGATGATGATGAAGACGTTTGGAATTGTAATGCTTGGAAATCTAAAACCAAAAATGGGCAGGTACCAAATCATCATGTTACTATATGATCTCTGTTAGTGTGCTACATCTTTTACCCTTCTTTTATATCTTGATAATTTCTTACAAAAAACTACATGTCAGGATGTACCCGATTGGAAACAAGTAGCACCAAAGCCTCTACCTTATGGTACGCTGACATGTTTTCGACCAAAAACACATCTGGATTTTCATGATGCTTCTTACTCCAAAATTTCTGGCAAGGAGTACAATGCGTGGAAACGCTACCGGGAGTCTCTACCACCTGAGATGAAAAGTTGGTTGAATAGCTTTGATGACCCCGTTCAAACATCGGATGATATCAACCAAGCCAAGGTTGTTAATCTTATGACTATTACTCTAATTTTTATTGCTTTATTGATTATTCAACTTCTTGTTGTATTTATTTTTGGTCATCTTCATGAATTTGTTGTGAAGTGACTGAGATCTAAATACGTACATAAACGCATAACAGTATAAGACTCACCTCTAAATAGTAAGAATTCTTAGACGAACCTGATCATTGCAAGTCACACGAATGAAAACCTTCTCACTTGTAACGATTTGTGTATAAACTATACAGAGCAAGAGGAAATATGAAGAAAGGAAAAAACCCAACAGCAACATGAAGAGGAGGAAATATGAAGAAAGCAGCTACTGCAGAAGGGGGTAGGAGACCATGGCCGAACAGCAGTAGATGGTGAAGAAAGCAGCAGGAGCAAATGATGAAGTGTAGTTGACTAGTAGTATTTGCTTTTATTTAACCTGTTGAACTTAATCTTGAACTCCATCCATAAACACGTCCTGTACTGATCCATATATCTGCTTGCTTTTGTTTGTTTGTTAGTTTATCGTTGGTTCATATTCTTTCATCTGTTGTTGACAAATTACCAGTACAGAACTTTTAGTTTGATTATCTACGGCTCCAGGCATCATTTGAAAAAGTTAAATAAATCATAGCAGATTTGCATATGAGAATTTCTTTTGTGCCGGCGTGAGCCCCTAAAGTCAAACCTTGTTACAACTTCTTAACTAAATAGTGGAGACCTTTCATCATGATCCTAATCTCTTATCTGTATCTTTCATAGAGAAGTTATTTACAGATTTTATGTTATACTTTAGGAATAGAGAGGACTCATTTTGACTAATTTTAGTCAAATCTATTATTTTCAAAAGCTTTCTAAAAGGACTTGCTGCTAGTCAGCTAGCTCCTTTCCTTAGGCGTTTTCTTCTGCGTATAAGCTTTAATCCCTACATTGAGGTAACTACCAATCAGTTGTGTGTATTTGTTTTACATCTGCAACCTTCAGTGTCTCACTTGTGTATCCAATATTCCAATGTCAACAGCAAGCTTTTATCAGGCCATGCCCAAAAATGCCACCCTTGTAACGATATGAGCATCAAATATTTGTAACATCTATGTCTTCAGTTAGATACACTAATCGGTACATGATCAGTAACTTATTGAGCTGGGTAATGAGTCAATATGTAATTTTGGGTACGTACATATTGGGTTGGGTCGAGTCAGAACATTTTTTATCCAAAATTTACCAACACATAATTAGTGTGTCAACTTTGATTACCGAAATTGTTTTGCTGAGTTGGTGGACATCCATCAAGAGCAAGTAATATTTGGCTGTTTATTTCATCTTCATGGTCCAATGAAAGTGTATTGGTAAAATTGATTTTATGTCTGAAATTTTGTATAGATACTTGTCAGCTGTAATATCTTTCTTGATTTTGGATCTCTATTTGCAGTTCTCCTTGAAGATTGAGAACCTAAGTAACCTATATAAGTACCAAAGAACTTGAACATATAACATTATAACGATCTCATCAGGATTGTTGCCAAGAATTTTTTTTCACAACGATAGTTGTACTGCATGTTAAAATAACAGCAGGTGAGTGAGTTTAACCACATATATAACTTATTGTAGCATTGTTGGACATCACAGGTCCTACCTATTGGAACTAATCATGTTATTGAGGTAACATTTAGTTAAAATTCGCATGGTCATATGTGATAGGTATATATGGTGTAAGGCCTGCAGTGTATTCAAGGTTTTCTCACCCATTTAATTTTCGCTTGCACCACCAACTTCCTCAAATATTTTTCTCACCCACTCAGAATCATGATCATGAACTACTCCTAAACTGTTGGCCACCCTTCTCATCCTCCTAATTTCATTTTTCTCAGGCACCTCCAAAGGCAGATGTGTTGCAACCAAGGTTACTAACGAGTGTATCAATGGTGCACCTTCTGCAAGCACCGCCCCACCAGCTTCTGCTAAAAGTGGTTCAAAAGTGGATAATCTGTCTAACATTTGCTTCTGGTTCTATCCGATCACCAGAGTGAATGCTTCCAGAAACTGCTTCTAATGATTCTCGACTTGCCCTTAGTGACGTGTCGATGCAGTTCAAAAGGGCAGCTGTATGTTTTTTCATCATTATGTCAAGTCGGACAACTCCATCACCACCAAAATGTACGGACAAAAGCTTGTACTTCTTTGAGATCGGTGACTGCCTCAGCAAAATAGCCACCAATGGGTCTCGTACTCTTACAGCATCGGTGGAGTGGTGCAAAAAGGATCTCGGCTCCCGAGACGTCCTTCTCGATGTTTTCAACATATCAATTGCAGACGGCCTCGATGGCAGATCCGGTGTTGTTCAGCAGGTTTTTCAAATATGTGCAACGATGAAACATGCCGACATAAAGCCTCTGTCAACAGGACTTCCTGCATACCCTGTGTGAGGTCCATGCTGATATGTTGCTCTTCCAAATGGATTATACTTGTATGTCTACGAATTAGTGATTCAAGAACTGCGGGGCGCTGAAGATCTGTATCTGATTTCGATACAGCATGCAGCCTTCTCCTAAAGTTCCCAAGGATGCACTCATGTACTGCATTGCAATAAGTCATGCTGAAAAATTAGTTACAGTGCAATATTATGGGTACAATAAAAATTTTAGGTAAAAATATTGGCCCATTTATTTCTGAATAAGCTTGGGGTCATGATTTACTACGGAGTATTATCAATAACGGGTTAAACAGGTAATTAAAAAAAAGTTGGCTAAAAAGGAAACAGGTCAAATGTTTTTAATAGGTCGAAAGCTGCATAAATGTTTAAATTAATCTCCAGGGATTCACACGAAGCTTAGCTTCTACATTAAGAAGCCTAAAGTGGCAAGCAAAACAATAGTTGCGAGGTCAAAAGCTTATATCAGAAAAAACTGAAACAGAGAACTTGCACAAAAACACAATGAGTGGTAGGGGAAAATGCATCATTTTAGAAACTGACGGAGGATTCATATAGTAGTACTCTGTGTTCAAAAAAGTCACTTTTGATTCCAAAATTATGGACCTTCTTACTTCATTAACTATAGAGATGGACTGTTTTACCTTTCTATTTGAAGACATTTTATACTGGTACTGTGTTCTTATGTTTTAATGGACGGAATTTCTATACTCCTAAGTCTGAAGTTAAAACGGAACATGTAACTTCATTACCATACATGTAACTAACATAGGGGCTTACCTCCCTCAATACGAAGGCATGATTTAAGACACATATAGGCTCCATGTCATTCAAAACTGAGCAAAGATTTGCCAACCTCTGCATGCCAGCTTCTAACCTGCCAACGGACACATTATATATATCAATGTTTGTGTAAATTCTCAGATAGCATATAATAACATTATCCTTTCTAAAAAACCATGTGACAACTCCAAAGGTAATCTTCAAGTGTCTTACATTTTAATGGAGTTATTACTTTCAGGATAGCTTTCATAGCCTGGCAAATGCAAGCTAGATACGCCCCTTGGGGATTTTGCTGAAGGAATAGAAAGTCTGGATGTCAAGTTCATGAGAGTTGCTGCCTGCTCTGGAAGAAGCTGAAAGTTAAGTGGTTTATAGTCAGTCTTATGCATTAACGGTAACATGGCTAAATTCTAAATGCGCTGGATAAACAAGTAGGAACCTGCATCTCCAAGGAGCCAAAACCTCCTTCAGAATCAAGAATATTTGATTAGCCCTTCAAACCCTCCCATGATGGACTCAATGAGAGACTCGCCATATTGAACAGCATCTCGACCAGTTCTAGTGAGATGCATTCAAGCAATCAGCATTCATTAACTATTACTTCCATTAGATCCATACACACCATCACAAAATGATAAGAGGCGGCAATATGGGCAGGGTAGGTAACATACCAAATGGATTCGGGTAAGAATGGGACTTTTGATGTTTGGGTCAAAAGGGTTGAGTCATGTTGGACCGACCCAACAACATTATGTCCATATTTCAAATAAAACATTTATATAACTTCTCTCAAATAAAATGATCCAAAAACTGTATGCATCTTAAGACACATTAACAAACTTTTGACCCCTTTTGGTTCTAGCAAAACTTTAGATTTGGCCAATACCATTTTTTGGAGAAGAATAAATCATGAAGATCATAATTCTTCAAGGATGCAACTTAAACTTACCATATCTACACCACTATCGACTGGCCTTAGATCTTGATGAACTAATCCCGAAGTGTTGGAAGTACCATACGACTTCACTTTGTGTCAATGCCAGCACAGAAAATACCATCTGAACAAACAACAAAATGACAACAGAAGTTCACCTATTATATCAGTACTTACAGTATAGAAAATTATAGAACATAGATTGAAGAATCGAGAATCTATGGAGTGCAATGGACCTGATTATTAGGAGCAATAAGCTTGGTTGGTGAGTAAAGAAGAGAACCATTCTTCCAATCTCTTGCTTTTATAATATCCTCCTCTCATGATGCATTGCATCACAGGATGAAAATGTTTGTTCATGCACTTCAGTGCAACAAAAAATCTTTAAATTACTGAATATATAGAAAATGCATATGATATGGGACCTTCAGGCGAAACCCTTTTGAGGGTTCCGTCCGTGTGGGACTTTGGTTCCGCCAGAACAGACAGCAAATCACCAAGAAATCTTTCCATATCTTTGTCAAGTCTAATCAAAATCATTCAAGGTCAACTTGTAAGATATGTTGAGTGAGAATCTAGCTAAGATATGCATGAGATCTTACAAGGTCAACTTGATAAGACATGTATGATGCAATGCATGATGTAAATATATATTTCCAATTTTAGACTTTTACTAATATGAAAGTGAACTTGTAAAAGTATTTTTATATCAACTTGGAATAATGTTTGTATGATGTGTTTAGTAAGTAATTGAGTTACTAGAGATGTTTAAAACTTTTAACTCAATTAAAACACATTATTTAGTAAAACTTACTAAATATGTTTTGACACTAAATGTGCTATCAACATTATAAGTTAAATAATGAATCATGTAGCAAATGTAATGTTTACTTAGACGATATTTGTATTAACAACCACCACCAACAACTCCAAAAACAACCACCACTACAAACACCACCAGTTATAATTTTCGAGGCTACATCGACCGCTAATCAACCCCCTACCACGACTACCCAGTCATCGCCTGAAGTTGCAGCGGATCCTCCTCCAAATGTTCTACCTACACGTATCTATAAGTCTACTAAAAAGGATGATTTTGTTTATTCTTGCTATGCTAGTTCGTTTGCATCTTTTGTTGCTTCTATTCACAGTCTTTAAGAACCTATTTCCTATATAAAAGTTGTTTGTGATATACTTTGGCAGGGTGATAGGGCTGAGGAACTTACTGCATTATATGAGACTCACTTTGGCAGGGTGATATGGCTAAGGACTTAATACCTTTGCCAATAGGCAAGCGTGCTATTGGCTCTCTTGGGTCTACAAGATTAAAACCAAATCTGACGGGTCCATTGAAAGATATAAGCCTCGACTTGTTGCTAAAGGTTACTCTCAAGAGTATGGCATGGATTATGAAAAGACATTTGCTTCTATTGCAAAAATGACAACTGTCTGAACTTTGATTGCAGTAGTTTCTAGTTGTCAATGGAAAATATCTCAAACATATGTCAAGAATGCCTTCTTGAATGGTGAACTAAATGAAGAAGTTTATATGAAACCACCTCCTACTGTTCCTTACCAGTCAGGTAAAGTTTGTAAGCTCTAGAAAGCTCTTTATGGATTCAAACAGGCATTACGTGCTTGGTATGAGAAGTTTTCCACAGTTGATACTTATCTTGGATTTATCTCTAGTCATCATGATTCCGCTTTATTTGTTAAACGTTCAAGTGTTGGACGTACTTTGGTGTCCTTATAGGTTGATGATATGATTATTACTGGAGATGATTGTGATGGAATTGAATTGTTGAAAGTAGAGTTGTTTCATCGGTTTGTTATGAAGGTTTGGGTTTACTACGCTATTTTCTTGGTATTGAAGTTGCTTTGTCCCCGAAAAGTTATCTTCTATCTCAGTCCAAGTATATTGCCAATTTGTTTGATCATGCCAAAATGACAGATAATAAGATTGCCAACATTCCACTTGATGCTAAAGTAAAATATAACCCTACAGATGGTAATGCTTTACCTGATCCTAGTTTCTAGAACACTATTGCTGGGAGTTTGGTTTATCTAACAATGACTCGATCATATATTGCTTATGTTGTCCACTTTGTTAGTCAGTTTGTTGCTGCTCCCACTACAGTTCATTGGGCTGTTGTCCTATAGATTCTCCAGTATCTTCGAGGTACTCAATTTCAAACACTCTTGTTTCCTTCCACATCTTCTTTTGGCTGGTGATTCTATTACTCGCAAGTCTACAACTGGGGTTTGTGTTTTTCTTGGAGATTAACTTATCTCGTTGAAGAGTAAGAAACAAGATGTTCTTTCAAGATCTTCTACTAAAGCTGAGTATCATGCCATGGCTGTTAATACTAGCGAGATTGTTTGGTTACATTGGTTACTTGCAGATATGGGTGTTCATATTACTAGTACGACTCCATTATATTGTGATAATTTTAGTGCTATTCAGAGTGCACGCAACACAATTTTTCATGAAAGGACCAAGCATATAGAGCTTGACTGTCATTTCACTAGTCACCATCTTCAGGTGGGCACCATTTTTTTGCCGTTTGTTTCGTCTTCTTTACAGATTACCGATATATTTAGCAAGCCTCACTGTAGCTTGCATTTTCGTTTTTTATCTGAAAAACTCTTAATTTTTCTCGCTGCAACATTGTGAGTTTGAAAGGGGATGCTTAGTAAATAAAGCTGATCCACTTGTGTCGGCCCATTAGCCCGTCTAGCATTAGGGCATCCTCTCTTTATTTTGTGTATTTATACATTGCTTGTAGAGACTTTTTATTCATCAAGTAATACAAGTTTCTCAGTTTTGATTTCTTAGTTTCTACAATAAGTACACACCGAACAAATATAGATGAAACATAATTGTTAGTTGTTTTTATAGTCTGAATCTCGTCCGTGAAATATCACAATTACAAAACATTAAACACGACATATATCAAACTAAAATTTTAAAACAAATTTGATTCATAGACTTCATATGTGCACGAGAGTTATAACTAGTAAATAAGCTAACACAAACATATGGTCACTACTTAACCGTTTTAGTGATAACCTAGTGGTAAGGAGGGTGTACATTTTAAAATGATAAGAGAAATTGCGTACATCAGTTGCAAAAGGCTAGACTTCTCTTGAAACCAGAACAATTTTCCTTAAGAAAGGGAAAACAGCGGATTAAGATCCTCTCATGTTTTAACCAAACATGATCTAGATCATGTTGTTACATTTTGTGGAAATATAAAAGTAGACCATGTTTTGTTTAATTAAAAATTAAATCTTTATTTGTTTCTTAGGTCATGTTCATTTGAAAGGATTCCTTTAAAAAAAAAAAAAAAAAAAAAAAAAAAAAAAAAAAAAAAAAAAAAAAACATTGTCAACCATATTTTTAAGTGCACCACTTTAATAACTTTCCCAAAAGCTCACGGGTCCATTTGCAATTATTATCATTTTCACAAAAGTGGTTGAGTAGTTCCATTTTTACACCACAAACACACAACAATCACTACAGATAAATAAACTGATAATAAAAGATGACCTATCATCAACTACCTTAAGAAAAAACCAAAACAACAATCAAAAACCACCTAAAAAAAATAAAAAATGTCCGATGTTCCTATGCCACCAGACATACTTTCACAAATCTTATCATGGTTACCAGTTTCATCACTTTTGAAATTAAGGCTTGTTTCGAAAACATTTCGTACTTTAATTGATAGTTCTTATGTTATTAAGCTACATATCAATCACTCACTTGATACCAATACTAATAACAATCTTATATTTGGTGGTGATAGATCCCTTCATTTTCTTAACTTAGATTCTTGTGATGCTAGTACTAATAATGTTGTTAAGAAAATAGATAACCCTTTGTACTTTGCTTTATATGATACTGTTATCTTAGGGTCTTGTAATGGTGTGGTGTGTTTATGTACTACTGAGCCTGATAACGAAGTTGCGTTTTGGAACCCGTTGGTTCGTAAGTTTAGGAAGATGAGGATGGTTCCTGCCAAGAATATCGATGGGATGGGGAGAGGGATTTGTATTAAAGGGTTTGGTTATGATCATGTTAAGGATGATTTTAAGGTTGTTAGGTTGGTTCAGTATGTTACTTTGTTTAACGAGCTTGAGTATTCCAAGATTGAGGTTTTTGGTGCGAGGAGTGACGGGGTTAGGAGAGAAGTTGGGGAGTTTCCGTATTTTTTATGTTATCGAAGGTATTTTAATGTGTTTGCCAATGGGGCGTTGCATTGGTTGGTTAGTGAGAAACCTGGGCGGAAAGGTGAGTTTTTGATTGCTGCGTTTGATGTTGCCAAGAATGAGTTGAGATTGGTTCCTAATCCGGATATTGTGAAGGAGAATGTTAAAGTTGATTTGGCGATATTGGGTGGGTGTGTTTGTATGGTTTGTAATTACCCGAAAAAGAATGTTGATATTTGGGTTATGAAAAGTTATGGAGTTCAGGAATCGTGGAGTAAGTTGATTTCGACTTCGGATGCTAAGCTTGTTGTGGAGTTGGATTTCTTGAGGCCGATTGTGTATTCTAAGAGTGGGAAAGAAGTGTTGTTGGAGAAGAATTTTCAGAGACTTTATTGGTATGATCTCGAGAGTAAGATGGCGAAAAGATTTAAAGTGGCTGGTATGCCGAGGTTGTTTGTCACTGAATTGTTTACGGGAAGCCTTGTTCAAGTGACTGTCGGTAATGCTTCTAAAAATGGTAAAAAGAAAGAGAAAATTGAGAATCAGAAGGTAAGAAAGAAAGATGACTTTTTATCAAAGGGCTTCAGACTTGTGCTTTAAGAAAATAAACAAAAAGTAAGTTAGCTAATTTTATCTGCAAGTGTTTATTTCATGTTATCTCCAAAACATTATTTGAGACAGTTGGCTCATCACAGTTGGTTGATTAATGCTTGTCTAGGGCTAAAAGTATACTTTAGGAGAACGACATATGGTTTGACTTTCAGGTACAGATGGACTAAAGTTCAATCTCTAAATTGTTATAGTATTTCTGCACCAGGTGTGCTATAGTTATAGTTCATATCATGATTTTTACATTAGGGGGCACCAGAAAGTAAGTGTATTGTGTTTGTTGTAGAAGATTTGGAAAATCCGACCAGCAGGTTATGATGAAGAAGCCCCTGTACATAGAAGTATATCACACATCTACATCCTAAGAACACACACTATATACATATAGCATACACCCTAAACACTGCACACAGAAGCCACTTTTGTTGCCAAATTTCTAAGGGCAGAGCATGGCATCCAGCCTCGTATAACCATATGTCAGACCAGTAAATTACATAGCAATGTTCAAAACAGTGGATCTTACACACAACTGCATTCAGAAGGTCGTCACTTTTCCTTCGTAATCATTATAAGTATTGATAACTTCCATTTTTTGTCACTATTGAGATGTATTCTATCTTATTTCACTAAAATATATAACTGATTAACTTCCATTGAGTTATGATCTCAGTCAAACGTTTTATATCTTATGGGGCGAATTGAGGAACCAAAAACAAGTGTACAGTCTAGAATTTGAATTATTAAAATATTAGAAAATAAAATGCATAACCCAATCAGTAGACGTGTACTGGTTTTGTGGCAAACTGAGGGCGTAATAAGTACTGCACTCATCCCAAATTTTTATTAAGGTCTTGCCTAAAAGATAACATATTTATATATGTAGAAATTGGTCTATCTTCTTATATTCCTACATAGCTCTATCTTGGTCATCCATTTCCAATTCGATATCTTTTTTAGTGATTGTTTTAACTTGATATTGGATTTGTTGGCAACATTAGAATGTGTCGTTAAACGTTTAAGAATAGTGTTGAAAAACCTGTCTTTATATTACTAGCTAAAAGTGTGACAGAGAGACTGATCTCAAATTCTGGATAAAATTTTCTTACGATTTCATGTTTCATAATTAACAGTGTGATATTTTCTGCAGTTGCAATCAATCAAAATTTATCATCCAATACTTACAATAATTTCTTGAGAACTCAGTATGCCGGTAACATCTGTAAAATACTAAACACTGCATAATTGCTATCAAGGCTTTTCTCTGTGTGCTTCTTTATCATTTAATTTGTATTACCTCTTGACTTGCCATTTATGTCTTAAGCAATGCAACAAGCTTACATATTGCTAATTTTATTGTTGGTTCATGCTTTCATGGATTTAGGTGGACATAAACTAGAGCAAGGTGTAGTTTTCATGCTTTTGCTTATTAGTTTATTGTGTCATATTTTGAGGTAGGTGAAAGACAATATCTCATTTTGTTAAAGGCTAATTTATTTCCCATGTAGAATACTGTTTTCTCTCAAGTCTCAGCAAAAGAAACATTATCAATCTACATGTTAGAATGAATTTAAAGTCAAACACGGACCTTTTTTTCGCAAACAGGGTGCTATTTTTTATTAGAGATCTGTTTTCTGTCAGCATATCTAACATTATCAGTCTAAATCTTAGAAACTAAGTACAGTAAGTCAAAACATTGAAATTTTCTGCCGGGTTATATTTTAAAATAGGATCCTTGTATCTTATATTATTCAAATCAAGTAAGTCTCATTTCTGGATTCCATTTTACCTTTTCAAATGCTTTGGTTAGTTGACTTTGTAGAAAATCCGTGATTCTTTTTTTTTTTAAGTTGACACATAGATCAGACTGTCAGAGTAATGTATCACTGTCAAAGATAAACCATATATCACGCTAATGATAGAACTTTGAACCTGCTAGTACTAACTCTACATCACGAACCTATTGTTATGGGTGGAGGAAATATGTGTGGGTTGGGTAAAGGTTAAAAAAAAGTAGCTTTCGGTGTGGGTGGAACTGGGTTGACCTGGAACATTTTTTTTGTCTGAAATCTAGGTTAAGTTTCTTTTTAATCTAATTGCTGGATCTGGCAATTTTTAATTACCCTGTGGTGTTTGAGTTTCATCGTTAACAGGTGTTCCCACTTTCTTTCATGATGATTCTCTTTACATATTCTTTCTAGGTTGCTATTAACTGATCGATCATTAATGAAGGACCAATAAGCTATTGTCAAATGATTACATTTTCTTCACTTTTACAGTCTTTTGATAGTTTTTTGGTCAAACATAGTTATATTTTAACAAGCTATAGTATCTGATAAATACTTATTATTCTGTTACAGGACTCACAATGACTGCAAGGGAAATAACATGGGCACATTTAAGGGCTTTTGTTCAAAGATGTTACAGCTTGGGGTGTACCGTTTGAAGTCTAACATAGAATAGGGTTTGGATTAGTAGTCTTCAAATACTGTCTAAAGTTTTTAAGGTTCAAAGTTAAATCATAAAATTTAAGCATGTATGTGTAATGTGTTGTTATCCTTGTTTAGCTTTACTGGATAGCATCGAAAGATCGCCTGTTCGACTAAACAACTTATACCAAAGGATCTGCTTTAGCTACATAATAATGCGCCTTTACTCGGTTTATGATTAATACATGTGGAAAGTTGCAGTTATTGGCCAACCAAGATAAGGCAATTTGATTACATGCATATGCAGTTTGTAAAAGTGGCAGGCATACCATGTTTTGTATTACAATGGGTGCACATGCCATGTTTCAATTTCTGTTATGAAACAGTTGCAATCATCAGTTTTCAGCTTTTATGCTGTGATGAAATGGGATGTTGAAGTCTTGCTGTCTTGGAGGTGGTTTTTTTAATCTGCTTCTGATAAGAACCGTAAGACTAGTTGTAATAAGGAAGGAGACCAACATACATCTCCCCTCCTACCTCAGATTTCTCTCTCCTATACCTACTTGGTGTAATAAGGCAACATGCATGTCGCTTGGCCGACCCTTTCATCCAACTTTGCCTCGA
The DNA here is from genome assembly GCA_030686995.1 of Artemisia argyi. NCBI lineage: Eukaryota > Viridiplantae > Streptophyta > Magnoliopsida > Asterales > Asteraceae > Artemisia > Artemisia argyi. Next base: position 269,173,002 of record CM060709.1, on the reverse strand, counting down.
TCGACCTACACATGACTGACACACTTTAATAGGCGACCGACTAGGACCTTGTACCGACCGACCGACTAAAACACCTTATTGCAACTAGGGGTGGCAATTTCTGACCCGACACGAAACCCGACCTGAAACCGACACGAAAATTAACAGGTTCGGGTTGAGCTAAATAGATTTCAAGTCAGGTTTTGGTCAACATATCTAACCCGTTTATTAAACAGGTCAGGTTCGGGTTGGGAATAAAATAAACGGGTCGACCCGCCAACCCGTTTAAGACTTTTTCTTAAATTAAAAATAATTTATATTTAACTATAAGGGTTAAATGTGTTAAACGGATCGACCCGCTAACCCTATTAACCCGTGTAATGTGCTAACTTTTGTATATAAAAAGGGTTAAATAGGTCAACCCAAAACCCGTTTATCATATTCAACCCGTGTAACCTATTTAACCCATCAACCCAAGTATATATACGGGTTAAATGGGTCACGTTCAGATTACGTGTAAATAGGTTAGGGTTGACGTAGCTGACCTGATGATTTAAATGGGTTAGGTTCGGGTTGAGGTTTTCTGACCCGCCAACCTGACAACCCGTACCCGCTAACCAGAACCCTACCCGAATTTCCACCCCTAATTGCAACTAGTCTAATAATCTTAAATTAGCGTTTGACATGTGAAAAAAACTGACAAACTTCTTATGATATGGGAGCTTAAGTGATTCAGGTTATATTTACAAGATTTTACCTTATTTTGTTTTCCCAACTATTTCGACTTATAAAACTATCTAAATTAGATTCTTCTTCCTTCTTTTGGTAACTTATACCAAGATAGCCTGAGAAATCCCCTTTCGATATGCTGGTAGCAACTGTTGGTTTTATAGACAAAATAATAATAGTCGTGTGTTAGGATCGAACTTGAGATCACGGGATTGCACACAATACGTATGAAGAGAAAAAGTAATAATTATTTATAAATATTATAATTAATTATTAAACACAAAATAAATAATAGTAATTAGTATTTAATGATTAATGACTAATGGACTATTAAACAAGATTAGGAAAGTAATACTAGGCAAAATTTGGAAACAAGAGAAGGTTCCGGAAACCCCTAGGGGAATCCAAAACCGATCGGCATAGGGAGGTTCCCACCTCCTTATGTGCCTTGAGCTCCAAGTTTTGAATAGTATATAAGCAAACCCAAGATGCATGTTTTTCTCATAACTTGTACACACACATCTTGGTGTTTTTCTCTCCTCTCTTTTCCTTTGGTCGATCCATCAAAACAAACCCTAAGGGTTTCGATTTTCTTAGATCAAAATAAGGTTTTGTGTTTATTACTTGCATAAACTTTTTCATGAATTAGTACGTGTGTACAAGAACGTGAATCAAACACACTATTGTTTGATTCTTGGATTGAATTACAAAAGAGGTAAGGGGTAATTCTTGTAATCCATATAAATCCTAATTAGGGTTCTTGTTCCAGAAGATTGCTTTTGATTCTTGTTCGGGCTAGAATCACAAAGGTATGTTTACTATTTAATTATTGATTAATTAATTACATGTTATTTGATCTTGTTATAATTGCTTCCGCTATGCTCACTTTGATGTACTTGGTTTATTTATATGAAGGTCATGATATAATAATTCCAACAGTGGCATCTAGAGCCGTTATAATGTGTAATTAATTATCGAAACGCATAAAAAATTGAATCTTGATTCGTTTAGTTACATGTTTTTAGGGTTTATTTGTTAGAATCCTAACCCTAAATTTTTTTTGGGTCGATTGACCTTAAGGGATTTTTAGGGTTTTGGTTTTTAATTTTTTAATATGATTAGAAACCCTAGGATGTCATGTAATTGTTATGCGTTTTAGTAAACGATCTTAGTGCAATATGTTAATTGTTAAGCGAAATCCATGAAAAAGTGCATATTTGCATGGATTTTTATATTGTGTTATAATTTAAATGGTTTAAATTGTTTATATGAATTAATGGTTAAGTTATATCGAAACATGTAAATTTATTTATAGATGTCAAATTGGGGAAGACTCCAATATTAAGTAATCAATTATGTGCTATGTGGTATTTATTTAATTTTGGCTTACGCAATCGATTTATCGATGTATGTGGCTCTTTTTCCTAGAAGAAGAAAGCCTTAATTGAATTAATACGTTATACACCTAAATTTGATTATTAATAGGACTATTGAATAAGATTTGCATGTGGCTACATGTTTTATACATATTTAATTGTTATAATTATGTATATTTGTTTATTTAGTTGTTTTATTTTTTTATTGTACATTACTTGTTTTGTTTATTAATTGTGTTAGACATATTTATAAACGAAAAGGGTAATTTTTGAATAGAAAAATAATACGGACTAAATAATGGCGAAATTGTTTTGGTTTTTAAGAATAAATCTCAAAGGATTGGTTGATTGATGTTTTTGTACGTAATGGTAAAATAGGCTCGACCGAAGTTTACACACTATAAGATGGGTATAAGGATGGTAACGCATTAAATTGTGGCCTTAGAGAGACAACATTCTGTCTTAACGCTCGTTTGTGTGTAAATTAGACTTACCGAACAACCATTACATGTACACTGTCATCTTAAGGGTGAATTATCCACAATTCCACAATGATTATCCGAAACACTAAGCTTTCGGGCTTATGCAAAAGTACGATATAGTGGATGATAATTGATGGTAATTCTTTAATTGGTGAACCCGATACCTCAATCAAAACTTTGTTATTTTATTCTTAGCAAATTGGTAATAAAAATGTTTTGTAAAACCAATGTTATGAAGTTGTATGCATGCTTTTTCAAACATTATTTTGATCACATCAAAATATTAATACCCTTTATAAAATTAAGTCGAATGCCTTCTAATTAAGAACACTTGAAGTTGTAATTTACGTCATGTGAGAACTTGGCGAAATTGCAACGGAGAGGTAAATTTCATGAATTCATTGCTAGCAGATCAACTTATGTGATGGATTTGTGAGTTTACAGTTTTTAAGTTAGACGACTTAAATTGAGTAGTAAGTGAGATCTTGGACTCAAGGCATTAAGATGGGAACTAAACATGCTTACAATACAAATATTTTGTGATTGTAAATCCCATATATCTAGGAATTGGACAAATGTTATGCCAATTACTTGTACGACAAGTTACCTCATATTATACTTTCATTACTAGCAGATCAATTGATGTGATGAAACTATGTTTATGGAGGATCCTAGTTTTCAAGATTATTCTATGGATATGATTTCCTTGGGTATTTTAATTTTCTTGAAAATTTGTATTATCAAAAATACTAATGTTTTGAACTTTCTTTATCTGTAGAAATGGCTCAAACTGATAACACCAACTTTTGTTCTGTGTTCAAAACTTATTTTGAACGAGAGAAATTGACTGACTCAGAGAATTTCAATGATTGGTATCGTTCACTTAGGATTGTCCTGCGAGTGACTGGTCAACTTGAAATCTTGAAAACGCCTTGTCCTAAAGAACCTGTAGGCGAGGCAGCTACTGAAGCTGCTAAGGCCAAATGGAATCTTGATTGTAAGGAACATATTGATGTGGCCGCAATGATGTTAGGGGCAATGTCCACACCTCTTCAAAGGCAGTTTGAAGAGTATTTCCCCATGAACATGATTGATGAACTCAAGAAACTATATGAGAAACCATCAAATGTAGAGATTTACGATTTGATGGAGGCTCTACATGGTTGTAAGCAGGGTGATGGTGAACCTGTGAGTGCTCATGTGTTGAAGATGAAAAGTTTCATGGATCAACTACAAACACTTAAGAAACCCTATGACAATGATATGGCTGTGAACTTAATCAATAGATCCCTTAACAAGGATTTTAGTGGTTTTGTGAGGAACTTCAATATGCATTGCGTGGGGAAGACAGTAAGTGAATTGCACGCACTGCTCATTGATTATGAGAAAGGGTTAACACCAAAGGCTCCTACGCCCCAAGTTCTTGCTATACAAGGGGGTAGAATTAACAAGCCAAATGCGAACAAGAAGAAGGGTAAAGGAAAGAAGAAGGCTGATAAGAATAAGCAGGTTATGGCTTATCAACCACCTCAACCTAAGAAGAACCCTCCTGTGAAGAATAATCCAAAGAAGGATCAAGGATGCCATTACTGCAAGGTGATGGGTCACTGGAAGAGGAATTGTCCTCTTTATCTCGATGATTTGCGAAACAATAAGGTTAAGAAGGCTGGGCACATGGGCGCCAGCACTTTAGGTAACTTATTTGTCATTGAATTATTTACTTTATCTCGTAAATTAAATTCCTGGGTATATGATACTAGATGTGGTATTAGTATTTGTAATACACTTAGGGGTGTAATCGAGCCGAGACAACTCGCGAGTAACTCGAGATCGACTCGAAAAATACTCGATTCGACTCGATTTTAAACGAGTCGAGCTCGAGCTCGAGCTACTCGTGTAAGATGTCGAGTCGAGTTCGAGTTCTATGTTACTCGGCTCGTGAAGCTCGCGAGCCTTAACGAGCTTTTCTATAATTACATATATGCCCTTCAAGAATATACGAGCCGAGCTCGAGCTTGAATTTTGAGCCGAGCTCGAGCTTTTCTATAGTGACTTCTTCAAAAACTTGATTTTATTTAATATATACGAGCCGAGCCGAGCCGAGCCTCGAGCTCGAGTTTTTGTGTTCGAGCCGAGCTCGAGCTTGAATTTTGAGGCTCGGTCGAGCTCGAGCCGAGCTTCGAGCTCGAGTATTATATGTCGAGCCGAGCTCGAGCTTGTCAATACTCGACTCGACTCGGCTCGTTTACACCCCTAAATACACTACAGGGGTTTAGAGAGGAAAGGAGACTAGCTTATGGGGAGCAATTTCTGCATGTGGGAAATGGAGCACAAGCAGCAGTTGAAGCCATAGGAATGTTTAATTTAGTTTTACCTTCGGGTTTAGTACTTTGTTTAAATAATTGTCATTATGCACCTTCTATAATTAGAGGTGTTGTTTCCTTTTCATGTTTGTTGGATCTTGGTTTTACTCATACTATTGATGGCAATAAAATTTCTGTTTCTTTAAATGGTGTATTTTATTTTAATGTTGTTGCTGTGAATGGTGTGTTTGAAATTGATATGAATAATTGTATGACTTCCAACAATAATAATTCGATGTACAACATAAGTAAGAGAATGAAGTATGACTTGAATTCGTCTTACCTTTGGCACTATAGACTTGCCCATATAGGCAAGACTCGCATGCAAAAGCTGCAACGTGAAGGGCTTTTGAATAATATCAATGATGAGTCATTTGATAAATGTGAGTCTTGTATTTCTGGGAAGATGACGAAGAAACCTTTTCATAATAATATGGAAAGAGCTTCAGATCTACTTGGTTTGATACATACGGATGTATGTGGACCACTTAGACATGTGTCAAGGAGAGGTGCTGTTTACTTCTTAACTTTTACAGATGATTTTAGCCGTTATGGTTATGTTTATTTACTTAAGCATAAACATGAGGTGTTTGAAACATTTAAAGTTTTCAAAGCAGAAGTAGAATTGCAATTGGGAAAGAAGATTAAAGCTCTTCGTTCTGATCAAGGTGGTGAATACCTTAGTCAAGATTTTAAAGATTTCTTAACTGAGAATGGAATTGTCCAGAATCTCACATCTCCATATACTCCATAACAAAATGGTGTATCTGAGAGAAGGAATCGTACATTGTTGGACATGGTTCGATCAATGTATAATCTTACTAATATTCCTTTGTCTTTTTGGGATTATGCTCTTGAATCAGCTGTTCGTATTTTGAATATGGTTCCCACCAAGAAGGTTGATAAGACACCATATGAGATATGGACTGGAAAAGCTCCGAACTTGTCTTATTTGAAGGTCTGGGGTTGTGAGGCGTATGTTAAACGTGACTCACAAGATAAACTCCAACAAAGATCTGTAAAATGCATTTTTGTAGGATACCCAAAGGAAACAATGGGTTACTACTTTTACTACCCACCTGAGAACAAAGTGTTTGTTGCAAGATATGGTGATTTTCTTGAAAGTGATTTTGTGACTCAAGAAATCAGTGGGAGAGTATATGATCTAGAAGATGATCTAAATAATGCATTGCCTTCAGAAAACACTAGCACACTTCCTATAGAACCGGAAAGTCTGGGTCCTCCACCGGAAGTTGAAGTAATTCCCATTCGCAGATCTTCAAGATCTGTGAAAGCTCCTGACCGTCTATGTCTTAATGTAGAGGTTGATGAACATACACTAGGGGATCTTAATGAACCTACTAGTTATAGAGCTGCCATTAATAACCCTGAAAAGGCTAAGTGGAAAGCTGCTATGGATGGGGAAATACAATCCATGCATGACAATGAAGTCTGGGAAGAAGTTGACTTACCTCCTGGTGCCAAGGTAGTTGGGAGTAAGTGGCTCTACAAAATTAAGACTGACATGGATGGATATGCACACATTTATAAGGCTCGTCTAGTTGCTAAAGGTTTTACTCAAACTTTTGGAATTGATTACGAGGAGACGTTTTCTCCTGTAGTAGACATAAGAGCTATAAGAATTCTCATAGCTATAGCAGCGTACTATGACTATGAGATTTGGCAAATGGATGTGAAAACCGCTTTCTTAAATGGTCATTTAGATGAAGACATCTATATGGCACAACCAGAAGGGTTTGAAAATCCAGAATTTCCAAATGTGTATGCAAGCTTAAAAGATCCATTTATGGATTAAAGCAAGCATCACGACAATGGAACAAGAGATTTGATGCTGAGATCAAAAAGTTTGGATTCACTCAAAATCTTGATGAGCCATGTGTGTATCACAAAGCTAGTGGGAGTGATAATGTAATTTTCCTAATTCTTTATGTTGATGACATATTGATCATGGGAAAAGACATTCCAAGTTTGCAAAAGGTTAAGGCATATCTTGGAAAGTGCTTTTCTATGAAAGATTTAGGAGAAGCTGCATACATTATGGGAATCAAAATCTATAGAGATAGATCAAGGCGGTTAATTGGATTAAGTCAAAGTGCTTACATTGACAAAATATTGAAAAGATTCAATATTCAAAATTCCAAGAAAGGATATTTGCCGATGGAAGTAAAACATGGCTTATGTAATGAGTTTTGTGCTTCAACACCTGCTGAGGTGACTCGCATGAGTAAAGTTCCTTATGCTTCGGCTGTAGGATCTATTATGTATGCGGTTAAGTGCACAAGGCCAGATGTGGCGTTTGCTCAAAATATTACCAGTCAATTTCAACAGAATCCAGGTGATGAACATTGAATTGCTGTTAAGCATATTCTTAAGTATTTGAGGAATACAAAAGATATGTTTTTGGTATATGGTGGAAATCCAACTGCAGAACTTTGTGTTACAGGTTTCTGCGATGCATCCTTTCAAAGTAATAAAGATGATTCGAAGTCTCAGACGGGTTATGTCTTTGTTATTAATGGAGGAGCTGTAGACTGGAGGAGCAAGAAGCAGAGTACAATTGCGATGTCTGAAACAGAAGCTGAATACATTGCTGCTTCAGAAGCTGCTATGGAGGCTGTTTGGATTAGGAAATTCGTTTCAGGGCTTGGTGTTATGTCTTCAATTGAATTACCTATTAATATGTATTGTGACAATTCTGCTGCAATCATATTTGCCAATGAACCTGGAGTCATGAGAGGCACCAGACATTTTCTACGGAAGTATCACTTTGTTCGTGAAAAGGTTAACGAAGGTGAAATAAATCTGCTGAAAGTTCACACAGATGATAACTTAGCTGATCCGTTCACTAAGGCTTTGGCAAAAGAGAAGCTTAATGAATTATCCAATGGAATTGGACTTAAATTAGCTAGTAGTTTCATGCATAACTGTGATTAGTATTTGGATAAAGGATATTGTAAACAATTATTATTTTAATGAAATAAAGTATGTTGGTATGTTTATTTCTATTGTTAATTATTGTTGTCCTATTTTTGCATGTTTAAATCCATGAATAAGAGTTATTCTAAATTGTCCGTTGTCAGTTAATAATATGGGAATATTATTGAATTAAGAAAAATCTGAAGTTGGTATAATATACTTAAAGTATATTGATGCGTAAACATGCCATTTCAGACGATATTCGATGATACTGAATATAGGACTTATCCCAACTATATGATGTTACTTTATGGATCTTGTCATTAAGTAAATCATAAGAAGTTATCCTTAGACTTGAGATACAAGATAACGGTCATGAATGTAGTACATTTTTGTGGAACAACTTAACGCTATACGTAACTGGTAGTCATAAGGGTTGTTTTCGGAAGTGTTACAAAGTTTGTGTGTTTTTCTTGTAGTCAATAAAGAATTTGTTCCTTCAAATTAATTTTTGGAGTTTAATACTGCTGGGCCCCTCGTAGGGTTGTCAAGGTGTTTGCGTGGCCACGCCCAAGGTCTTTCCTGAAAGGTTCAGAAGATTTGGTAATCTTGTCAATTTCTAACAACGAGAAACAGAATGGTTAATTAAGGAATGACCTAGATCCATGTCCTTATTTAACACGGTATTAGAAACAAAGGGATAATAATAATGAGAAATCATTAAAAGGTTTTCCAGGAGCCTTACTCAAGTTGTACTAGAGGCATCGGCGTGTTGCAAGACGCTAACCGATGTGATCACACTATTATGATATGTCTAAGTGGGAGTTGTTGGTTTTATAGACAAAATAATAATAGTCGTGTGTTAGGATCGAACTTGAGATCACGGGATTGCACACAATACGTATGAAGAGAAAAAGTAATAATTATTTATAAATGTTATAATTAATTATTAAACACAAAATAAATAATAGTAATTAGTATTTAATGATTAATGACTAATGGACTATTAAACAAGATTAGGAAAGTAATACTAGGCAAAATTTGGAAACAAGAGAAGGTTCCGGAAACCCCTAGGGGAATCCAAAACCGATCGGCATAGGGAGGTTCCCACCTCCTTATGTGCCTTGAGCTCCAAGTTTTGAATAGTATATAAGCAAACCCAAGATGCATGTTTTTCTCATAACTTGTACATACACATCTTGGTGTTTTTCTCTCCTCTCTTTTCCTTTGGTCGATCCATCAAAACAAACCCTAAGGGTTTCGATTTTCTTAGATCAAAATAAGGTTTTGTGTTTATTACTTGCATAAACTTTTTCATGAATTAGTACGTGTGTACAAGAACGTGAATCAAACACACTATTGTTTGATTCTTGGATTGAATTACAAAAGAGGTAAGGGGTAATTCTTGTAATCCATATAAACCCTAATTAGGGTTCTTGTTCCAGAAGATTGCTTTTGATTCTTGTTCGGGCTAGAATCACAAAGTATGTTTACTATTTAATTATTGATTAATTAATTACATGTTATTTGATCTTGTTATAATTGCTTCCGCTATGCTCACTTTGATGTACTTGGTTTATTTATATGAAGGTCATAATATAATAATTCCAACAGCAACTTGATCTTTAAGTAAGGACATAAATGTGTGTGCCGAATCAAAACACCACAATCATGTAAAGCACATGAACGGAGGCCTAAAGCTGAAGTGCTGAACCGATGAAGGAACCTCTTATCGTTGTTTAAGCATTGTTATTACCTCTATATATTTTGACAACCATTTAAGGATTATTGCGACTTTAGTTCGGAATAATAAATAGCATCACCATCTTCTAAAACACAAATTCAAACACCATTAATAAAAAGTTTATTATAGCTGACTTGCAACAAAGTATGACTTAAAACACTTTGACAATGTGCGAACTGTCTCTCTCAATCATCTTATCTATTTGTTTTCTCAAAAAGTCACAATATGCTAAACAATCCAACAAATCACTACAAACGTTCTCAAAGGCATGTCGCGTAAGATTTATTAGTACTCCGTAATTATTGATTTCTCTATATTCATCTCATATAATTCTATCCACAGCATTCACGAAAAGAGGAGATGTTGGGTATTTAAGGTACAAAAACCTAAATTTGAATTGATAGACGTGTTTTAGTATGGTGTATGACATTATACTAAAAACAAAACCGTAAAGCATAGATATCAAAGCGGACAATATCTACCATAATAGGTCTACCAAGGTTGTCGATCAATTCTTCATTTTTTAATTGATTTCTAAAATGGATTACAATCGTCTCTCCTTTCTTAAGTGATTTCTGAAACAATATCGAACAATACTGATACGAACCAATTCGGTATCAGTTGGTCACGTGTGTTCCATGTGCGAGGCTAACTCACTTAGGCATGAAATAGGTAATGGTTTTTTATTCCCTACTTACTCTAGCATTGAATACAGTTTCTGTGTTGGTTTAATTTACTATTGTTTTCTCATTTAAAATTTCTTGTTGCCTATAGCATTGGTTGCATGTTAAGTATAATAATGTCTTCAACCCATGATTAATCATTTCTCCCTGATTGTGAACCAACTAAAAGGTACCTTGAGTGATATGAAAAATGAAATATGTAACAGCCATCATTTAAGCGTCCTTTCAAATTGTTGGCAGGAACAACTCAGAAGAAAAGTTCAAGAAGCTGAAGATTAGCACAGGAAAATGGTTGTGTTGGGATATGAGTTGAAGAACGAGAAAGTGTTCATGCATAGCCCGCAAAGCTTTAAAAATAGTAACCAAGCTGGAGTCTTACTATAAAGAGTTTAACTTCATGACTTTTCTTATAGTACATTTTACCATTATTTGTTCATTTGAGATCTATAATTGAAACTATGAGTTATTTATATGGTTTTAAAAATGAATGTCTACAACAAAGAGAGAATGTCTAATATGGTTGGCTTTTATAAACTTTGTTACAGTTAGAGTTTGATTACTACGAGATGTAGGTAGGTCGGTCAAGTTTGAATTTTTATCTACTCATGTTTGATCTCAAAGAAATATTGTGTTTTTATCTACTCATGCTTGTGCAATCTACCTCAACAAGAAATTTGTAAAACTTAGTTGTAAAACACATTGTGTTTCACATGTAATCTGAACAGACCATGTAATACTTATGCTCTATAGTAATACCTGAACTTATAAATGTATAGTTTATTAAAGGTTTTTTTTAAAGCCCGTGTATTACACGGGTCTTAAGCTAGTAAACATACAATGAAAAGACGACGAGCAAAAAGAAAGACACGTCTGGAAAAGAGGATACATAAGCTAACATGGTGCACATAAATACATGCAAAGTTAAAAAGGAAACGAGACATTTTCATGTTCAATTTAAAAGAAAAACAAAATTAGGTTATAAACTACCATTTTAACAAATGACAAATACCGCAATCACGTAAACTTGTACAATGAATTATAGGTTTTGACGTGTGGAATGTTGCAGATACGCAAATTTTGGATTACATGGGTGGCTTCTGTATGTGAAGATGATATAAACAAAACCAAATTAAAAGAAATACCAAAAAAAAAAAAAAAAAAAAAAAAAAAAAAAAAAAAAAAAAAAGGGCATAACATAAAGTACAATATATGATATTCAATTGTAAGGATCAATGTTTTGAAAACCGGTCTGAGACCGACCCGGCCAAGTGACCGGGTCACCGGGTTGGCGGGTCAACCCGGTTTTATGCACATGTCCAAACACTACTTTTGCTGTAAAAAAAAAACAGCAAAGAATCATGTTTTTGCTGTAAACAACAAATAAAAGGTGGAAATCAGGATATAAACCTGCATAAACTTTCCCAACAGCCATAAATCCTACGAGATTACAAGTTTCATACTTCAAAAGACATAAATCCTACGAGATTACAAGTTTCATGCTTCAAAAGACATAATAAATCCTACTAGAGATTACAAGTTTTATACTTGAAAAGACAATACACAAATATTCTTCATTAGTGCTAAATCCTAAGTAGCTAGTCAGAGGATTACTTACTATCGGTCTTGTGGTCTTGTTAGATGGCTTGATGAGAAAAGCTTGCCCAGGTTACACCATCGAGTGGAGGTTCGGGGACACAATCAAGAGAGGTAGGAAAATGAGAAGGAATCCAGACCAATGGTGATACGACCCGGTTAGGGGTTGTATCGGGATAGGGCACCACTTCAAGCGGGCACAGGCTCCTTAAGAAATAGATTGAAGAACTAGAATATTATTGATCTTAAAACTTGATTGATTCATTCATAATAATGATTCGGTATTTATAACCGAATAACCCTAGCTTGTAAAACAAGCCAAACATTAAAACATATCTAAACAATGACACTTTCATAATATGACACAAATACATATCCTAAATAAATAAAATATGACATAAGCCTGGGGCGTATCATTCCCCACTCCTTCGAAATCACCTTGTCCTCAAGGTGTGGTCTTGAAAAATTTCTCTTGATTCCGGGATCCCATATCCTAATCCTAGTCTTGTCTTCCACTGCCGTAGTTCTCCTCCTTTCCGCTACCACAACCAACACCTTTTTCCTCTTCCGCATTCCACTACCTTGGACATAACACAACACCATTCTTCCGCCTTCCGCTACCCATGCCATAACACTCCCCACTCCTTCAAAAATCACCTTGCCCTCAAGGTGATACGAAGAATATGCAGATTGAGAGTCCGCTAATTCCTCGCTTAAATTCAAATTTATTTCATCCAAACGACTATCAAATTCACCACCTCTATCCTTAAGTGTCGATATCACTCTATTCAACTCATCCTCGCCAACCTTAAGCACTTCGCCACCACCAACAACCTCTTGAACTCCAATATACTCATCAGGATTCAATGAACCTTCAGCCTTAGGTGAAACAAATTCACCCTCTAATGGTAGAATGACATCTATTTTCTTTTCAACAATATGCTCTTTCTCTTCCCTTGCAATTGTCTCAAAATGAACCTCGGTGATACGAGCTTTGAAGAAGTATTTTCCCAGAGTTAAAGGATTGGACCTCAAAAATTCCCAAATATCTAGGTTCGCGAAGCGTGTTTCGGCCGCACGGGTCAATGAAAAAGCTTCGTCTAGAGTTTTGGGATTTGACCGTAAGAGTAAACATTGTAGATCCAGTTTAAGTCCGGAGATATAAAACAATATAAGTAAAGATTCAGAAATCCCTGTTACTCTATTTGCAAGTATCACAAACTCACTCTCATATTCGGCCACCATACCCATTTGCAAGAGCTTAGAGAGTGCGTATTCCGCATCTTTATCGCTGCCGCTTGATGCCATGAATAATACTCAAGCGATTAGTAACTCAAAAAAAAATTTCCTGATGAATAGTACCCGCGATGAACAGCACGATGAACAGTACTCCGATGAACAGTTCTCGATGAACAGTTTTTTTTATATTTTATTTATTTATTTTTTTATTTTTTTATTTTTTTTTAAGATTGGAACCCTAATCAAAAACCCTCTCAACGAGAGCTCTCAATGAAAGCACCAATTGATACGACCCGGTTAGGGGTTGTATCGAGATAGGGCACCACTTCAAGCGGGCGCAAGCTCCTTAAGAAATAGATTGAAGAACTAGAATATTATTGATCTTAAAACTTGATTGATTCATTCATAATAATGATTCGGTATTTATAACCGAATAACCATAGCTTGTAAAACAAGCCAAACATTAAAACATATTTAAACAATGACACTTTCCTAATATGACACAAATACATATCCTAAATAAATATAATATGACATAAGCCCGGGGAGTATCAAATGGACAGGAAAAGTATTGTAATATTTGTTGTCATGATAAACACAAACATATTTCCAAATAAAGTAGAATATACCCAGCAACAGAACAAAAAATAAGCAAATGACTGAATACACAAATCCATTGACGTTCTGAGGAACAAATATGGCAGCACCTAGCGAGAAAAGTGCAAGAACTGAAAAGAAGCAGCCAATACTTTTCAAGAAGGTGTAATGGATATCCTTCATCCAACCCTGAACAAAGTTACTAGTAACAACCAAAAGCCCAGATGCTAGCACAACTAGTGATAATGAGACGATAGTCATCATCATAAAAATGCCACCATGAGCTTTGAAAGGGGGTTCATTTTCGTTTTGTGACACGAAGGGAGCTACTGCTAATAGAAGTGAAAGGAAATAACCAACAGCAAACAAGAAGGTAAAGTATAAAAAGAACCTGAAACACACAAATTGCAAAAACCATAAATCAAATTGTAACTGAATTTCAGTTTTTTATTTAGTACTAAATAAAATAAAACCTTCAAAACCTAACAGAAAATAACTTGCTAAACGAATGTTGCCCTAGTTTACATGTTACCGTTAACCGACACTATATATATATATATATATATATATATATATATATATATATATATATATATATATATATATATATATATATATTGCATCGTCACATACCTTGGGCAATGTGACTAGTTAGTTTAAGGCCCCCTACTTAATGGGCTCGCTAGTCACCACTAACAAAACATTATATCAGACGCTTTTAGTTATTATAAAGGATTAATTTCATATATCATTTCCTCGACGGTAGCTAGCCAAAAGAGAGAGTCACACAAGTGTTATTCCAGAAACATCCACTCAGAAAATCCCTTTCCCCTATATCTGGAGGAAAGCCGTGTTTGTCACTGAAATTGTTAGACAAACATATTACATCATATAAGGAATTCTAAACACAATAGCACTTATAGAAAACAACAAAAACAATACCCGTGCGTTGCACGGGTAGACCTTTTTTTTCTGCTGTTTGCAATATGTTAGGAAGAGATAGAACATCGAAAAGTTCAAGGAAAAAAACATAATTAAACTCTAACATAATAAGAAAATAAAGCATAACGTATGATGGTCTAAACTCATTATTTTCATAATGTACAAAATGATCAAAGTAAATGGTCTAAACTCATTATTTTCACCCCGAATTTTGTAGTTGTTAATATAAACAATAACATCTCTCTTTTAAGTAATTGATATCTTGGATTCTATTTGGGAGATCTGGAAATGTGCTCGAAACAATAGCCCCGAGAGGGTTATCATTAACGGGAATTAAAAGGTCATCTGGAATTTTTATCCATGTAGCCTCATCTTCTCCATCTAGTGCGATAGAAGAAAGGCTACCATCTCCCATGGCTATAAGCCAATTGTGAAAAAGCATCATCTTTTCTGCATTTGTAACATCAAATGTTGGATCATGAAGCCGCATGTTAATAGACAAAACAAAAACCCTACAATAATCCCATATGCTGGAGGACTTGTTTACAGCAAAAGCAACTACTACGGCCCATGGTGCATTCGGAATAACCGGTAGGATTTGTCGAAAATCTCCACCTAGCACAACAACCTTTCCGCCAAATACTTGATTAGCAGGATTAGGATTATCATGCCTGCAAATATCACGGAATGTTCGATCAACAGCTTCAAAAGCATGTCGATGTTGTAAAGGTGCCTCATCCCAAATAATAAGATCAGCGACTCTAATCAAATCTGCAAGATCTGAAATGACATCGATTCCACAACACGATTCGCTGTCAAGTTCCATAGGTATACGAAACCTTGAGTGTGCGGTTCGTCCACCAGGCAATAACAGTGATGCAATACCAGATGAGGCAACAGATAACACAATTCTTCCAAGCGAACGTATCCATGCTATAATTGTTTTCCACAAGTATGTTTTTCCAGCACCTCCACAACCGTAGACAAAAAATAACCCGCCAGTTCTTTCATTAACTGCTTGCATGATGTTATCATGCATACACATCCCTTTGTTGTGGATTTAATCCACCATACGTACAGATTGGTAAACCGAGACCATTCTTCGTTCGCATTATACATTCTTTTAGCAGCTATGAACCTATTCCCGCCGATATTCAATAATGTGTAATCAATTTGAGGTAGTTGGGGGAAATCAAACAACGACTTGTTATTTCCATTCAATATCGCCTCTAACTCTAATAGTGTCTAGTTCTGAACTTCTTGATATGTAAACACCACATTTTCGTTATGCAACAACCTGCGATGTTTGCGCACAATATCTTCTTATATGTATTGGTAGACTTCTCTAAATAAATTATCATGATCAGAAACTCTACAAAACAACAATATGGATACGAAAAGCTCTCGAAGCTGATCGCCTAACTTCCATTGAGCAGCATATGTTATTGCTTGGACCCACTCAACGTCATCTCCTAGTAAATGTCATGCCTTGCAAGCAGCCATATATGTTGGGTACAATACATCATTTACCGTTCGGATATCTTTAAAACGTTTGGGACCACGTACAACATTTAGTAACCTTCGTAGATAGAACTTCTCGCCCATTGAAGGGCTAACATAATAAATACGGCCCAAGCTCATTCCACTTTTACGTGGCCTCCATTCTCTATCCCTATCATGCCACATAAATTTTGTGGGAAACTCGGCATATGTTAGAGTACTACCTAATTCTGGATATGCCTCATTAGCTTTCATCCATTCAGTAAACTTAGACATTGCTGCGGTTTCCCTTTCAATAACATTATGAACTTCGTCATCATCCCTCAAGTAAACTCTATTACACCCTTCTTCATGAAAAGGTAGCCTTTCTACAGCAGTAGATCTGTAATGCATTTCGTACCCTAAGAGGTGTCAACATGATTCTGACGCAGAAATATAACAACTAAGATATTGTTCAATTTCATTTTCATGTTGTAATATAGCTCGATATGGTGTTCTGTTGTTGTTTTTGTTGTGGGTGGTGGTGGTGGTGGGGGTGGTGTTGTTGTTGGCGGTTACTCTGGAGGAGGAAGTAGTGTTGTTGTCCAACTTGTATAATATCTTGTCGTCCAACTTGTACTTTCCTTCCATTATTTGATCTCCTATAATGGGGCCAACCGTCACGGTTAATAAATGTTTCTTCACAATATTCCTTTGGGTATCCTTTTACACACCTCTCTCTTGACATACATGAGGCTAATTTGTATAGGTCTCCACATGAGCCATGCATCATATGAGAACGAACAACATTAAATCCTCTCGGGTCATCAACCTCAGAAGGCAACTCCGCTGATATGATATGATCTATCTCATCAGTAGATATCTTATCATGTTCGTGTAAAAATATGAGTGCATGACAATGTGGCAATCCACATTTCTGAAACTCGATTGTATAAATAACTGCACACGTAATTATATGAATTATTTAGTGATAGAATGGATATTTTTTAAAAGAAGACGTAAATCATTGGTAAATACGAACCAGCTTTTACTCGTCCAAAATGATTTCCTTTCTTAATGTCATCCATAAGATCATTTAGCTTCATCTTAAAAACACATGCAATGGTATCCGGTCTATCAACTATAGGTTGCCCCGGTATACAGTTTTCAACTTCACGTTGAATCTCAGGCCATCGTGGATTGTACGTCATAGTTACAAAAAGATCAGGAGGTCCGGCCCAACGACATATAGCCATTGCATCTTGATATTGTTGGATCATATGTCTAGGTCCCCCAGTGAATGAAGAAGGCAAGATAACTCTCCGACCAATGGATTCAGCGTTTGTCTCTCCGTTAGCAACACGATCATGTAATCCATTATATAGCTCAGATTGTATCGTATTTTAGTTTCATTTATACCAGTCTAGATCATGATTGAGAATGGCGGTATAAGCATCAACACAAAATGTGTGAAACAAGCGCCCAGCTTTATGCAATGTTTTACCTTCATTAACGCGATTTTGAAGACGAAAACAATAATATTCCCTCAAGCTTAAGTATTTTATTTTAGTCATTGAAGGAACATTGAGAGGTATATGCAAATGAAACCCATCTTCTCCGTAAGGGAAATGTAATGGATACTGCAAAGCCATAAAACGTGGGTGCAACTCTGAAATTCGTTTAACAGGATTGTTGTTATGCTCATTACCACGCTCTTCAACAACTAC
This sequence comes from Artemisia argyi, assembly GCA_030686995.1. Classification (NCBI taxonomy): domain Eukaryota; kingdom Viridiplantae; phylum Streptophyta; class Magnoliopsida; order Asterales; family Asteraceae; genus Artemisia; species Artemisia argyi. The sequence goes on along the minus strand of CM060709.1, from coordinate 269,155,132 downwards.
ATCACGGGAATCTGTTGGATTACCGTCGCCTGGTATGAGTGCAGCAACCTCAATAGCTATTGGTAAGTTATATTGGCGTGTATTATGTTGTCGGGTACCGATCAAGCGAAGAGTAACGGGTTGTACTGATGACTGAATTAACCTATCTTTTGCCATCCTAAATGATTGCACCAACGGGTTATTTTGATCAAGCATTGTAATAAGATCTTGTACCAACGAACGAAGATTGTTATCGGCAACACTGGAAGAACTCGTTATGTTCAATGCATATAACCGATTGTCTACTTTATGCTCGGCATCATATATATACAACTGGGCAAGCCTAGGGCGTCCATCCTGGTGTATCGGCAATAAAGTCCCTATATGATGATGGTTGTGGCCATTAATCTGAAATGCATAAGGCCCACGTCCATCATTTATTTCTCTATTTATATTTCCTCCTGTTGAGGTGAAAGAGAACATCGAATTGAGTAACTTTTATTTTTTCCAAAACAATTTGGAACGTTCTCCACCATTGTAATCCATCAGGTGTGTCAACAGTGTTGGAGGATGACAAAGAAATGGCAATACCACTTTTCCTTCACTGCAACATGTTGAGAATCTAGGATTAGATGTGGATGAACGTCTAACCGTTCTCTCACCCTACCAATACTTGGCTTGACAATGTGCACATGTATATGTTGCATCTCCGGATTCCACATAGTGAGTCATCCTACATTGCTGGCATTGAGTTCGATACATACTTGTAGGGTCATTAGTTCCATTTTGGTCAGTGTTTGTTGATTGTGATATGTGGCGAGGTGTGGAATTGTTTAAGGCATTAACACGATTTACATATCTCGTTGAATTAGCAGTGTTGGTTATGTGAGATGATTATGGAAGATGCATCGGATTACTGTGATTATCAACAATAGTTACCGATGAAACTTGAAAGCATGAGTGGAGGGTTTGGATTTTTTGGTGAATTCATACGATGAGTTTGTGTAGGCATACCTGTACGTTACACAAATGTTAGATATATATAATGAACATATTATGGATCATGGTTCATACATATATGTTTCAAATATACTCACGTGGTCTCGTTGAATTAGCAGGGTTGGTTACACACGTTGATTGTGGAAGATGCATCGGATTACCGTGGTTATCAACAATAGTTACTGATGAGAGCACGACTAGAGCGGTTGGATTTGTTGGTGAACTTATACGATCGGTTTGTGGAGGCAAACCTTTAACCAAGATGTTAGATATGTTAAATGAGAATATATTTTTTTAATCAAAGTTGATATGTATATGTTTTAGTTACACTCACGTGGTCTAACATTGTGACGAACCCGTGATACATTTGCTTGAGATGGAGGTCTACCACGATGTCGTAATGGTGTTATTGTATCGCGATCGATCGTAGTAAGAGGCACGCGTTGAGAAGATGTTGTAAGTTGTGAAGGCGCACAAAATTGACGTTGTTGACATGACCCACTTATGTTAGTGATATCAGTTAAAGTGTGTGCGCTTAAACGGGGCCGACCTCTAGGTCTCCTAACTTGTGTTGCTTGAGATGAACCATTTGTATTACTTAATGGTTCCACATTTGATGTAGATGATAGAATGTTGGACCGATAAATATTGGTCGAAGGTAATAGAGGAATGAAGTTCGAGGATACATTTGTATTATCCAACGTACCTCAATTTGGATCTTGGTTTTCATTTGATCGGTTCATTGTAATGATTATCTACAACTAATATAATTATTAAATTAAGCACAATCATGGTATAGCATATATTGTAGCAATTCTTATTGACATAGTTTACCATTTGTTTTCATGGTATATCATATACAGGGGCGGAGCTACGGAGGGGGCACGGTGGGCACGTGCCCCCTCAAAACTTTCCGGCGTAGTGTAACTTTTCTGAGATTCTCGTGTTTTTCGTTATTTTGCCCCCCTACAACTAATGTCTTCGTCGAACTCGATGATTTGGTAGAACAGATTTGGGATTAAAAGAGAAACTTGAAATTTTAGATCTCAGTTTTTTGGAGGAAGAAGAAGAAGATGTATAATTGGAGAGAGAGAGAGAGTAGAAATAAAAAAAATCATATTTGTTGGAGAGAGAGAGAGAGAGTAGAAATAAAAAAAATCATATTTGTTGGAGAGAGAGTATTCGTGGGTAATGGTTTAATATGTTCAAAAAGTTTGACAATGGTACATTATTTTATTTTATTTTTGAACATAGACATGGTATATTCACAAATTTAGGAATATGTTCAAAAAGACAATGGTACCTTTTTGCAAACTACTCGTATGATTTATATTTTTACCGTGGAAGTCATTTTTGTAGTTAGAAAAGTCTATATTTTAAAACACTTTATTATATTTATTATAAAAAGCTAAAATTCAAAAGATATATATATTTTTTAAATGTATATTATAATAACTTTTTTAGAATCTTGTGATACTTTTAGTAATTATTAACAATTAGTATAAGATAACCAATTTTCACAAATATAGCTATTTTTGTTTTGGTGTTTTATATGTGTCACATGACTTGACATAACTTTGGGAACCATCTTAGTGTTTCGGTTGGATCCGCCACTATGAATTCTTGGTTTTATTTGACGTATTTAGTTGTTATCGGTTTGTCAAAATCTTTTTTTAGCGGCACTTTGCACAAGGTTTTTTTTTAGGCCGCAACAGTAAAAATTATTTTTGCCCCCCCTCAAAAGATATCCTGGCTCCGCCCCTGATCATATATCTTTCTATCTAGTAGCACATAAATGTAGATTTTTGGCAACAAATATAAATACATTAACAGATGAAATAACCTCTTGAATAAAATGCAAGATTGATGTGTTGAGGTACCTATAAATCTCTACTACCTATAAAGCAAAAATGGTCAAAAGGTGAATGTGAAAAGTCAATAAAAGTGAAAAGTTGAAATGTTGAAAATGTAATTTTGGTAATGTTGAAATGGTGTAAAAATAGTAATTTTGGTAATGTTGAATGCTTACACGATGGGCTGGTAATGTTACACCACAATACAGCTACATATTAACATTGCCTAAATATTCAATGGTGTAAAAATAGTAATTTTGGTAATGTTGAATGCTTACACGATGGGCTGGTAATGTTGGGTTGTCATTGTAGTAGAGATTGATGGCTAACGCAACAATTCAATGCTCTACACCACAATACAGCTACATATTAACATTGCCTAAATATTGATGGGTCGACTTGGCGGGAAAAATTAAATCTCTAAACCCTAAATATTAACATTTCCTATTGCCTATATAAACCACCACCAACATGTTCAGTATTAGTAGTTCAACCGTATTTCACTACAAGAAAATGGCTATACTAATGTTATCGTATTTCATTAGCGTTGTTTTCATGTTCATTAGCGTATTTCAAAGGAACGTAGATGATGATCTTGAGGTTAGACACTTAATAAAATGAAAAGCCATGCGTTTGTGTAACATTGAAATATACAGCTAGCCATGCAAAATAAGGCAACTTAAGGCAAAATATTGAAATAACATAATTGAGATGCAAAATAAGGCAACATACAGCCATGCGTTTAATGCCATGCGTAATAGTTGAAATGTTAAAAGGAAACCATGCATGTATCATAACTATTGCTTAAAGCTAATGGAGGAAAGTTTGACTATCTTTCTCAATCAAAGAAATGCAAACTAATTGAAAACCAAATGAGGAAACCTTGCTATTTCTCAAAGCTAATTAGAATATTGAAATGAAATGTAGGCATGCGTTTCAAATATGCATTTGGAAAAAGGAAGCTATGACTTTTAGACATTTGCAAGGCTGGGCTTTAAAGGCTAAGCTGTAAACAAACACACAACACACAAAAACACATCTAATATAATTACTCACACCCTAAAAACACACTGCTACCACAAAGCACCCTCATTCTCTGTCGCCGCTTCTACAACCACCTCACCTACCGTCAGCCACTTCTTCCACCATCTTTTCCACCTCTGTCGACGTCACCACTTCGGTCGCCACTACTAGCCGCAAACATTACAGGTTTGTTGTGTGTTGGTGGTTTTTGTGGTAGATCTGGTAGACTTAGTGATAGATCTGGTTGTTTTTGTGATCGATCCTGTGTTTTTGGTTGTTTCGGTTGTTGATGTTGTGATTTCGATTGTGTTTGGTTGTTTCATTTTTAAAACTTTTATTTGGTCTGATATTCGTATTCTTGGTTAAGTGTGGTTTTGGTGGGTTATGTTGCTACTAACGGATATTTCATTTTGTTTGTTTCGCTTGTTTCAAGTCGCATATAGAGAAATGGAATTGAAAAATGAAACAAATGTTAATGATGATCTTAAAGTTAGAAATGCTTTGTTAAAAAAGTTTCTTCTAGATGTTGTAACTGTTGATGACATCTAAAATACCCTTTTATTGTTTGTTTTCCTACAGCTTCATCCCCCTCCTAACTTGCTTAAAAAGAGAGGTGGTGGTGGTCATAAAGGTGGTGGCGGTGGTGATGGTGGTGCTTGTGGAGGTGGTCGTAGTTCCGGAAGTAGTAGTCATGCTATCTCATGGTGGTGGTGCTGCTCATTGTGGTGGTAAAGGTGGTCGGCGCAATGAAGGGAGTCTCCATGCAGCTTCTACTCCTCAAGCGGCTTTTATCATTATGGGCATAGTTGTTCTATTATGCTTTGCTTAGGATCTTCATGCATGCATATTTTATTTTAGAGACTATCTAAGTTGAGAATTTTGTTAGTTCAATTAATATGATGAGATGTAAAGGTTGAATTTATTAATTGCTTTCATATTATGTAAATGGTTTCTTAATACGTAACAGTATATTAATTTGTTTATTTGATATAAGAAGGGTTAACTTTTATATAGTGTTATTAGCTTGATTGTCCATCGGGATAAGACGGGTTAGCTTCATGAATATAACACTCGTATACTCTTAGTTTTTGGTAAATACATGTATTCAATATACACAATCTCAAGGCATGCATTCAATGTTGTTTGATAAATAGCCTGTGAATAAATTTATGTGACATTATGTGTAACCAAAATATCACTATAACTATATGCCGCTAGAAAATCCCGTTGCTATGCACGGGTACTCGTCTAGTTTTATAAATATAAACACAAAATTTTAGCATTTGTGCTGCTATACCTCACGACTATTTGTTATTATATGCAATAATTAGAGGTTGACCTGTTAAAGAGATGGTTATTCAATACTTGTTCTACATTTGGTTCTTCGATTCCTGCAAGGAAGTAATCATTGTTATATGGTAATATGAAAGGGTAAATTGCATGAGTAAATCATGAAAATGATGTATAAGTGTATTGCCTATGCAAACATGAAAGGCAAACTGTTTTAATGAGCAACCACAGATGTTATTTCTTTCCAATGGTTAGCTTATCTTGAACTTAAACTTCAAATTTTCATTATTTAGAGAGTTGTTACATATTTCATGTTTATCCACTAAGGTTATAACATTTAAATAATATAAAAAAATGGGTTGAAATGGCACCAATTTTTAGTGTCAAAAGTAGCAAAAGATGGTGAGAGTTTGTTAGGAAAGATAGATGACAGGTCATATTTGTATCATATTTCATGAATAATATACAACATGTAGTGCACGGATTGAATAAGCCTTTATACTTATACTTCGAAACACTCAAAAGTTAGTGAATATGGAGATTACATGATGCATCTGGTTAACAATGTCTAAGCTGATCATCTAACGATTCAGTAATTTAAAAAAGAAAATTTATAAACTTAATAGAGTTAGAGTTTGAAGACTGATAAATAATCTCAACTTAATAGAAGTAATAAAAGTACGTAGTATTCGGTGTTGATAAACTTGTATTTGTGCAGCAATAGAAAAGCATGTTGATTTACTTTTTGATGACCTGAGCCACAATTTAGTGACAACATGCAATTGCATCCTCATATTACAACCCAAAAGAAACAAACACAGATTAGAAATATAGCACAATCAGTTCAACCTCAGGTTGCATATGCCTAAAGTAATGATCCTAAGAAATAATTCAAGTTATTAACTTTTAAAATATTCAAATTTTGTTCACTCCTTCATGTGTTCATTGTCATTTTCAATAATATCATATGTGTGGTCATTTTCAATAATATTATATTGTCTTTAAAACAACACAAAAAAAGTAATGTTTTTGATTGCTTTATTCTCACAAAGAAAAGGGTCCTCATAAAAAAGCTTGAACCTGTGTAGCACCGAAACGGGAACGGAAAAAGGATATGGGAACGATATAGATATGGCAATAAAAAATATAAAAAAAATAAAAATATATTAAAGAAAATCCAAAATGTGTACATATATATATATATATATATATATATATATATATATATATATATATATATATATATATATATATATATATAGTTAGGATCAAATAGAAAGAATAATTAAAATAGGAATGATAAGAAGTAACCACAACCACACATTTCAGATGTACCTACAAAAGTGGATGCATCTTCCTTCAAAATTTCCCTCCTAATTTGAAATGTGTGGCTAGAATTACTTCTTACCCTTCTTATCTATACTACTATATAATGCATCTAATTCCAAACCTAACTCATAACCAAAAATTAAGATAAGGAACTCCAATTATGAGGCGACATGTGTCACTTCTCAACTAACTCAAGCCTAACTCCTAACCAAATATTAAGATAAGGAGCTCCAATCATAGGATGACATGTGTCACTTCCCAACTTAAAATTCACCTTTATTTTCAAATTAAAATATCTTTTTATCTATTAATTTTTTTTTATGATCTAATTTCATCATATTTTTTAAAATTTTGTTCTTTTTAATTCAATATCCATTTTGATATATTTTATGAGTTTTTTAATTTTTACATTTTTAGTGGGTTTATTTTCATTAATTCAATCCACTTTAACCTTTATTCAATCAATACAATCTTGATTCGACAAGATCATATACTTTTAGGGGGAGTGTTTGACGGGTAAGAGATTGCGAATGTATTTCTATATGCGGGAATAATAATGTCATGGGAAAGCAACGGGAAACCCAAGCAAATAAATACAACTAACATATACATTCGGAGTGTTGTGAAACGAATTCATTAAACGGGTAGGGAATTGCGGGAAAAGTTGGGCTATCAATTCGTTTACTATATTATAATATAACTATATTTATCGCCGCCGCTTATGCGCAGGTATCCAACTAGTTTTAATAATTCTTCTTACTTGATCCCTTCCCTATATATATATATATATATATATATATATATATATATATATATATATATATATATATATATATATATATATATATATGTTGATGTAAATTGTAAACTCCAAAAATACTACATATTCCAAAGGTAATTAATTATCAATAATCCAATCATTTTCAAATTTCGGTTCATCTAGTAAACTCCAATAATACTACATCTTCCAAAGGTAATTATATATTTTATACAAATGTTGAAACATTTACATTGTTTAAGTATATATTTGATTAAAGCCCAATTAGCATGAAAATCTCGAAAAGTTGGTTCAATTTAAATAATTTAAGTTGGCCCATATGTATAAGTTATTAATTGGGCCAAAGAAAAAGAACAAAAGGTAACAATGGCCTTTTAGGGTAATACTAGATGACAAGTTCAAAACAGTTTCCACCTCCAAACAGCTGCTTTTTCCACCTCCATCATCTTTCTTCACCCTTTTCCCAACTTCAAGACAGTTTCCATTGGAAAACACCATCACCACCAAAAGAAACGGCTTGGAAACGGCATGGAAATCCAGATTCGGCTAGGGAAACGGCAAGGAAATGTTTCGGGAGCGTTTTGGGGGCGTTTCCATTCCTACCCCATTTCCAAACGGGTACGCGGCCCTAATTGGCGTTTCGGTGCATCATAGGCTTGAACATTGAAAGAGCCAAAGAAAGGGTCATACTTTCTTGGTCTTGAAAACATGGTTTCTGGCGATTTCTATTGGTGTGCAAAGGATTTTTAACATTCATGTTTATTAGTTTATGACCACAGTCTTAAAAAAAACAATTTGATTGTTTGTTAATATTGTTTGTTATCTAAAGGATTGAATATTTAGCCAAATGAGACACAATGAAAAGAACTACTAAATAGTAGTCTAACTGATTTTTATTTTTTATTTTTTTTTATTTTTTTTATTTTTTTTTTTTTTTGGCTTGATAGGTTTAGTACTAAATTCCACTTGAATGAGTTGTGCTAATAAATAGAAACATATAATCATAACCATCCTAAAAATATAATCATAAACATCCTAAAAGAAACTTTTATTGAAAAACATCTTAAAAGAGACACAATGAAAAGAACTACTAAAAAGTAGTCTAACTTATGGAAATAAAAGAAAAAGACTACTAAGCTAGTAGCCTAACAATTGAAACATTGTCGTCTAAAACTTAAAACACTTATTTTGCTGCTAAAACCATTCGTCATCTTCAGTGTGTTCATCTTCATTGTCTTCATCTTTATCAATTTCATCTTCATCAAACACTTGATAAAATCTTCCTTTTTTAGTTATTTTGATACGGGGTATGTTCTTTCTCTTAAACCCAAGCTTGGGCACATCATCACCAAGAATTTTGTCACGAACAATTTCATTATCAATATTTGCCAGCGACAAAAATACATTTAGTAATATATATATATATATATATATATATATATATATATTAAGTGAAGTAAGCAATGATACATTAAGTGCAATTTTACATTAACAGGGGGTGTTGCATTTTGTTCTTCATTTGGTCCTTCATCAACTACTTCATCACCAACAATAGCAGCAGTCGGAGTAGTACCATCGTTGTTTTCTTTGTCACCTTCCGAGTCGAAGAAATCCTAAAAAAATAAAACAAATCTTTTTTTTAATGAAAGTTAAGATACATACCATATATTAAAGATTAACATTCGTACCACCTCGTCATCTGAATCTTCGATAACAATAACAACATCCCACTTCCAATTCGGCAGGTTGTTTTCACGTATGCGTTGTTCTTCGCCATAGGCGAATCAAGGTCGAATGGTAGTGCTTGAAAAGTTAAAGAAAATCAATATAAGTTTCACAACATATAAAAATTAAAGGGAATAAAGAGAATAAAGGTAACCACGTTTTGATTGTTTGCCATTTTTTCTTGAAGTGAAAGGATTATATTAAGGATGTAGTGTGAGTGTGAATAAAGCCCTGGTGGTATTGTTACTTATATAGTGATTTGTGGAGCAAAATGGAGCCAATTTTTTATTTGAAATGCACATGTTTTATGGGAGTTAGTTAACGGTGAATGTGAATATGATAGTGATTTGCTCTTATCCAATAGTTTTATAAACGTGGGTAAAATCAAGAATGCAGAAAGATCCAAAAATGTGGGATGAATTTGTGTGGTCAAGATGAGTTAATAAAGTAATCATGTGGTCTTTAGATAATGACATGTTATATTTCTTTCTCATTGCTACAGCAGCAATAGATAAGTTGAATTTCTTAAATTGATGGTGTGTCAGGTGCATGGTACTTCCTTGTCATCCATCGTCTGAATTAATCAATACATGCCAAATTATATCTTTTGAATTATTTTTGATTGCATGTTTTCGATAAGACCATGATGAAAGAATGAAATTACTTATCCAAAATGTTTGAATATATCAAAAGGTTTAACACTTGGTAGTTTTTGTTATATTTGTAAAAACACCACCCCTAAACATATGCATAAGTATATTCCAAGAATTTTGCATATGAATGTAAGGGCATCCACTATGGTAAAGTATTATAAAGCCTTATAAATAAATTTTTTCACGCCACATCAATAAGTTTTAGACCTTTCGAGTTAATAAACCTATTTCTACTATAACATAAACATCTTAAAGCTTTATCATTATTTTTCACAACACACGCATTAAATGTCTTGAGATTATGAAGAGGTCTAACATCTAAGACCTTTTCATGCCACATATGTATAAAATAAAACTCCTTTATGTCTAATATAAAACATAGACCTTTTCATATTTTTTAGACCTATTCTTAGACCTCTTATAATGGATGCTCTAAGTAAAAACCAAATATTCAGAAAAGTAATTATGTACTTTTCTTTTGAAATTTCAGAAGCTCCCTATAAAAGATAGAATAAAATCATTTGAAGGATTAAGGGTATGTTTGACAAAAGTAGCTGGTGGTGGTGCTGAAAAAGAATATAAAAAATAGATTATCTTTATAAGCTATATGAACTAACCTTTGATTTTCAGAGATTATGGAAGGTTTTTATTTATTTATTTATTTATTTTTTTTAAGCCCTGTCTGCCAAACAAAGATTATTTTTTTAAGTAGCTTATTTTTTGAAAAGATAAGCATAATCTCTTCATAATCTACTGCACCAAATACACCCTAAAAAATGAGCTTTCATGGAAATCAATCATTTTTCAAATTATTATTGTACATTTGAGTATTTCTTTTCGAACACTTCAAACCTTTCAAGCACTTTCAGTTAAACAAAGATTAAATTGTTTTGAGAATCATTTAAGTGACTTTATTTATTTATTTATTTATTATTATTATTATTATTATTATTATTATTATTATTATTATTATTATTATTATTATTATTATTATTATTATTATTATTATTATTATTATTATTAATCTCATTCTTCTAAGCAAAATCATTGAGGCTCGGGCTTTACTCTAAAATGAGCAAAAACCTCCATTTTATGTAAAAGTATAAGAAGGTACACTTAAGACAATTCATTTTTAGTAATTAACTAGACGTAAACTAGCGATGATGTATAGGTGCAAATTATACTTGCGAAAGCGTGATTTTGGTTTGACCTTTGATGTAAAGCGTGTGTCTTTTAAAATTAATATAGTGTGTTTTTTTGAAAATTTGTAAAGTTCAAAATTGATCAAGCTTAAAGTGTATTAAATGATACTTAAAAGTAATTTAGACAAAATACATTAATTTAAATTTTCAAAATTAAAAATTTCAAGATTTCAAACATAAGCATTCACTTTTTTTTTTTTTTTAACAAAAGTAGTACAGATACATAACTAGTTATAATACCAGTGCACGCACAAGGTTTTTAAAAATTTGTTTTAATTATGTATTATTATCGATTAACAAATGAATCAATGAATATGTTTTAAATGGTTTTACTTGGTGGACCAAAAATAAAAAATAATATGTATATATTTTATAATCTACCTGTTATTTTAGGAGAATGCTTTTGGATTAAAAATTATATTTTATTATTCAAGCAAAATCACGTGATGATACTTGACTTGCGTGAGATATTAGTGATATATGCTTTTAGTTTTGCAAACTCGCGCTATCAATTTATAATGTGTTTTGTAATTGTGGTATTTCTTTTACTTATATTTTCGTTAAAATATGTAGAATGTTTAGATAGCTTTTAAGATTGATTCATTTCTTTGATTATAAATAACCATCATACCATATTTACTAATGTACCTTTTTGTTTGGAAAATTGTATTTTCATAAGTTTGTGCTATTTAGTAGCACATAATGAGCGTTGATGAAGTTAAAATATGCCCCGTAAAATTTTTAAAATGTTTTTATTGATACCCATATATAAATTTTAAATAACAATTTCATGAGTCGTTGTTATAAGTAGAACATCGTATATCAATTTTCATATTACAGTAACTCGTGCTTATCATTTGATATTTATATTCCTGTTACTAATAATTTAGCTGTATTTAATATTCAAACTCGTGTACGCATAAATTAAACTTATAAATAGAATAACATGAGCCATTATTTAAAAAAAATATTCTAGTGAATGAAAGTCTAAAACTAACATTAGTTTAAAAAATATTTAACATATATTAAAACTAATTTGCATATTTTCCAAACTTTGTAATTTTAATGAGTGAAAGTCTAAAAACTAATATTAATACTCATGTAATTTTAAACGAAGTTAATATTATAAAGTACAGGGGTTATAAAGTGTAAGAGGTTATTTATTATTTTTTTTCTAAAGTTATTAAAAAACATGGAAACTTGATTTTACACTTAGCTCTATATAATTTATCTAAAATTCAACCACTAAAGTTTTATTAATTACTTCATCTTTTTTAAAGTTTTTTGTTTTCATAAATTTGACATTTATATTTTTATGCATTTTTTTCTTAATCAAAATTTTCCACCAAATTTATTAAGTTTAACTAAAATCAATTTGATTTTGACTTTCTATTGACCAATTATATTTCTAATGGTCTATTTTTTTTCAATAAGAAAGTTTTTGCAAAATACTCTGAAATGATGTAATTCTTTTATTATATAAAAGACTAGCTTCCAGGCCCGGCCGATGGCCGGCTAGTTTTAAGAAATGTTTTTTTTAAAAGAAGGATAGTACAATTGATTTTATAATAGATTAACAATGTAAATTGCAAGAAACTTTGTGATTCTAATTCATTTAGTACGTTGTTAATTGCATATAAGATAAAATTTCTGCAGTCGTATTGCATAACGAAAAATAAATAAAATGCATACTTGGATAGTATAATGTAATATCGGTTCCCATTACTTGATAGTAACGTTAAAAAAATAACAACCATATGGCTTGCAAAAATGCAAATAACCAAATTATTAAAAGACGTTTATAAAAGTCAATACTTAAAACGTACGAAAAACAAACAAACTTTTGATAATAAAATTTCTAGCAACATGACACATAAAGAAACTTATTCTTCATCATGGCTAACATGGAGACGAAACAAAAAATCATATGTTATGTTGTGTCCTTCTGAAGAAAAAACCACAAAGATGAATATATCATATACATACACCAACTTCAGTTCTTCTATGTACTACCCAGCAACACTCTATCAATCTGTAAAAACAATAGTCATTGTTCTTTAGCAATATCTCGAAACGCTTACCATAGGCACAACTAAACACAAATCTTAGATCCCCGTTCTTGAGCCGCTCCACTCCTACACGTTCCTCTTGCTCCTACAAACAGTTTCATAATCAACCAATCAATCTATACATGTTAGTATCTTAACGAAACTAATGTAACCTACTTCAAGATGCTATAACATTGATCTCAAGATATTAGCATTATAAGCATTTACTAACTCAAGAAGTCCCGCCTCCATTTACTTGAAAAGTTTTGAACCTTTTATTATGTGAACTTACCTTCTTCATCTTAGAACCTCGTCCATCGATGATGCCCATTCCAATGTAATACGTTCTTCGCCTCTGGCTTTCAATAATTGACCATAACCTGCAAATTTCTTGAATTTTAGTTAATTCACCAAATAAAAAAGCAAAATATCATGCTTCTTTAAATCGGTCATTAAAATCAAAACTAAAGTTGCAAAGAAATTGATAGATTATGATAAAGATGTATGTATAAGGTGAAGGAATACATGCCACTAACAAACTTTTTTAGACGTGTGGCTTGGTAGAGATCATAATAGATTAGATTCATCTTAATCGATCACCAAATATTTTTCAACTTTAACCACATTAGGACTACTACTGAATTTCAAAACACTTGTATTTAGAGTGTTGATAGCTATGGATTATTATATAATAAGGAATAATAACATCATTCTAGCATATAGACGGTAACTGATTTAACATTAATAATAAGACCCTAATTCAACATCAATAAAAATAAACATGTTATCTCCACAAGTCATCATTAATCTTTTATATTTAGTTTCAAATAAGCACGGATTTGCTCGGGGTCTAGTTAATAGTGATTTCATGATCGGATACATCTTCCATATTGCTACAGCAAATCATGTTTGTGCCTTTGTAGTGGCTACTAATGCTATTAACTTGTGAGGGTAAGAAAAAAGTTACACGCGTGCCAAGTTGTTACAGAGAGGTATAATGGTTTGAGTGAATGAAAAGTAAAAGTAAAATGATAAACGGTATGCCCTGTATTATATACCCGAACCACAAGATAAATCTTGTTAGACCATATATATAGTAGTGATACTGACCTTCTTTTCCTTTTTCCTTTCTCGTCGTTGGCATTTCCTTTCCTTTCCTCCTCTTCTTGCGTTTGTTTTAAAATTCGCTCATAAAGATCTAACATAATAACGTAACCAACAAAGAGCGTTAGAAATGTACACCAACAAATCCCATGGAAGCAAAGAAGGTATATAGACATTATAAAAGAGGAAGGGTGAGTGATGCGCAGGATTGCACCCTCGCAACAGGTTTTACCTCTCAAGGGATCTTGAGAAGCTTGCAATCCCCGCCAGGTAGTGTACCTGATCCTTGTAGTATAGTATAGTGACAAGTACCGGGGGATTGATCATTCAACTCAGGAATAGTGTTAGTTAGGATTGAAATTAATCTAACTTGGTCTAAAGTTAAGGATGATTCTTTTTGTGTTTCTATATTTTTATGAAAAGCAGGTAAAAATCTCGGGTATTGGAAGAGTGGGCAGAATTAGTTGCTAGTCAACTAACCCAATTAACTACAAATGCAAGAAAAGTAAACTAGGGTTCTACAAGGTAAATGAAGCGTATCTACGTATGATGTATTACTCATTACTAGCTATCCAATTCTACTTATTGAATTGTCACATCCTTGTTTTAATTGACGGGTTGTATTCCTTAATACTATTCGTAGGGCCGTGTACGATCTTCCCTAACTCTATAAGCTCCTACTTCACTCCTATGTCGAGTCGACTAAAAGCTCCTAACATGGGATCACTAGAATTCGCTTATGCATTAAATAAAATCATATAATCGTAGTACACCTCCGATCATGTTTCTTAAGATGTTCAAGCAAGTTACCAATTGGAAGTCTGCCAGTCTTCTTAAGCCTAACATCGATATCATTCAATTAAACAAGAGTCAATAGGAAACAAGAATTATAAGCTAAACCAATTAGACCTATCGAAGTTTCACACCCTAATTGATGAAGATAGACACAAACATCAACAAGGAATCAATAAGATCTAATCAATTATATACAAGTTTCACACAATCATAAGTAGACACGAGGTGAATTAGCAAAACATCATCAAAGAAGAGCAAGCAACAATGATAATGGAAAACATAATTAAGATAGAATCAACAAACCAATTTATGATGGTTATGGAGTGATTGAAACCCTATAAGTTGCTGGAAAAACACCTACTGATGAGTGTCTAAATACTCATCATTTTATACTAATCTGAACTGCCAAAACATCCAAATACACTCAAATATGCATCAAAATACTTAAAATATCTTAGAAGTGTGTTTTATATGTTTCAAATGCAAAATAATCAAAAACAGATGAAAAACGTACAAAGTTTGCATAATTGGCAGTTTCAGTCCCTCAAGTTTCAAAAGTTGTCAAAACTAGTCCCTGGTTATTCTAAAACTTGAAAAAATCACCAAAGGTCCTTTTGAATCACAAAATTACATATTTAGTCCTTTGGTGCAAAGTTTCACAAAATTACAAGTTTAGTCCCTATACTTTGGAAATTGACATAAATGGTCCCTGGGATGTAAAAACTTTGAGAAAAATAAATTTTGGTCCTTGTGCTATTAATCTTTTGCAGGAATGGTCTTTGGTAGCAAGTTTGGAGAAATTACATAATTGGTCCCTCAAGTTTGGCAGTTTGTCAATTTTGGTCCCTGGACTTTCAAGAATTGTCAGAAATGGTCCCTGGAAAATAATTTTGAAGAAAAGTCAACAACAGCCCCCCAGGAATCATGAAATGACAAATTTTACCCTTGAAGTTCAAAATTGCAAAAATGGCAAAACAGGTCACTCAAATTTCAAACTTGACAGTTTTAGTCTCCGGGTGTTCAAAATGGAAAATTATCATTAAGGGTCCTTGGGAATTCACAAAGTATCATAATTAGTCCCTGGATGAAAAGTTTGAAGAAATTACATGTTTAGTCCCTGGAGTTTCAGTTTTGGCAAAATTGGTCCCTGGAAATTCAAAACATGGAAAATATCAAAAGAGGTCTTTGTACTATTCATAATTGACAAAATACATCCTTTTGATAAACTTGGAAAAATTACAAAATCAGTCCTTGAAAATTCAGACTTTACAATATTAGTCCTTGAAATATATTACAAACCTTATGGACTCTTTTTGTAACTAAACCAAAAATCCAATTCACCAAACAAATTCCTGATCCATACACCTTGGGCCCAAACCTGGCCAATCCCAAACCCAACCCTTTAATAAATAAAACCAAAACCTTTGACCCGCGTTGACCCTGCCTTCTTCCACCTCCCAACCCTACCCTATCCCCTGCTACACCACCACTCCACCTCACCACTCTACATCCTTACACCCTCAACACCTCACTATCTCTCTGTCACCACCTAAACCAAAACCCACCCCATGGGTTTGCCCCAGGGTATGACATGTACCAAACCTACACCTCTGCCTCCCCTTACTACCCTGCAACCTGACACCTACAACTTCCACCACCCCCTAGCCTTCCCTACTTGTTCCCTCCACCTCTACAACCAGCCAATTACATATTAAAACCACAAAACAGTTCCTAATTGCTCAAATTGGTTTTCCCGCCAAAATAGGTTCAATGGCTTGGATGAGTTTCACTCATCCAATGGTGCTGGGAACTGCTCTGTGGGACCCATGGAAGACATTGGGATGCTATATATGGAAGAAGAAGCAGAAGAGACCAGCTGTTAGTTAATTTAGTTTAGAAAAATCGTATTAGTGAAATTTCAAGTTTCAGTTGTAATTTTCAGTTTAATTATGTTGAATTCTTCATTTCAGTGTAATCCAAATTAGTTTTAATCTTCAATTTCAAGTTCTAAGCTCTTAGTCAATTTTTGCCAATTTCCATTAAAATTCTCATTTTGTCTTTAAGCTTGTTAAAGCTTGTTTCAGAGTTCCATTAAGTTTTATTAAGCTCAATATTAAGTTTTATCAAGTTTGTAAATCATAGAAAGCAGTTAGGATTTCAAACTCAAAAATATATAAAAATCATAAAAAAATAGTGAAAAATAAAAAAAGGAGAAGAAGCTGTGGAAGCAAAGATCATGGTGGACCATGAATGATATTTGGGTTTTAGTACCTCAAAGGAGGTGGTATACTACAAAACCTGAAAAGCACAAGACCTAATTCTTTTTACAAAATTCAATAAAAATCTCCCAAAGGGCAAGGTTGGATCAAGTGGTTAACACCCTTGCCTCTAGAGACAAAGGTCAAGGGTTCGATCCTCACCCCTTGCAAGGCCGAAGGTCCTTTTCTACCTTTGGTAGAACCGGAAGCAGCCTCTCTACCTTAGGTAGGGGTAAGGTTGTCTACGTCTCAACCTCCCCCATACACCGTGGAAGACGGTATTGGGACCCATAACCCGTGGAAGACGGTATTGGGAGTTACTTTACTTTTTTTTTTTAATAAAAATCTCCCAAGATTTGGAAAATTTGAAGAACATGCAATTTTTGACTTTTAAGAAAAACTAATAGGTTGACTTTATTGAGTTTTGAGTTGATCCTAGGTACTTATTATGATGTATTAAGATGAAATGGAACTGATTTAAGCAAAATTAACTACTAATAAACTGACATGATGATTATGGTTCCTTAATTCTTGACAGTTAACAAATTATGAGCAAACAAACTAAGGTTTGACTTTTTAACACAATACTACTGGTTTTTATTACTTAACTAACCTAAAATAACCTAGGATGACATGACTTAGTATAAAACTACAACACAAACAAACTTAATACTGGCTAGATCAGTAAATCCAAACAGGCTTGTAGAAAACTTATTTTTTTGATTTTCATATCATGAAACTGAATAAAACCATTACACTAATCCATGATGTCATAATATGACAGGATAAGATCATATAAGCATAAAAACATTAATATCAACAACAAAGACCCATAAAATAAGATAATGCAATTGTGACAGTTCACTATGAAATCTGAGCTATTATGAATTAAACACACTTATTAGCTTCTAAACAAGCTTCTAAACCTAGGACAATCCATAAATAACCCTGCTCCATCTTCTTCCTTCATACTCACTGATTTTTTATTTTTACCTATTTAATATGTATTTTGGTTTTTTTTTTTTAGTTTATGAGCTAAGCTGATTAGAGTGCAAAAGAGAACTTGTAGAAGCTTATCAGAAACTAGTTTGAGCTTAAAGAACCAATGATCAACACTTTTAACAACAAATGAGTAAATATGAAATTTTCATTTGAAAATAACAAAAGCTGAATTCACTAATGAAACTTGAAATTAAGGTTATACAAAGGTGAAATTACACTTATAATATTGACTAGTTCACAACCTACACCTCCCTATAAGTTGCTGGAAAAACACCTACCTAAACCTAGGAATCGACCTTAGGGTTTAGGGCTTAAAAATAATGAAGTTATGAAGTTATATTTATAGGCAGATTTTCTGTCGGCCCGATATGACGGCGTCAGCCCTAAGGGCTGACGGCGTCACAACCATTTTCTGACTAATCGAAGATTTTTTCGTCTCGATCGTTACCTTTTTTGAATCGCTCAAATCCGAGTTCGTATACAAAAGTTATGGCCAAAACAGTGTCAGCTACTCCGCACGTAAGTTATGATTGTCTTGACCAACATGTGATGGTTTTACTAAGGTTTCTTCTTGTGTAAGCCTTCTTCCTGACGTCGTCACTCTATATCATCTAACGTCGTCAGGTTGAATCCTGACTTCGTCATGTGTAAACTTACTCTAGGCCGTCACGTGTAATCTGACCCTGACGGCCTTGGTGACGCCGCCAGGTCAAATTGCCTTGAAGTAGTTCTAGGCCGTCATGTGTATTTGCCATATCTACCCCTTTTGCCAAGCTTGACGCCGTCAGTTGTAGAGCCATGACGCCGTCAGGTACTGTTCCCAGCAAGGATTTTGAGACTTTGTCGTTTTCTTCACTTTTATGCTCCAAAAACGTCCAAAATGCTTCCTTTTCCAGATTTCTCTCCAAAAGTACCTAAAATGACAAAAGGAACGATTTAGGGCAATATTTGATCAAATAATCTCGAATTAGGGCTTAAATGGCCCCCTAAAAGCGGCACACTTTTCGCTTCATCAAATATCCCTACACTTGAGATTTGCTTGTCCTCAAGCAAATGAGCTTTTCCACCAATAAAAATACAAGTTAGGGGTCATTTAACACTAGTATAAAAGTAATTACAACAAATGATCGTTCCACCTTAATCAAAACAAGCACGGAAATTATACACTAGCACCTCACATTAAGTATTTGGATACTCTCATCTCCCAGGTGTTGTAAATTTATATGTCATAATTGGA
This sequence comes from Artemisia argyi, assembly GCA_030686995.1. Lineage (NCBI taxonomy): Eukaryota > Viridiplantae > Streptophyta > Magnoliopsida > Asterales > Asteraceae > Artemisia > Artemisia argyi. The sequence continues at coordinate 269,135,857 of CM060709.1, read as the reverse complement.
AATGGAAAAATATCACTCTCTACCTGTCATAGCAAATAGATTACCACAGGCTTGGGAAAGGATCAAAAACCTCCACCACTTGGCATAAGCACCTAGGATAAACTATCAAAGAGGTCTTTTAAAGGGTTATAACGTTAGGTGTAGGGGATATGGAAAACACGGTTTTTGTTGGATAAACAGATATTTTACTAGTGGCAAGTCAATTATCTTAGTTAACTACATGTACAATGAGGCGTTGCTAAACCAAGACTCGACTCAACTTGAACTAACTACGACTCTTTTTGGATTTTTTTCAAGACACTATTTGACTTAAACATAAATAAAAGAAACGGATGGTAGCCCGTATGTTTTTCTCTTTTCTTTTTTTTTTTTCTTTTTTTTTCTTTTTTTTATTATTTTTTTTCGATTTTTTTATACACTTTTACTCTACCATCCAAAATAATACATCAAAGGGAGTTCGTTTCCTCCCTACACTTGAGCTTTTTCATACTTTACAATCGCTATTCTAATGACTCGAATCAAGATAATCAAAACACTTTGAGTACTTTTAAATATTAACGCACATATGGGGGTAATAATTGACGTCATCCCCATTACTCCATTACAATAGTACTTTACCCATGAGTCCCAATCGTCCCAAAATAATATGTACAAGATATGACTCGACTTAGCAACCATGTAATCAATTAGACAACTAACTAAGGATTTAAACAATTAACAATAATGCACTAAAGATAAGTGCATACACGGAAGGCTAAGGCGATTTGGTTGCACATTTGGGGTGGATTGTAAACAAATTATATCTTTAAGTAAGATGCTTAAAGTTAGAAACGAAAAAGATAGGATCGGAGGGGTGTACTAGGGGTATCGTGTACTGAAAATGAGTACAACGCAAAGGTGTGGGAGAATTACTTGACTAATGGAGTCAATGTAATTATATAAAACACATGTGTAAAAACATGGGTTATCCTAATGCCTCTTATCATGTAGTAAATCCTAACTACACGAATGTAGTCTCACTAGTGGTCTCGGGATGCATCGCTATCACAAGTTCTAGAATCTAAATGCTACCGGTACACCAATAAGCACCAACAATGAATGCTTTTTCTTAAAGATCTAAAGGCGAACCTCACATTTTTAGGGTGGAAATTTTTGAGTGGTATGGTTTTTGTGCTAGTCATACAACTCCTATACATGAGACGCTTATTAAGACTAAAGTTTCACTCCTATATGTTGCAAAAAAATTTAAATTTGTTGCTAAAATTGCCCTAACAAATATTTCTCTCAGTTTTATTACACATACACTATCAAACAAAACAAAAATCAAGTGGAGTTATAGTTTCTAATATACCCTCCCTACACTTAAACCGAACATTGTCCCCAATGTTCTAGATAAAAGATGTAAAAGTAAAAATAAATAAGAATGAAAGAAACTAATACTCCCTTGATTCGTTCGGTGTGGATAATGTGACAACATGGGTAAATCTTCCTCCAAGAAAATGAACGTTGAAAGCTTCCCTCCAGAAATGTAATCATTTTCTTGTCTTGTAATCTACAAACACAAAAACCAAAGCATCAAACCGAACAAAGAAAAACCACAACTAGATGTAATTCCAGACTTAGAAAAAAACAAAACAAAACAATAAAAGGATAGGATACTTATGGAATGAATTACAAATAGGAACTCATAAAACATATCCACAAGTATTGACACACAAACAAGATAGAATATATGCTAATCATGAATTGTGAATTTTTCATGTTCGAATTTTGTTCTTTTTAACAAAATATAAACTTCCCTACACTTATCTTTTTGTAAAATACCTTTATATGCAATTAAGACGAGGTTAAAACAAAATAAAGCATTATCACAAATTATTCGAAGCATGAAAACTTAACAATTATGATTAAGCATATATGACACAAACAAACAAAATTAAAAACATCAAACAATTAAAAACATGGGTTGCCTCCCATGAAGTGCTTGTTTTAGTTCGAGTCACGAGCCTGACTCTACCCTTATTTAAAGGAAATAGGGGAGGTTTTCCCTACACATAGGATTAAGTGCGGGTGGAAGTAGCGATACACACCCTTAGGGTGGAAATATGCCACGTGAGGTGAAGGGGGTGAGTGAATGGGGAAAGAGTCTACCACCTTCATTTTTTTGTTACCCGAATCCTTTGGTTTGATGGGTAGATTTAAAGTTAGAAGATTTTTATGACAAAGATTTGAGCTCTTGCCATTTTCATGAATAGTATGCTCTAATGGTTCTTCATCCATTCCGGTTCCCATCTTTTTTATTTCAACTTCATCTTCGTCTTCGTACTCAAACTTGCTTTCGTCAAAGAAGTGGAGTGTTGGCGTTTTGAAGTTGGAATGTTGGAAAGAGGTTTTATGGGTAATGGGTTTGGTTTGAGAAATCATCGAGACCCTATGCATCAAGGTTGGTTTGAGTGATTTAGAGGTTACGGTATAGGCGTGAGAGTTCTCTTTCTCAAAAGGAAGTTTATGAGAATAGAAGTTATTCTGGGTTGAACTCACAGAGAGAGGTGTTTCATTGTGCCCATCGCTGCTTGTTTCATTAGGGATTGAGAGTTCAAAAATCTTTTCGATCTTCTTGGGTATAGCTTCTTACCTAATTTTCTCCTTAATCCTTGATATAAACTTATCAGCCAAGTCCATGAAAACACTTCGGGTGTTTTCTATGCGGGCTTCTAATTGTTGGATTTGCCTCTCTTGGTTGTTTACAAAAGTCAGCATTATCCCTTCGAATTCCTCTTGTCGTGAATATTCAGGAAACGTATATTTACTGTCTGCATTCACATATCCAAAGGGATTAGCCATGGGCATCTCGGCTCTCATCAATTCCTCAACCTGCCTTTCGATGTTCTCAAATAACTGTTCTTGGGTTGCATTCATGTAATTTAAACTTCCTTCCTCCAAGAACATTGGATCCCCCCATTCTTCTTCTTCGTATTGTGCTAAGTCCTCAATGACCTCCCAGCACTTATCAACATTGAGCTTGCTCAGTCTACCATTGGCAGCGTGATCTATAGCTTTTCTAGTTTGGTGATTAACTCCATCATAAAAGATTTGGATTTGAAACCAAAGATTGAGGCCATGATGGGGGACTTTGTGGAGTAGTTCCTTGAAATGAGACCATGCTTCATAAAGAGTTTCACCTTAATTGACGTTGTTGGAACATCAAGATGTCATTCCTTAGCTTGGTAGTTCTCCCCGGTGGGAAAAATTTAGCAAGGAAACGAGTGGTGAGATTATCCCAAGTCGAGATAGATCCCGCGGGTAGACGATCAAGCCAATGGATAGCTTGGTCACGAAGAGAGAAATGGAAGAGACGCAAACGGGTAGTATCTCTAGTAGCACCGTTAAGGTCAATGGCATCTACGATTTTAAGAAAGTCCTTAAGGTGTTGAATTGGGTCTTCAGACATATGTACGTGGAATGCACATCCGTTTTGCACCAACCGGATGGTGTCGGGTCGCAGGTGGGCTACAATGGCTTCTTTGGGAAGCTCAATGACATTTTGGTAACCTTTGTGGTTGGTTGGGAGTACTCTCCTAGGGTGCGGGCTCTAGGAGGTTGGTTTGGTTGTTGTGGGTTTGGTTGTGGTGGGATGATGGGATCTAAGATATTACCACCTTCCATGATGGCGGATGGTAATGGTTACGAACAAAGAAACGAAGAAATAAGATAGACTAAAGAAAACCAAGAAAAATAAAATAAAAAATCTCACTAGAAAGGAACCTAATGAGTAAACCTAATAAAATTAAAATTTCAACCTAAGCAATAACTATTCCCCGGGCTACGGCACCAAAAACTTGATGCGCGGGATTGCGCCCTCGCAACAGGTTTTACCTCTCAAGGGATCTTGAGAAGCTTGCAATCCCCGCCAGGCAGTGTACCTGATCCTTGTAGTATAGTATAGTGACAAGTACCGGGGGATTGATCGTTCAACTCAGGAATAGTGTTCGTTAGGATTGAAATTAATCTAACTTGGTCTAAAGGTGAAGGATGATTCTTTTTGTGTTTTTATATTTTATGAAAAGCAGGTAAAAATCTCGGGTATTGGAAGAGTGGGCGGAATTAGTTGCTAGTCAACTAACCCAATTAACTACAAATGCAAGAAAAGTAAACTAGTGTTCTACAAGGTAAATGAAGCGTATCTACCTATGATGTATTACTCATTCCTAGCTATCCAATTCTACCTATTGAATTGTCACATCCTTGTTTTAATTGATGAGTTGTATTCCTTAATACTATTCGTAGGGCCGTGTACGATCTTCCCTAACTCTATAAGCTCCTACTTCACTCCTATATCGAGCCGACTAAAAGCTCCTAACATGGGATCACTAGAATTCGCTTATGCATTAAATACAACCATATAATTGTAGTACACCTCCGATCATGTTTCTTAAGACGTTCAAGCAAGTTACCAATTGGAAGTCTACCAGTTTTCCTAAGCCTAACATCGATATCATTCAATTAAACAAGAGACAATAGGAAACAAGAATTATAAGCTAAACCAATTAGACCTATCGAAGTTTCACACCCTAATTGATGAAGATAGACACAAACATCAACAAGGAATCAATAAGATCTAATCAATTATATACAAGTTTCACACAAGCATAAGTAGACACGAGGTGAATTAGCAAAACATCATTAAAGAAGAGCAAGCAACAATAATAATGGAAAACATAATTAAGATAGAATCAACAAACCAATTTATGATGTTTATGGAGTGATTGAAACCCTATAAGTTGCTGGAAAAACACCTACCTAAACCCAGGAATCGACCTTAGGTTTAGGGCTTAAAAATAATGAAGTTATGAAGTTATATTTATAGGCAGATTTTCTGTCGGCCCGATCTGACGGAGTCAGCCCTAAGGGGTGACGGCATCACAACCATTTTCTCAGCAAATCAAAGATTTTTTCATCCTGATCGTTTCCTTTTTTGAATCGCTCAAATTCGAGTTCGTATGCAAAAGTTATGGCCAAAACAGTGTCAGCTACTCCGCGCGTAAGTTATGATTGTCTTGACCAACATGTGATGGTTTTACTAAGGTTTCTTCTTGTGTAAGCCTTCTTCCTAACGTCGTCACTCTATATCATCTGACGTCGTCAGGTTGAATCCTGACGTCGTCATGTGTAAACTTACTCTGTGCCGTCACGTGTAATCTGACCCTGACGGCCTTGGTGACGCCGTCAGGTCAAATTGCCTTGAAATAGTTCTGGGCCATCATGTGTATTTGCCATATCCACCTCTTTTGTCAAGTTTGACACCGTCACTTGTAGAGCCATGACGCCATCCGGTACTGTTCCCAGCAAGGATTTTGAGACTTTGTCGTTTTCTTCACTTTTATGCTCCAAAAATGTCCAAAATGCTTCCTTTTTTAGATTTCTCTCCAAAAGTACCTAAAATGACAAAAGAAACGATTTAGGGCAATATTTGATCAAATGATCTCGAATTAGGGCTTAAATGGCCCCCTAAAAGCGGTACACTTTTCGCTTCATCAGTGAGCAGGTAGTAACAAGTCAAAAGGGATAATTTTGGTATGAGTCAAGTAGGACTTCCTTGTCTAAATTTGCCAAACAAAATTATAAATGATTAGTACATAAATAACTATGGAGTATTAAAATTTGCCAAACAAAAATTAGTATATAAAGTATAGTTTATATAATAATGGAGTATTACTTTGCATGAAATGTATCTTTTGTAATATAATAATTTAGGAGGTTTGCATTATAAATAACACTTCTCGAGATTAGTTGGATAAACAAAAAATTTGAAAACTAAGGAACAACCATTTCGATGAAAAGTTTAGGGGTTAAACCATAGATTGAATCAAAGTTTGAGGGTTACAACATCATTAACAAATTATTTAGTGTGTTATCCCTTATGTTGTGATGCATATATGCTTGGGTCTATGGTAATACCTGTAAATAAGTTGAGGACCTAAATATAATACTGAAGAATTTAAAGTATCGTTGAGGACCCAATATAATACTAAACCATTTAAAGAATAATCACCGACATGTACAATTCTTTAGTCTATACTTTATAGAATAACAAAGCTATGAAAAACTTACAATTTTATGAGGCATCCAATTTTCTAATTTATAAGGCATCCTTTATACAAAGACCTATAGTAAGTTCGGTTTGACAAACAGCCCATTAATATGCACATTCAATAAGCAATCTCAGACAACCCTCTTGATAAGATTTTTTAAACTTCACTTGCATAGCAAATAGATACTTAAACTAAATGATATTTCATGACTCTACTACAGTACTATGTAAATAGTTACCAAAAATGGTAGGCCTTACCAAAACATATATAAAATAAAAAATGGAATTAAAAGAAAGGCTAATGTACTTACATAGCTTCAATTATTTACATACTGAAAAAGCTTTCCTTCACTTTTAAAACAGATTAACTTCAATTTTTCAGTCCCTACTACTACACCACTTATTCCAATTCCAATATGCTTGTAGAGTGTTTGTTTAACAAAATTTGTAGCTGCATAGTAACATTAATCAATACATATTATGATGTAAAGATTCACACTAATTGTAATTGTCGTGTGACATTAGCTTACGTAGTTTTTTTTAGAACAAATGCTGTAAATGCAAGTGTATACTTAGGAGTTGAACTTGGTAATTTACCCGTGTAAGGAGTGGCGTTGTCATCCCTAAGGGAAATTGAGTCTTTTACTACAGGAAGAGGTTGAGGTTCAGCGTGTTTCCCTCTGGAGTTATAGACTACAATATTCTTGCTCCCAACATGTTAATGTGCATGGTTTAAGATGCTTATTGATACTAAATGATCAAATATGTAGAATAAATCATTGAATAAAACCTAATGTCACTAGTACAAAAAGTTGTATTGGTCACGCCAAAAATGTGTGACGGTATGCATATAGTCACACACGTTTTTTTCGTTGTGTGTCACTAAAGGTCCCGCCACCATAGGTGGCATATGGTTACATTGTTGAGTTCGTGGCCTTTTCCATCGTAAAAGAGTGACCAAAACCCCGAATATGTGTGACAAATTAGGCACAAGTTTTGTTGGATTAGTCATTATCAGTGACCGTAAACACCTTATAGTCACATGAATGTTTTTTGAGAGTAACTATTGTTCGTCCTTTGGCCACATAAATATATAATATATGTGATATTTGAGATGATTCTTTCTAGTAAATGTGTATTTTGTGTGACTATTTCCCGTCCTATGGCCACATGAATATACAATAAATGTGACGTTTGTGATGATTTAGTCACACAATGGGTGTTGTTCTTTTGGAGTTAGTCACATACAATTTAACACAAAGTGGCCAAAAGTGTTAATAAGTGTGACCATATGCTGGTTAAAATGAAGAAATGTGTATTTTGTGTGACTATTGATCATCCAATGGCCACATGAAGTTTATGTTTGCGTGGCCTTTTGTAATATTTAGTCACACAAAGCATGTTTGTTTTCGGTATTTAGTCACATACCATTAAGTAAACAGTGGCCAAAAGTGTTAATAAGTGTGACCATATGCTGTTTAAAGTGAAGAAATTTGTATTTTGTGTGATTATTGATCATCCAATGGCCACATGAATTTTATGTTTGTGTGCCTTTTGTAATATTTAGTCACACAAAACATGTTTGTTTTGGGTATTTAGTCACATACAATTAAGTAAACAGTGGCAAAAAGTGTTAATAAATGTGACCATATGCTCTTTAAAGTGAAGAAATGTGTATTTTGTGTGACTATTGATCATCCAATAGCCACGTGAATTTTATGTTTGTGTGGCCTTTTGTAATATTTAATCATACAAAGCATGTTTGTTTTGGGTATATAGTCACATACAATTTAGGAAATAGTGGCCAAAAGTGTTAATAAGTGTGCTCATATACTGTTTAAAGTGAAGAAATGTGTATTTTGTGTGACTATTGATCATCCAATGGCCACATGAATTTTATGTTTTTGTGGCTTTTTGTAATATTTAGTCACACAAAGCATGTTTATTTTGGGTATATAGTCACATACAATTAAGCAAACAGTGGCCAAAAGTGTTAATAAGTGTGACCATATGCTGTTTAAAATGAAGAAATGTGTATTTTGTGTGACTATAGATCATCCAATGGCCACGTGAATTTTATGTTTGTGTGGCCTTCTGTAATATTTAGTCACACAACGAATAAAACAAATAGTGACCAAAACTATTAATAAGTGTGACTATATACATCTTTTAGTCACATTTAAGAAATCAATATATATATATATATATATATATATATATATATATATATATATATATATATATATATATATATATATGTATATCAAAACAAATTCAAATATATTTCAAAACAAATTCAAAAACAATAAAATTGTAAATATAAATTTCGTATATAACTCTATACCCTATGACCTCCTTTTATACACCCAGGAGTCCTAATCGGCTTACAATACTTTCTAAAGTATCTATAATCTTTTTCATAAACAACTAATACATATCATACTATAACTATATGAAACAACACTACTAACTTATAACTAGCAGTTGTAACTAATACATTAGTTGTATTAACTTCGAGCAGTCTTAATCTCTGAGCAGTCTTCACTTTATACTAGCAGTACTAACTTTCACTAGCAGCACTAACTTCTGTACTAATCTCATCATCTGGATATTCTCCGTTTCTTTTAAGTAGAAAAGACAAAAGTTAGACGCACATACAATATCCTTTCTTGCCATCGATTATTGTGTTTGATTTGTATGTGTATGTGCATGTGCTTGCATTTAAGAGATAAGAATAAATTTACCAAGAGCCAACGGAAAAAGCGGTCTGATGTGTCATCTGCTTTCAAATACCAATTTTGCTGCAATTGTAGAACAAAACAAGCAGACAGTTTAGTGTTAATAATCTGTATGAATTTAACGGGGATCGCAAACAGTCACAATGATATGGTTAGAAGTTACAGTATTACGAAATGCAAAAAAAACATGTACCAGTCCAGAATAGCACCTAAAACCTACAATGGTACAAAAGGTTAGTAAACCAACTTGGTATACCTTATCTTGGAATTCTTTTTCTGCTTCAAAAGATTCAAATGCATTGCCTTCATCCCAGCTGGCAGCAGGATGGTTAGCTACCTGTTCCATTAAATAAGAAAGTTAGGACCCCAGAATACTAACTTGAAGAAGGGGCTTTCTTAGAAGAATTCCCACTTAGACTGAGTTTCCCGTTGGTAATACGTCAGATGCTTATCAGCAAGGTTTTGTGTAAGTTGGCGGAAAGTGCCAACGTCATCAACCAAATTTGCTTTTTGCATCCTTTGACAGATACCATGAACCATGAATACTAGATGCCGTACAAGACCTGTAAAAAGTTGAATACCAAAAAAAATTTATTGACTGTAATTTACAGCTAATGGATCAATCCGTTTATGACTTATAACCATAAATTGAGCTTGAAAGTATTATAAACATAGAGCCTGAGAAAAACGCAATTAGTTTTACCTGTGAATAATAATCGTCCATTTCTTCCTCTATCTGCTGACGTAACTCATCCTATAAACAGATGTTATGAACTGTAAAAAACCAAGGCACTAATAATGCTGCATAATATAAGATCTGTCAACCATGAAACAGTAAAAATATACATGGGTTGGCTTTAGTGACTGAGATGGAGCATACCCAAGCCTCAATTTAATTCCAGTCCCTCGAAAATGAAGTGTGCCAGAAAATCCAGATGAGGGAATTTTTAGCCAGGCATCCCATGTATCATCCTCACCCATGAAAATAGCATGTAGCCCCTGCAAGAAACAAGTAACGTGATTAATGCTAACATAAAAGATGACAAAATTAGATGTCCCAAATATAAGTTTAGCATAAAAAACAAATATACGGGTTGCATATCAACTTGGGAAACAAATAATATACAATTGGTTGAAATGTTCTGCAGTGCCAAACCTGGAACGAATAAATGTCAAACACATTACCAAGCAAGCAAATCACTTACATTTGGTACAAATGAAACAGTTTCACAAAAAGCAACCATATTTGAGTTAATTTCCTATATAACAGATGTTATGTTAATCTTTTGATAGATAACTTACGCAGCTGCGATAAGCAAACTCCAACTGTTTAGCAACATCCTCCCGGAGTGGAAACCAAGTAAGACTCCCTTTACGAGCAAAACAGTGGCCTCTTAGAATACGTCGATTGTCTCCATTCCAATAAGCAGGAAAACTATGTCATCTTAATAAGTCTACCTGCAACGATTATCACCACACGAATTTATAATCAAAAACATGTTTTAGGCTAGTTTTAATCCACGAAAATTAATATAAATCATTTTATATTTGATTACACATTCAAGAAAATATAAATTAAATATGTGTTTGAGCATACCCTTGAATAGAGTAGGATAGGTGAGATGAGGGTGATGGTGGCTTGAATGTGATGGTGGTGGATGTGGTGGTTATCTCGAACCAAACAACCAAAGCAAAAAAACTCACCCATTGCCTCTCTTGTCTTGATGACGGTGATGGCGTGGATGAGCGATGGTTGATGGAATGACGGCGGTGAAGTGTGGCGGTGGTGTGTGAGTCGGTTCTAGAGAGAAGGAGAAGATATGAATAATAGAGAGAAGATATATCTGACTAGTGTTAATTAATGTTTTGATTTTTGGTGAAAAAGGGGTGGGAGTGAGCGGGAGATTGAAATTTTGGGGAAAATTAAGGGGCGAGATATTGAGCGCTATATTAAAATTTCGGAGATTTTGGAGATTGAAAGCCTATCAAATGAGCTCGAAATGTTTAATGAGTTGAGCTCAACCTTATATAAGTTGGACTTGAGTTATGTAATACCCCCAATTCATGGATGCAGCGGAATTCGAACTGGGTGTTACTCGACAGCACAACAGTCACAATAATAGAAAACGAACTCCAATTGAGTCGTTTTAAAAGATTTATCATTCAAATTGTATAAATATCAGAGATTACAAAATGAGGTCCCAATTGGTTCCATGTTTACAAATCACATTAAGTGAGTTTTTGAATGGTAATAAAATTTATAGCCCTCTTGAGTATCCGTGTCCTTCCGTGCCATCCTTGATCGTCATGAACCTGAAATACATGCTTGAGAGGTCAACACAAAGGTTGAGTGATATTCATAGAGTTTGTTTAATGTTTGAACACAATGTGTTGGTAGTTAAATCGTTGAACACAATAATCGTAGTGTTTGTAGTTAAATCGTTTGAACACAATAATCGTAGTGTTTGTAGTTAAATCGTTTGAACACAATAATCGTAGTGTTTGTAGTTAAATCGTTTGAACACAATAATCATAGTGTTTGTAGTTAAATCGTTTGAACACAATAATCGTAGTGTTTGTAGTTAAATCGTTTGAACACAATAATCGTAGTGTTTGTAGTTAAATCGTTTGAACACAATAATCGTAGTGTTTGTAGTTAAATCGTTTGAACACAATATGTTGGTAGTGTGAGCTATAGACTCACACCAATGTTTGGAAAACAAAGATGGGCTACGTTGTTATATGCCCGGAAAGGTTATTAATGCACTAAGCTTATGACACCAAAACGTTAACGTGTACCAATATCGATCGGCAGATTTATCCCGGTAGGTACTTTGCCGTCATACCTAATGTCTCAAATATTAATGCATTTGTTTGAACTTAGTCAAAACAAATGGGATTCGTCAATCCCAATAGGCCTATTCACAATATTCGCGCTCACTCGCAAGTAACCCTCGCAAGTGATTAAATGGTTCATAATAAGGGATCTTGGTTTGGCAAGGATGTTACTTAGTGATAATAAAACATAGTCGAATAGCATACAGTAGAAAGCATTGTGTTCGAGTAGAAAAATAATAGCATGTATTTCCCCCAAGGGTTTGTAAAACATTGAAGTAATGTAAAGTGGGGCTATGAACTCACCTTAAGTAAGATAGCAAGTAATGAAGGTAACGGTTGGATCGTGAAGGTTTCTACAAGCAACCTATAATAGAATGTTGCGACTTAGGATTGGAGTAAAGAATATGAAGTAGTGCCTATATATATATCTTGCATTTAGTCCATGATGTGGTATGATGTATATTGTAAGTCTTTGAAAGAAAATATTCATGAACATGTATGTTTTGTATATCGTTTACTACCGTTAGGGCCGACATAATTCAGAAGTCATGTTAGTAAGCGTTCGAGGAGCCAGGACACTTTAATTCGTAAATCCATAACTCAACTCGACGGCTTACATAATGAACTCCTCACATGAGGCTCCCTACTATTGTAGTAGTTGATAAAGTATATATATATAAGTTATGATCCGAAAAGTTACATGTCCGATATTTGAATAAACTTAGGAAAGTTTATTAGTACATGAAGATTGTTATTAGGGGTAGTTTCATAAGTCTTGTATGACCATTTTCTTTTGGTAATAACTCATGGTTCCTTTTTAAGTGAAGTAGATCCAAATTGCTTGTTCAATATATCGCCAATTCCTTGTTTCATGTTTACGCCTATGTAAGTTGGTATGGTCATTTCGTCATGGCCTAGCCATGATCTTTGGTCCTTGTTCCAAGGTCATGAGACTCAACCTTGGCTCTAGCCATGGTTGTGGTCTTGATTATAGGTCATAAGACCTCTTGTTCCTTTTAAAGTATAACCATAATATAGTGACTTTGGTCTAAAAATGGGCTGTTTAGAATTTGAAGAATTTTATCACTCGGAAAGCGTTTTCAGGGCTCGAGCTTCTTTGTTCCTAAATGAAAACGTCGTTCCGGACAACTTTCGTGTTTTAACTTTTTGATGAATCGGACCAGAAGTGGGACTTTCAAAATCAAAATTTGATCAGAATGCTATTTAGGCAGTTTTGCCGGAAATCTTTGGTAACTTCAAATGGGCGTAACTTTTGACTCGTATACTCGTTTTGGGTGGTTCAAGTTGCTACGGTTTCCTTGTTAAGTCCTCTACTGTAATATGTAATGATCAAATATCATATTTTTACCATTTTGATCAGGTCTTACCAAGAAAGTCACTAGTTTGCTTGTTATAGTAACTTGTCTTATCAATCATGTACAATAACTTGTTTTACTCACTTTTATACATCATGGACATGAATACAAGACATAATATAGCACAAATAATATGTAAATAATATGAATATGATTATTTAACAAGAATCATGTTAGGGTTTGGCTTACAACTTTTGGCTTTCAAAGATGAAAGGAAGTTAACATGTAAGGAAAAGGACTTTGATAGACTTGCTTCAACCCACTTCACTTCATGCAATCTTTCTACCCTTGTAATCTTGAAAGAGAGATGATGAAATTTGAGGTGACTTGAGTAGATTCAAACTCAAGAGAAATCACCAAAGTTTATGTAGTTTGGAAGTAGTTTTGATGAATCAAAACCAAACTAGTGTTTCTATGTTGTTGTAGCACTTGATTCTTGGATGGAACTTGGAGTAAATGAGCTAAGGATGAGATGATGGTGTGTTTTTATGTGTGTGGGACGTTGGAATGGCCAAGGAGGGGGAGGGGGGCTTAAATAAGGTCTTGAGGAGGTTACATGTATGACTAGTCAACACTTGGAGACCAAGTATAACACATGGAATCAATCTAAGCCTCCTAGCATGAGATCAAGCCACCTATGGGCTGAATTCCCCCCCCCCCCCCCCTAAGTCGGTTTGTATATCTTGGGGAGCAAGGTTTGACTTGTGATGATATTATCCAAGATATCTAGTATGTTTTGACTCCGTAAAATGCAAACCGTAAGTTGTTACGTCACAAAACGTAAAACCGGGTATCGTAAAAATACGAAACTTAGAGGAATGATTAAACTTGTCAAAATACTCCATAATAAAATATAAAATTAGTGGTAGGTTCCATTTGGGTGGTAAAACCCTGCTAAAAACTGGAAACACGGGTCTAAAACGCGTAATACGTAAAACGTACGAATATTGCGTAAAATTGAGAAAAGTAAAATGTTACTTTTATAATAGGATAAAAATGATTTAAAAAGACTTATAATGTCTAGACTGGGCTTAGTCTAGTGTCGGTTGGTATTAAATGTCTTTTAGACATCAAACCGTAAGCCTAAAAATCACGAAATGACTTATAAAATCAAGGAATGATTTTTGGTCAATGGAGGAGGGAAAAATATGTTGACTTTTTCTAATAAGTTGAAAACTCAAATAGTCTTAGAAATGCGGTGCAGGTATAGGCTAAGGTTACGGCTGAGTAAAAACGCTTAAAACTGAAAATTCCAGTTTTTCACGGCCGAGGTTTATTTTGGTCATGTTTTTCTCAGTCATGATTTATTCTCAAATAAATCATGAGTGTGTCAAACATTTTTCTGATACGGGGAAAATTAACGCGACCGAATTTCGTTGTGCGTAGAATTTCTGAATGACGTTTTACCCTAAAACGTGTAATTCCGTGTAATTCCTTAATAACTTTCACGAAAATGAGCTTATGAATATCAAACTTTTAATTTGCCATGGAAATGATTTATCACTCGAGCCCAAGAAATAAAAATCAAATTTTGGGAAAATTCTCGGGAAAAATGAATAGTAAAAGTGAATAGTGAAATTTTTCGGGAATAGTAATTATCCTGAAAATGCGAATTGTTACAAGTTATTGTTGAGTTCTCGAGCTTGTAAGTGATATAAAATATGTTTTTTTTTTAAATATGTAAGTGTACTAAGTGTAAATACTTATTTATGAATGTATCAAGCTTTTCATGCTGAAGCCGAATCGAATTCAATTCTTAGGTTATATTTCAACTTTAATTTGTGTAAGAAAACACATATTTATAGATAAATCGAGCTTTTCGAGTCAAGCTCAAGCCAAGTTCAAACTTTCTCGATCCCGGATAACATGATCGGGAGGTCCCTGGATACGTTGTAGCGGTGGTGCGAGTCAGGTTCGAGAGAGAAGGAGAATAGATGAATAGAGAGAAGATAGATCTGACTAGTGTCTGGATTTTGATTTTGGGGAAAAAAGGGCCGGTATCTTGAGCGGGAGATTGAAATTTTGGGGAAAATTAAGGGGCGGGATCTTGAGCGCGATATTAAAATTTTGGAGATTGAAAACCTATCAAATGAACTCGCCGAAATGTTTAATGAGTTGAGCTCAACCTTATATACGTTCGACTCGAGTTATTGTTGAGTTCTCGAGCTTGTAAGTAATATAAAATATGTTTTAATTCCTAAAAATCCTACAAAACATTCATTGTGACTCGATACACGCATTTGACTCAAACAAGTAATAATATGTATGCTAAGTCCTCCATTACCATAAAATCAACCAAATACACAAAACTTACTACAAAAACATGTAATGGCTCAACCCTAGCTAGCAACAACACATTATTTCCTTGATACTCTACCATAATTTTATTATAATTAGCACGAGAGATTATGTACATGCATGGGTAAGGATGAGTTAAGGTAGGCATGAAAGTTCATGTATCCGATTTTACAAGGAAACTGCATGTTAAAGAGACTGTCCTTTTCAATTCTTGTCCTAGGTTCAACATACTTAAGAGGATCAACTTCCTCTTCTCTCCTAACCTCATAAATAACATCACCATCACCTAAGTCCTCGTCGGAATCCGAGTAATAAAAATGGCCATTCTCATGCATGGTCGTTGTCGTGGTCAGATTCTTCCATTTCATAATTATTACCAAAGTGATGGTCGGGTGAAAGGTTTGGTGGGTTTTCAATCTCCACAACGAGAGCCGGAAAGGGTAATTGGAAATTCCTAAGACGAAAAACACGAATAACAGGAACCAAATGATCAATGTTACGGTTATCCATCTAGAGTGCTAACAATCAGAAACAAGAAGAAAGATAGACTAAAGAAAACCTATAAAAAGAAAATAAAAAATCTCACTAGATATGAATCTAATGAGTAGACCTAAACTAAAATAAAATTCAACCTAAACAATAACATTTCATAACCATAATTTAGGACAACATTTCGATGAAACATTCATATAATTTTGTTCCTAAGATATATAATAATTTGTAAGTTTGTATAATATTACAAAAACTATTAAGAAAATGACATTATAGCTAGTAGGATCTTAAGATCCCGATCCGATCATACGATCATGATCTTGCAAAGACGAAAACGATCCTGGGTAGGATCCCGATCTTGAAAACCTTGCATCTTACCATATGTACTCTTTGGGCGATTTTTTAAATACAAAATACACTAAAATACAAATGTACCTTTAATACTTTTAGTTTTTAAACTTTTAATACTTTTAGTTTTTATACTTTTAATCATTTTTAAACTTATAATATATAATATATGCAAAGCTTATCAAACACACTTCACTTATAATATATAATATATGCAAAGCTTATCAAACACACTTCACACACTTCAACATATACTTAATACTCTTTCTATCTCACACTCATAATTAAGTCACAGCTGCATGTCCTTGTTCTTTCTTTCTCTCTCTCACTACTCCACCCTGACATACTTAGATCGGAAGCATATAGTAACATACTTAGATGGCTTCTATATTGACCCTAAGTTTGACAGATGATTTGGTTTATCTGATTATTTAGTTGCTTTTTTGTTTATCTGATTATTTCATTGTTTGTGTTTATTTAATTAGGGTTATTTAGTGTTAGGGTTTATGTATCTGTATACCATGTTTTTTATTGTTAGGGTTTATGGTTGTTTTTTAGTTTTAGTGCGAATATTTAGGCTAAAACATCCAAGTATCAAAGATGGAAGAAGTATCAATGATGGATGAAAAGACACCACTTCCAAGTATGAACATAAACTTGTTCCGGTGTTGTTCATCCATTATTGATTCATCTTTGCTCTTTGTTAAAATACAGAAAAAATTATCAAGTATAAGTTGTAAATAATAATTCAGGTTCGATGCTTGAGAAAGAATTTTCAAGTTTTTATGCCTTGGAAACCTTAATATGTATCTGCATATCATGTTTTTTATTGTTAGGGTTTATGGCTGGTTTTGGGAGTTGGCATTCCCTTAGGGCTATTTTATCTTAGGCTTAGGTTGACTATCTGTTATAAGAATTATGTTGCATTTGTATTGAGAGAATAAGGAAAAAAAGTGGCGGATGTGTGTGCGAATATTTAGGCTAAAACATCCAAGTATCAAAGATGGAAGAAGTATCAGTGATCGATGAAAAGACACCACTTTCAAGTATGAACATAAACTTGTTCTGGTGTTGTTCATCCATTACTGATTAATCTTTGCTCTTTGCCAAAATACAAAAACAATTATCAAGTATAAGTTGTAAATAATAATTCGGGTTCGATGCTTGAGAAAGAATTTTCAAGTTTTTATGCCTTGGAAACCTTAATATGTACAACCTACTAGTTGTTTGTCCGGTCTTTAGGTTCACGCTGTCATATATTGTGACGTATGTGGTCCATTAGGTACCAAGCTCGAAAACCTAGTGGGAGCCTTTTGATTCTCCAATTGGAGAAGATTCTTTCCTTGTAATGAGGATTGAGAACTCGGTTTTTATACGTGTTATATCTGTTAGAAAATTCATTTGTGTTCAACTTATTATTATATGTACAACCCACTAGTTGGTTATTATTATATGTTCAACTTGTTATTCATGCACAATTAGCTCTCTAATGTCGTAGAATCTACACAATTAATATGTATGTTCGTCACATCTAAGGGAGCAATATAAATGATAGTAAGAATCTGTTTTCTAATAACTTAAAGCTCAATTATCAGGCAAGATCTATCTAACGTTGTAGATTGGTCCTGGCTTAATTTGGAAAACGTCTACTACCGTTTGTGTGGTTGATCTTGATCACCAGTTTTGGCTCTTTCAATAAGATATGTTCTTGAAAGTGCCAAAGCGTGATCAAGATCAAGTACACTATTGTTATTAGACGGTGTCTAAAAAACAAAGCAATGGAACCTTTCTGCAACGTTAGATGGATCTGGCCTGATAATTGAAACGTCTTCAATGCGACAATGATAAAGTGTGTATTGTTCATGACAGGCCACACTAGTTCATTATCGCATTCAAGATGAGTGATGTTACTTAGACTCTATTCTTTACTCAACATTTGTATCTATTCTTTACTCAACCTGTGTGCCAATTTCAACATACCTTTCCATTTTCAGTTCCCATACTGTTCCTTTTGTTTTTTCAACAATCTAGCAATGCGGCTGGTGCAGTCCTTTGCTCAAAGGGAGTTGAAACGACAAAAGGAGCTGTAGCGGGAACTAAGAAGGGTTACGTATGTTGGTTTATTGCATTCCATTCTTTTTTATGATCTAAAACCAACCATCCACCAAGTAATGTGGCCATTGGAGTTCCAAGAACAAAGGTTGTTTCAAACACACCCTGAATTGCAACATTATCTTTTATTTCATTTACACTATATTTTTTTAAATTTTAATCTATTTTTTTATTTTTTTTGCAGAAATCATACATTGATATTTGGATCAGGCACCATGGGAACCAAAAATGCCCAAAGATTATGAAATTTTGTAGATTTCTTCAAGTCAATCATGTTCTATTGTGGCCAGTCTTTGTTGGTGACTAATGTGTATATAGTTCTATCAAGAATTATAAGCATTGATCCCTGGCAAACGCTCGTCCCAATGGATCATGATTGGCCTGAAGATGTTGAAAAGGTTCAAGCCATCTGTGGGAAACATCAATCCTTTCCTGCATTAAACATAGGTCTTTTGGTTTTCCCATATCCCCTTTTTATACTCGTTTCCATGTGTATCTCAAATCACAAATCCTAGTTTCTCAAATCTCTAAACAAAAACCTGCAGGAAGTATTCATAAACAATGTCTGCAAACAACAAGAGATCAGCACAATGGGTTGAAGGAGAAGGTTCAAGCCGGTCTGCTTCAAAAAAGAAAGCGGCAAAAAGTGTAAAAAAATTAAATGGGATGGAAATGCGTGGTACAATTGGTGGGCTGCTGAAAGAAAGAAAGCAGCAAAAACACAATCTATCAAACAACATGCTGAGGATGAAAATGAGTACAAAGCAACAAAAAAACCATCTCTCAAACAACATCCCAAGGCGTACAAGACATTGGATGATGATGATTTGTCTGATGTGGACTTTGATGGGTTAGATTACGAAGATGCACATGTGGTATTTGACCCGGAGAAATCTCCAAAATTAGATTAGTAGATTTTTAGAATGTGTAACTTTTATTTCCAGTATTTTGTAATTTTTCATTTCAAATTTTAATGGAAAATGTTTAATCTTAATTTCCGTACTTTTGTCATTGCTCAACTTTCTCATTACTTGTTGATATTAATATAATGATTCACCATTTGCACTATAAAAAGATTCTACTGCTAAGAAAACGTTACTGCAGCTGGTTTTGTACATTATTTTGTAATTTTTCATTTCAAGAAAATGTTTAATCTTAATTTCCGTACTTTTGTCATTGCTCAATTTTCTCATTACTTGTTGATATTAATATAATGATTCACCCTATGCAAAAAAAAAAAAAAAAAAAAAAAAAAAAAAAGAAAAAAAAAAAAAATCTGCAGCTGGGTTTGTATTGCTAGAACCGCGAGTGCAGGGGTGGATTGGTAACATTTACACTTAACGGTTTAAATCCCCAATCAAATCGATAATTCAGTTTCACGCACACATAATTTCTCTATAATCACAAACACTAACATCTTTTATCAATCATTTTCAAAATCCCTAAATCACAAAACCCTAATTCACGATGGTGTTAGCAATTGAATCAAAACGCACATTTGTTGACGGACACAACATGGTCGTTTTTTTGAAGAAACCAGATGGTTCTGAAGGATTCACACAGATAATCGATTTCTTGAATGCTACCCCTATTAGGTATGCATTAACTGTGAATCCTCCTATATGCATTTATTTTATTAAGCAGTTTTGGGCTACTGCTAATGTCATAACTTTTAATGAAGAAAAACAGATTAAGGCTAAGGTAGATGGCCAAGATATACTCATAACTGAGTCATCTATTATGGAATCTCTTAACCTACCAGATAATGAAGTGATTGTGTGTCTTGAAAATGCTTCCATTTTCAAAGGTTTGAAAAAAATGGGGTATGAGAAGAAGAATAATAAATTAAAATTTTACAAAGGTCTCTTCTCATCTCAGTGGAAATTCTTGATTCATACTCTCTTACATTGTTTGAGTCCTAAAACAACATGTTGGAATGAGTCTGGTACTACCATGGCATCAGCTGTGATATGCCTTAGTAAAGGAAAACCTTTTAATTTTTCAAAAAAGATTTTGGAGGGTATGATCAAGACCTTGGATGATGATGGTAACTCTTTATTATATCCAAGGTTTTTGCAGCTTATTATTCCAAATCAATTGACTACTATTAAGAGACATAGAAGAACTTTTTATGCCACCTCACTACAAAAGAAAGTATTTTCAAATCTAAAAAATGATGGCAAGGATTTTTCAGGAAGGGTTACACCACTTTTTCCATATATGGTGAACCTTCCACAAAAAAAGGGTGAGGATGTCATGGAAGGGGCAGCCACTTCTGCTGCTAGCTTAGAAGCAGAGCAGGCCAGTGGTAACATACATGAGACTGAGTATACAGCTGTTGATTCACCTCTCAGGGAAGGTAACACATCCCAAAGTGATGAGGGTAGATCTGAAACACATGAATTGATGGATACTGATGTACAAAATGTCAGTTCCAATGATCCATCTCTTGGGCTAGGTAACACAAGCTGAAGTCGTGAGGCTAGAATGAAACTTATACAGGATTTGAAGGACTATTGTACCCAGTTAGAAAAAGATGTTCTTGGCGTCCAAAAGCGCACAACAAAACAAGGTGAAAAGATCAAAATGTTGAAAAAGAGACTTCGATATTTGGAAGGTCAACAGAGCTCAAGAAAAACTCAGTTCAAACGTTTGAAGAAGGTGGGCACATCACACAGGATGAGTTCTTCTAAGGCTGCTCGTTTGGAAGATGCTCCCAAACAGGGGAGGAATGAAAGCAGAGTCTCAGGGGAGGAAACAACAAATGCTGAAGGTGCTTGTGCTGATATGCATGTGGATATGGATATTGGGATTGATAGTGGTGATAATATAGATGATGACTATGTAGTTGCTAACAATGAGGGTAATGAGGCGGTTTTGGAAGATGTAAATATAAAGCAGGTAGTGGAATTTCCAGGTGAAAATATTGTACAAGCTTCAAAGATCATGGTGGAGACTAATACTAGTTTGGGAGAAACTGCTGCTACTAGTAATGTTGAACAACTGGCTAAGGTGGTACAAGATGTTTCTGCTGCTACAACAAATCAAGTTTCTACTGCTGAAGAGGTAGCAAAGAGAGTTGATGAAGCTGAAATAGCTAACTTTATGGATGAGAAAAGGATATCTAAAGTGTCTGAATTGGAAGCAAAAGAGCAAGTAACATTCATTCTTCAAGAAAAGGAGAAAAAAAGAGCTCATGCAGATAAAATGCAAGCTTTTATTGATGAGGATGAAGTTCTACAGGCTAGAGTTGCAGAACTTTACAAAGATAAGACTTTAACTGATGATAACAGAGTATAAAGACTTGCTGATTTGATAAATGAAAGAGGTGTAGAATTAGCTTTGAGTCAGCTAAGTAAGTCAATAAAGCAAGGTCATAGTCAGAAGAGGAAAAGAAACAAAAGATCATTAAAGACAAGCATGCTAAGAAGAAGAATGATTCACAAAGAAATAAAGACAGCTCTTCTCTTGATCAGATGATGGTGATTGCACCTGAAACATTATATGTTGATCCTATTCAATCTAGACATCCAATCATAGATTGGGAGATTTACAAAGATAAATTTGGAAAGGCTTGGAAGATAATCAGGCTTGGTGGAGGATCAGCAGTGTGCAAAAGTTTTCAGGAATTAATTAGAACAAGTGATAGAGAAGACTTAGACAGATTATGGGAGTTGGTTAAAAAAAACTCAAAACAATCAAGAAGCCAGATGTGAAAGAGCAAGAGCTGTGGGTTGAGTTACATAGGTTATATGAACCTCATCCAGCTGATATCTATTGGAACTTCCCAATTCATGATCTCTCAACTTCATGGAAGTTTTATGATAGCTGCAATGTACATCACTTATCAACACAAGGTGGAGTTGATGTTTTTATGCTTGCAGAAAAAGAGTATCAAATGTGAAAAAAGTACAGAGGTAGTTAAAGATCTCATTGAAAGAATTCGTGCTCAGTATGAGAGACAAATGCAAGAACGGAATAAAAGAAGATAAGGTGTTTGGAGGAAGCAGGGGTGTAGCTTCTCTGTTTTCATTAAACAGAGAATTGTATGTTCTTCTTTGTATCTGATCTTCGGAATGCCCATATTAGCAATTGTTTATGCTGCAAAAAACCTTTTGGTAAGTAATATAATTCACCTTTTGTGAGATTACAACTCTGTTGTTTGTACAAAAGTTACTAATGCTATTATTAAGTTACTACTGCTATTACAATAGTTGTTTGTGTAATTTAGTCTATTGTAATGGATTTTGACTTCAAAAAGTCAAGCTTTTCTATAGCAATGAAAAAATTTGCAGTTTTCACTAGTATATCTACTTGCAGGCAAGCTTTATTCTATTTGCATTTTCTATTTATCATGTATATGCACTTGTAGGCAATTTAGTAACATGTTACTTCATTAAAGTTGAAAATTGACTTTAGAAAGTCAAGTAAACTGTTCCTATAGGGGTTACAAAGTACATAAGTTATCAGAAATATGTGACCATATGTATCAATTTGTGACTACACTTAAATAATGTGTGACAAAATATGACTATGATTTAGACACCTAAATAAATACTTCATGTGACCATATATATAGCATCTTTAATTTAGTCACACAAAAACTCAATGTAACTAATATCAAGGTTAGTGATAACTGACTTCACATTTTGCTATAAATAATAGTCACATGAATATTTCACAATGTGACTATTTTGAATGTATTGGTCACATATAATACCCTTATGATGTGGCCATAAACATCATTTAGATACACATGTGTGATATGGTGTGACTATTGTAAAGCCTATAGTCACATGATCGTGCTTCAATTAAGTGTGGCTATACACATTAGTATTTGGCAAACAAATACACACTAAACTTTAGACACACATATTAACATACGTGACCATATGTATCGAATTTTAGTTACACTTAATCATGTTTCTATGGTTTAGTGTGACCATATATGACATTTGGTCACACTCTTCAAGTGTGTGATATATATTTGTCACTCTTAAATGCATTTCGTGACTAACGCTTCAAACTGAATTTTTAGTTGTCACACATTTCAAATTCATATGTGGCTAACTATTCAGCAAAGAATAGCAGTCACGTTTATATAATGTGTGACAAACTTGACTATATAATTTAGCCACATACGTAAGTACTTCATGTGACCATATATCTTTTTGGTCACACTGTTCAATTGTGTGACATATATTTGTCACATATGTATATCTATAGTGTAACTAATGTTTCGAGCTGATTTGTATCTGTCACACGTCCTGAATTAAAAGTGACTAAAATGTCAAAAAATAATTACTAGTTACCCTCTGGTCACATATATACACAAATGTGTGACATATATTTTACGAAATGGTCACACAAGTCGGATCAAGTGTGGCTGTTTATTTAAGGCTGGTACATTTAGTCACATAAATATGTTGTTGTGTGACCATTCGAAATACGCTATGTGTGACGAAAGGCCATATCTGTACTAGTGTGTGATACTTACCGGAAGTCTTATAACATCAGATATGTTCAACCCCAAGGAATTGTAGACCACAACTATCTACAGGATGTGACAATAGTCATTAATTTAATGTACATATGTACAAATATGTGCATCATAAGTTTTATGCCATTTCTTTGTATATTGGTAATTATTAGGCCTGAGTTTACCTTTAAATGGAGAAACTACAAACATAGTGAGCGTCTCACTTACCAGCTTTTTACCACACAGTAGATCAGCTTCAGTTAGAGGGCAGTAGCTTCTGTTCAGGAGTGGAGACTGAAAAGTTACATGCAGCAAAAAACAAAATACAAACATATAAAAACATGTGTGAAAACAACTTTTTTTATGCAGTAAAAAGAATAGCATTTACATGCTATAAAAACAGCATACAAACCTCTAAAAAACATGTGTCGAAATAGCCCATTTTTTGCTGTTCAAGCAACACACATCCCTCTAGATTCACATGCTGTAAAAACAGCATACAAACCTCTAAAAAACATGTGTCGAAATAGCCCTTTTTTTTGTTGTTCAAACAACACACATCCCTCTAAAAACCTGTGTCCGAACGACCCAATTTGTGCTATCCAAACAACATATCAAAGCTGTCAAAAAATAGCATACAAACCTCTAAAACCCTGTGTCCAAAGAGGCCTATTTCTGCTAACAAACAACAAACTAAATCTGTAAGAAAATAACCGATGACAAACTCAAGTGTATGTGTACCGAAAGCACCTATAATTTCCTGTCAATTCACATTCTAATTACTCCTTTTACTAATGCAACTTTTGGTTTCCTTGATCAAATATATTGAATTTGGGTGTTTCCCTTATCTTCCTTGATTAAATAAGTTTAGCTACTTTTAACCTCATCACATTGACCAAACTACTGATAATTGCCGAAAAGTTTGTTAGGATAACATTGTAAGAACTCTTTGACTAAAAGGTAAAAATGGTTCTTATCATCTATAGTTCTAACCTGTTACCCAACATGAACAAAATGTGCCGCCTTCAAAATATAATTTTCTAGTGATAATTTTTTCATGAAACATTCATTAGGTTGTTTATAAACTTCCATGTTGACAACCCACTTAGATTATATTACCTTAAGCTTCCAAATTCATAAAAGACACTCTTATCAAACACTTGGTGTTCAACATCTCATTATTAACAAATCTTATGATTTCACAAACCAGTTGCCATAATCATTAGGAATAAAATTATATAAACACTCTAATTCAAAACTGATTATAAAAAAATATGTAAAATCCTTAATTGAAAATCTTGAAAGCCATAATATAAATTTTACAAAACATAATTTGAAACATACAATAGGAATAAATAAACAAAAAGTCAAAACCGTACCTTTGATCATTTGGGAATTTCATCAACTACTTGGTGTTCATCTCTATATCTAAAGGTAATATTCACATCAAATAATTAAATGGCACAAAAACAAATGTTAAAATTCAAAATTTATCCTTTTCTCGTCAAGAAAATTCATTCAATATTCTTGTCGAGTCACTTAATACCTAAAAACACAAACAAATCACAAGGATTATTGCAGATTCAATCATATTATGTACATTATTTAATCGGTTATTCATTTGCTTATAAAACGTTGAATATGAATATGAAATCAAAGTCTAACAGTTGAATTATGATTTTGAAAATTAGGGTTCTTGTGATTCTAAAGAAATAAACGTATTTAAAAGATAGCAATGAATTATGAATAATCAGAAATTTTTTTTTTACCGTGGATCATTGTTTTGACAAAAAGGGTTTGAATCGATGTTTTGAATTGGTGTTTTGATTGGCAATATGGTATGGATCAATTTGAATTTGAATCGGTATGATTTTTTTGTGGTTTAAAATGGTTGACATTAATGGAGGAATTGAAACTGAATGGGGAAACTAATTAATGGAGCGTGTATGAGAAGAATGGTTGAATTAAAGATCTTGTATTTTATTCGTGGTATGATTAAGAGAAGTGTGTGTGTTTTTTGATGGAGCTTTGGTAGCAAATGAGAGGATGAAAAGGTATTCCGCCCAAAAATTTTGTGCATTGACTTTCTTAGATGTTAAAGCAATGAGAACGGGAAATGTCACGTGGCAAGTTTAGAAGATTTTTGGAGAGTAGATTGGTCAAGAAAACATGTTTTATATAGAAAGTAGATTTCGGCTATGTTTGGCGCAAAGCTTTTTGGAGCTTTTTAGGGCAATAAGCGGTGAGCAATGAGCTTTTTGATTTTCAGTGTTCGTTTGGCATGAGAGTTGTGAGCTTTGCTATTTTTTAAGAAAGCTCATTTTTTCAATGCTTCTTTATGAAGCTGTGAACAGTGAACAGTGAACAGTGAACAGTGCTCACAGCTACCGCTCACAGCTACTTTTGCCAAACATGTCCTTCATATGTAATCTGAAAAAGCATTAATTTTCTTAAAAAAATAAAATGAATCATTTTGTTTGTCTAAAACCAAACCATACCAACCCCATAACCCCTCTTCCCAATTTTCAAATCCTCACCAAACAAAACACAAAAACATCTCCTCATCTGATTCATTAAAAAAACAAAACAAAAAAACCATGTCGGATGAAGAAGACACACAAGACATAATCCTAAACGATGAACAAAAAATCGACATTGCAAAATGGTTTCTTTTAAACTCACCCCCTGGCGAAATCCAATATGTTGCCAAAGGTTACATTTTTATTTCAAGATTTAGTATTTCTGACAATGGGTTTTGTTCTTTTTAATGATATTGATTTGGGTTTTTGTTTTTATAGACTTGAGATCGGTTTTGAATGATGAGAATGTGTATCGATTAGCCGCGTTGGAAGCGTTTCCGATTTATAATAAATCTCATTTTGTTTGTCTTCAGTTGCCTAATCGAAGCGGTGATGTATGTTTTTCTTCACTTGATCTGTTGCTTGTTGTGTTTGTATGTGATTAATGTTAGTGTAGTTGTTGGGTTTAGTTGATTGTTGTGGAATTTTGACTGTTTAAGAATCTTGCAAAGTTGGTTATCCGCGGTTTGCTGGTTTTCGATTGCTTGCAGTGTATTGCCTGAGTAAATTTGTTTGGCCTAAAATAGTGTTATGTGCAACCAGGAATAAAAGTGACTGGTTGCACAATTTCTTTTAAGCTAAGAGAAAAAAAAAAGTGCGATTTCAGTTAAGATGATTGAGTCTAATAAAAAATAAGTCCTACTTTTCACCTACTAACGGATCAACTAAGCAAGTACTAGAAACACAATTCTTTTGGACCGGGTGCATTTACGAAAAGTTGGTGTTCTTTACAAAATTTAGCACTACTAATCAAAATTTCATTGGGCCCGTGACACTGCGGGACCCCCTATCCGTCACTAGGGTAGGTGGTGTACTGTTGTTGAGTCTTTTAGAAATGTGGTAGATGCATGGAGAAGAGAGAAATGAATTAAAAGGCAAGAAAGATTATATCTTATTTTTCTGGTGATTGCAACCAAGTGGCATTGTTATTGTTACTAGTTAATATAACATGTTTTAGTTTGATAAGGATATATGCAAGCAGTGAGACCAGGTTTCAAATAAGAGGCAACCAAGTATCACTTTTTATTTTTGTTGCATAAGTTGGTATCAAGTTGAAAAATAGCTGCATTAAGACTTAAACGGTTCAAATTTCCTAAAACTGTATTTGTTGATGAAAAGGTAAAGTTTGGTTGCAATTTTAAGCCATTTGCTCTTGTCTTTTACTCATCCAGACAACAACTAATATTGTACGCAAATCAAGTTTCTCAACCAGTTTTAAATCTCTCTCGATTGTTTTTTCAGGTGCTGATATCTTCATATAGTGAGATTAGTGAGGATGAATATCTTGATCCCAGGACGGCACAAGTGGGAAAGGTTGACCATGTCCGACAAGTAAGTCCGATAAATACTGATTGGTCTCCCTAACCTTCTAACTGAATATACATTAGGAGAGTTAAAACAGGGAATCGTTCTTAGAACACTATAAGACTACATCAGATATCAAACCATGAGAATGGTCGTATATACAGAAATATGTTTCTCTTATCTTTGGTTCAGTGGTTTACTTCCTAAGCTAGATGCTGTGAATGAACTCTTCTGAGATTTAGCATCCCTTAGCTTAGACATGTTTTGAAAGATCTCTTCTGAGATTTAGCATCAAGCCCTTAGCTTAGACATGTTTTGAAAGAACTCTTCTGAGATTTAGCATCAAGCCCTTAGCTTAGACATGTTTTGAAAGAACTCTTCTGAGATTGAATACAAATTTGGTCTAGTTTTATTATACAAAACTAAACGTATGCCCAAGCAGCGTACTTATTTACTCAAATCTCATTTCATCATTATAATCGAAACTAAATGTATGTGAATTATTAACTTGAATATGTTAACTTGCTCACATATGCAACTAGCTCTGACCTATGAACTCATTATTGATAGGATATATGTATTGACTTAATCGTACACTGAACCCCTTATCATCATAAGTCTCCTTAACGCAGCGTGATAAGCTATACCAAAAGTATAAGCTGCTTATCTATAGATGTATGGTGCTTTGTTATTTGGTATCCGCTTGAGGTTAATCAATTTTAGAATATAAAACTAATCTGTCTGTTTTGTTTTCTCATTGCAATTTGGGCTCTCTTTCTTCACTATGAATTTATATGACATGATATATTGGTTCAGATTTGTACAGGAATGAGACCAGCTAGAGATGAGGAGCTTCCATCCCACTACGTAGAAGAGTATCGGTAACCTTCTTATCCAGATATTATCAAATCTTTAACCATCTTCTTTCATAGCTGGTTTTACAATTATGTGATGAACTGTTTATTTATATCCAACATGTTTTCAATACATCACAATAATTTATCTGATGATAATCATTACACACTGAAATGATAAGAATACATTACTATAAAGTATTTAATAATATTTTATCCAACAAAAATATGCAGTTATTGTTTATGATCTATATCTGAAGAATTTATATGGTGATATAGCTTAATTTACCTAAGTTCTTTGATCCATGTAAACTACTCCCTTTGCTATATGTGGCTATGTGCACGCCTTTCCTATATATGCTTTTCCTGCAAAACCTGCAACGGAGTCTGTCACTCCATGGTTCAGGCTACCCCACACCAGCCCCTCCCTGATTAGACACGTGAATCCCTTATATGCCTTGCCTGTTTTTGCCTTTTAAGAAATGGAAGAAAGTCACATAGACCAGGCATTCACGGAACAAATAAGTTATACTTTTTCGGAGGTGAAACAAATTTCAGTACCAAGCTATAAGAGACAAAGTACAAGATACACCTAACTAAATAATTTATATGTGTGAAGAATTCTAACTCTAATGCATGTAGCATGTCGGTTCAGGAGTTAGTAGGTATTCTTATTCTACTTTCGGGGGTCAAAATTACCCCCGTAGTGGCATGTCCCTGTTTCTACAATACCCCGCATCCTCCCCAAACGTGTCGAGAGAGTCAACTATACTGGAGATCTGTAGCTTGACTGGTTAGTCTCATTGTTCTAATAACAAAATAATTTGACGGTGAGATTATAGTTGCATCGATTGTGGTTTGCTTCTGTACGGGAATGCAATTCAGGATAGCAGTTTGCTATGTGCCCTTGAATTTGATAAGAGGGGGGTGGGTTCATTTTGGATCGCCTCCAGTATGACGTTGAATATACAGTATTAAACAGTAAAATGTTTCTGAGTGTTAAGCATATTCACTTAATTTTGGTGATTAATGTGTAAACTTGGCCAGTTGATAAAGTACAACGCTGATTTTATTGGTACAAATCGTGAAACCGCTCGTCAGCCAGATATGGCGATCCCGAGCGTTCCCGGATCGGTATTGTACCTGTTTTGTATCGGGATCGCACATCGTGGCTACTGTAGCGAATTAGGTAACTATAACATGATTGACTTCGTTAAATACCTACTTATGAAGCTTGAGCTCTAAGAAACATACACTATCCCACCTTGTATGGCAGCGATATCTTGTTGATATTTGGTAGCCGATTCATAGTTTGATAGAGTATCATTTGTAATTCTTGCAAAAGCTAATGATGTTACATTACATATCATTTGCAAATCCTTGGTGTAGCTCTAGATTAACATAAATGTTGAAGTTCTTTATTGCGTGACACTGTTGCAGATGTGCCCTGGATGCCGAAATGTCCAAGTATGTCGGAGAGGCTTATCCAAAAGGTGTCTTCTCAGTTTACTGTACCAGTGGAAAAGACGCTGAAGAATCTGTGTCGGATTTTGAGCTTGTGGTTGTTATTACAGCCACTCGACATAGCCCACAAAATTTTTGGTTAGTGGACTTTGTTGATTGTTACTACGTATTTTATTACTTTATGACTTGCTGTACAGTATCATCTTCAAACTACATATACTTATTTTCTGCATTCTAATCTTCAATATTGGTTTGCCACATTACAAAATTCTGTATTTTGATGTTTATCAGTAATGGAAGTTGGTGCTCAATATGGAACATCGAGTTCAAGGACGAACTACAAACCGTGGAAGTCAGAGGAAAAATACAGGCACTTGCTCAAACTTGAATATCATCTTTCTTTCGGGTATATTGAAAAATAACTAATTGTTTATCTTGAACGTTCAGGTGACTGCTCATTATTTTGAAGAAGGGAATGTTCAACTAGATGCAAAGCATGAATGCAGGGATTCAACTATGTACCAGGTTACACATTACATGCCTAAGTTAACTAAACTCGCTATTCAGTAATCACAGCTAATATTTTCGGCAATACGAAAAATGGATTTCTTGAAATTGGTTTTTTACTGTCATGTGACTGATATCTGTTGCACATTTTCAGTCACCAGATGATTCTGCTATTTCATTGATGAACATTATTAGCCACCATGAGGCAGAATACTTGACATCCCTGCAGGTTTGCTGTATTCCTTTTCGAGTCCAAAGTTGTTTTTATAGTAATTTTACACAAAAGGTCCTTGTGGTTTGGTCAAAATTCTACAGATTAGCAATGGCCCAGGGTTCTGGGAACAAATCAGGTCTCTTCCTCTAATGTTGTCAGCTTTTTGCGTCAATTTACCTCATGTGCCCCTCACACGTAGGTAGTTTGTTCTTCGTAGTGTCATCGTCTTCTTTAACCAGTGATTTATGAGTTTATATTATTTTTATCCAGATTAATACACACCAAGAACACAAGTTTAATTTTAGATAAATCTATATATCAAAGTCATTGTTATCGTCAAGATCAAGCCAAAACTATTATAAAAAACTAAATTGTAAAATCGTAATAGCGATCTCTGTGTGTTTAGAACTTTAGATGTATTAAGGCCTCCAACATAATCAAACTAGTGCGCATAGTAAATGTAATTAGTACCCCTTACAATCAAGGCTGTAAAAGTAAAAGTGTAAAACCCTGCATTTGCACCAAAACATCAACCGCCTTTCAGGGCCAAGGGATAGTTGATCCATCAAGCCAGTATCTTTGTGGATGTGTCGGGTGGTGGATTAAAGGTTAAGATTAGATCAAATTTATGTTGGAGGGAAGAGCGTAAGGGTTGTGAATAAAGAATCCACTCTCCAGGTTGTTAGCCCATTTTAGAGTGGAATTGGAGCAAGATGATAGTGGTTACTAGGATTATATGAATAATTTCATGAGCTTGTTCAAAACAAATAATAATAATAATAATAATAAATAATAATAATAATAATAATAATAATAATAATAATAATTATTATTATTATTATTATTATTATTATTATTATTATTATTTTAGTGGTGGGTTTGTGGTTTGGTTGGTATATTTTATGTACAGTGGTGCCTATCATAATTGTGGGGGATTTGTGATTTGGTTGGTATACTTCTACATACAGTGGTGATTTTCATTGTTGTTCCTTTGGTATATATTTGTATTAGTGGTTTGTGCTTGGGTCCACAGTGGTTTCATTGTTTTGGTTGGGATTATTTATTTAGTTTGTGGCAGTTGCTTTTGGTTTATTATATGGCGATTGTTCGGTTTCATTGCCCTTTTGTTGGTCTTAGTGGTTGCAATGATGGTAGTGGAAACGGGCTTACTAAAACATCTTTACTCACTCATCTTCGGGATCGTCATTTTAACGGGGACGCGCTAGCTATCACTAAAAATTCTCTAGCTACTAGTCTTGTTGTTTTTGAGGCGGCTGAAGTTACGCTTAAACGCATGGGTCATTGGTTATGTGGCATTTGTTATAAGACACATACCTTTCGTTCTAAGTGCCGACATGGCAATGGTTCTAATATTGTGTCTCCTCCTGATTGTGGTGATGGTGTGGTTAGGTTCGTGTTGTATGATCTTACCAAACCGCAAGTCCCTTCTTCTGTTCAACATGCCCAAGTTGAAGATTTGATTTTGGACGAGTATGGTGGTTTCGATTTGCCTCTCCTTGACACTTTGCTTTCTAAAGGGTTGCGTACGGTCAAATCCATCCCTCCCAAGTGTCGCTTGGGGTTCTCCAGGGTTTTGAAAGGGGCTCTTGATAAGGTGATCTGCACACCTGATGACATTTCTTGTTTGGTTAGTTTGTTGGTCTTGCCTCTTTGTCTCCTTAAAACCTTTTGCCCGAGGAGCAATCTTGAGTGTAGGTCTGCTATTAAGCGCCAACGTCAGGAAGAGTATATTACTAATGCTATTCGATCTTGGGGTATTCCTGGTGGTGGTTTGCAACTTGTGAGAAAGGTTTTAGCCGAACCCTCCCCCACATGGTCTAATACTGATGAGGAAAATTTGGACTTGGGTGAGCGTAATGTCAAGCAGTGTAAGAGGAAGATTTATGATGGCCATTATACTGCGGCTGTTAGAGTTCTTTCTTCTTCTGGTGTTGCTAATTATAATGATGCTACTCTTGAAGACTTAAAGGCTAAGCACCCCTTCAAACCCGCTCCCTCTTTGCCGCATTTACCTCTTGATCATGATCACCTCGTTGCATCTCCTTCTGTGGTTCTTGATATGATTAAGAGTTTCCCTCGAGGTACTTCTTGCGGCCGTGATGGTTTGCGTGCCCAACACTTTTTGGATTGTTTTAGTGGTGCTGCAGTGGCTATTTCTGATGAGTTAGTCGCTTCTATCACCCAAGTGGTGAATCTTTTTCTGGATGGTAAATGCCCCTGGGCGTTGGGTGAGTATATTGCTAGTGCTCCTCTCACACCGTTGGTCAAACCGGGTGACGGTATTCGTCCTATTGCTGTGGGGATCGTTTGGAGGCGTTTAGTTTCCAAGGTTAGTGGTACTATGATTGGCCATTCTTTGGACGGTTATTTAAATGATCTACAGTTTGGTGTTGGGGTGGAGAGGCTATTCTTCATGCCGTGAATCGGTTGATTGAAGATCGTGGAGATGATGTGGGTCTTTCGATGTTGTTGGTGGATTTTCAAAACGGCTTCAACTCGGTGGATCGTGAGGTTATGCTACATGAGGTTCGCCTTCGTTGTCCTGCTATTTCACGTTGGTGGAATTTTGTTACTCTAACCCAGCTAGATTATATTATGAGGAACACATTTTACGCTCGCATCAAGGTGTGCAACAAGGTGATCCACTTGGACTTTTGCTTTTTTCTTTAGTGTTACATCCTTTGGTATGCAAGATTAGAGACTCCTTTAGCCTTTCCCTTCAGCTTGGTATCTGGATGATAGCACTATTATTGGAGATACTTTGGTTGTGGGGAAGGTTTTAGAGCTTATCATGGCTGATGGGCCTCGTTGTGGTTTGCACCTAAATGTTGATAATATTGAAGTTTTTTGGCCTAAGAAAGATCCCAAAGCAGGCTTGTGGGTGTTTTCCCACCTAATATTGCTCGACCTTTACATGGTGTTAAATTATTGGGTGGACCCGCTAGTGTAGACTTTGATTTTAGTAGTCAGCTTGTTATGAAAAGGGTTACCAAAACCATTGAGCTTATGGATGCTGTTGCTAAGATTAATGATCCTCAGTGTGAGTTGTTGCTACTTTGTGCTTGTGCCGGTATTTCCAAATTATACTTTACTATGCGCACTTGTTCTCCCCGTGTATTTGAGCGTGCTCAGATTTCATTTGATGTGGCTCTTCGTTCTACTTTAGAGCGTATTGTCACTGCTTCTGGACCTGGTTTTGGCGATTGGCAATGGAGGCTTGCTACCTTACCCTTTGCATTCGGAGGGCTTGGTGTTTACTCTGCAGGTGATGTCTTGAATTATGCATTTTTGGCATCTAGGCTTCAATCTGCTAGCTTGTAAACTAAGTTGCTTAGACATTCTGGTATCGTAACTTGTGGGCCTTCCTTTGATGATGCCTTGTGTGCTTTTAATGTGAAAATGGAAATTGACCTTTTGAGTAATCCATGTGAAATCGCTGCCCCTAAACTCATGAAGAAACTGGCAGATATATATTTCACACGTATTACCCAAACAGCTGAATCTACATTTTCTTTATCAACTCGACAAGTGGCCTTATGGAAATCGCAAATGGAGGACTACACTTCGGACTGGTTTAGGGTGGTTCTGATATCTGGGTTAGGGCAGACTATGAATGCTAGGACCTACAGGTGTGTGTTGTGTTATCGGCTTGGTGTTCCCTTATTCTCGGTACAAAGGACGTGCTCAGCTTGTTCAAATGTCTTTACAGGGGATATTTATGGGGACCATGCTGTATCTTGCACTGGTATTATTGGTATTAAACATCGACATAACATGGTACGTGATGTTCTTGTGGACGTATGTTCTCGTTCGGGGATTCCGGCTCGTAAAGAGGTTGATATAGGGCTTTGTGGGGATAGAGACCAACCTTTACGCCCAGCTGATATGTTGCTCTACTCGTGGGATGGAGGGCTTGATGTATGTGTTGATTTAACTGGGTCATCACCTTTGACGCAAACTGGTATGGTTGATTTTGTGCCAGGTCGTGTGGTTGTTGAGGCTGCACAACGTAAACGCGTCAAGTATGAGACTAAGTGCGCAAATATCGGATATGGGTTCCTCCCATTCTCATTCTTTTCTTTTGGGGAACTTGAGAATGATGCAGTGACCTTACTAAAACGAGTCCGAAAGTTCTCGATGACCCAAGACATTGGAACACATGCAGCTGCTCATATCTTTAGTAGGATTAGCTTTTCTATAGCTAGAGGAGTGGGAGCCCAGTTAGTATCTCGGGTTCCCACTAACTTCTTGTAAATCCTACGAGTTTCTAATAAAGTGGTGTTTATAATAATAAATAAATAAATAAATAAAATAATAATAATAATAATAATAATAATATATTATTATTATTATTATTATTATTATTATTATTATTATTATTATTACATCACTTTATTGAAAAACAAATAGGATTTTACAAGAAATTAGTGGGGAGCCGAGACCGGGCATAAAATCAACCATACACGAACGCGTCAAAGGTGACGATCCTGTAAGATCAACACAAACATCAAGGCCACCATCCTAAGAGTTAAGTAACATATCGGCTGGACGTAAGGTTTTGTCCCTCTCTCCACGAAGCCCAATATCCACCTCCTTACGAACTGAAACTCCAGACCGAGCACATATATCAACAAGAACATCACGTACAACATTATGCCGATGTTTAATACCAACTATGCCTGCGCACGATACAGTATGATCTCCAAAAATATCTCCAGGAAAAACCTTAGAACAAGCTGAATATGGCATCTGGACAGTAAAAAGAGGAACACCCAACCGATAACACAACACACATCGGTAAGTCCTGGCATTCATAGTTTGTCCCAATCCGGATATCGGTGCCACCCTAAGCAAATCTGACGTGTAATCCTCTTTTAATGAGTTCCATAAAGCCATCTGTCTAGAGGATAAATGGAAGGTGGATTCAACCGTTTGGACAACACGTGCGAAATGTATGTCTGCCAATTTCTTCATAAGTTTGGGGGCATCGATCTCACTAGGGTTACTCAAAAGGTCAATATCCATATTCACATTAAAAGTACACAAAGCATCATCAAAAGAGGGACCAGTAGACACAATACCAGAACTACGGAGAAGCTTAGTCTGTAAGCTGGCAGATTGAAGTCTTGAGGCAAGGAAGGCATAGTTCAAGACATCACCTGCAGAATACACACCAAGCCCCCCGAGAGCAAAAGGTAGGGTGGCGAGTCTCCATTGCCAATCACCAAACCCAGGTCCACAAGCAGTGACAATACGTTCCAAAGAAGAACGAAGTGCTGCATCAAAAGAAACCCGAGCACTCTCAAAGACCCGAGGAGGACATGTGCGCATAGAAAAATACAACTTGGAAATACCGGCACATGCACGCAGTAGCAACAACTCACACTGGGGATCATTAAGCTTAGCAACAGCATCCATAAGTTCAATAGTTTTAGCAACCCTTTTCATAACAAGCTTACTACTAAACTCAAAATCCACACTGGCGGGCCCCCTAATAATTTAACACCATGCGAAGGTCGAGAAATATTAGGGGGAAAAACACCAACATACCTGCCCCTGGGGTCTTCCTTCGGCCAAAAAACCTCAGTTTTATCAACATTGAGGTGTAAACCACAACTAGGTCCATCCATCATAATCAATTCCAAAACCTTCCCCACAACCAAAGTATCCCCAATAATAGTACCATCATCAAGATACCAAGCTTGAAGAGAAAGAGTGAAGGAGTCTCGAATCTTACATGCCAAGGGATGTAACACTAAAGCAAAAAGAAGAGGCCCAAGCGGATCACCCTGTTGCACCCCTTGGTGCGACCATAAAGTATGCTCACCATAATATAATCTAGCAGGAGTAACAGAATTCCACCCAACATGAAATAGCCGGAACACGAAGGCGAACTTCTCGTAACATAACCGCATGATCCACCATATTGAAAGCGTTTTTAAAGTCCACCAACAACATTGATAAACCCACATCGCCCCCACGGTCTTCAATCAACCGATTCACAGCATGAAGGATTGCCTCCCCACCTCCCGAAACACCCACACCAAATTGCAAACCGTCAAAATAACCATCCAAAGAATGGCCAATCATAGAAGCACAAACCTTGGAGACTAAACGCTTCCAAACAGTCCCAACAGTTCCAACAGCGAATGGCCAATTATTATTATTATTACTTGTACTAGCACTAGTAGTTACTAGTTACTCTTACCGGTACCGGTACCGGTACCGGTAGCACTAGCACTAGCACTAGCACTAGCAGTAGTAACTACTAACTAGTAGTTACTAGTTACTAGTACTAGTAGTAGTACTAGTACTATAGTACTAGTACTAGTAGTAGTACTACTAGTAGTACTAGTAGTACTAGTATTAGTATTAGTATTAGTATTAGATTTTCTTTTTGTCATATTGGATATTTTCGCACCATTCCCACTTCCATCGGATTGGATTGGAGATCCAAATTTGTCACGTGATGAACATTCACGATGCAAATAAAATAACCTTGCGATTTGTTTATTTTGTATCCGATTTTATGTAACAACTTGGTTTTTTCAGTTAGAAGGGTTCTTAGTTTTAGTTTGTTAATTTAGGACAAAGATGAATATTTTGAACTTTTAGATATTATTTTTTATTGATGTTAGCCTAACTGTAACGAGAAACAGGATTCTGATTTAGAAAAAAAGGGTTATATGAGATTTATGCGTGTGTTCTTGAGTATATGAATTTGTGTATAAGATATAAAATATTAATTCAAAAGGAAATTAGGGGTTGAAGTTGATGATGGTGAAAAGACCATATTGCTTTAATGTTTGGGGCGTGGGGCGAAATAACGGCCAAAGGTTAACACCCTTTATGTGAGACCCTTTTATTTTACCAAACTACAGGACTGTTTATCTGTTTAGTAGTTTACCATGTTTTAATGTAGACTTATTTGCTAACATTTGCACAATGACAGGCATCTTATTCCAATTTGCCAGATTCTACGTTCAAGGTATTGTGTTTTGTCTCTTTGAACAATGATAGTAGACCATTTTTTATATCTATATAATGTCTGAATGCATTTAAGAGGTCCTAGCCTTGTCGCAGTTACTTACAAATTGATCAATTTAGGTTGGGTTTTATCTCTGAAGGGTAAAATGGGTTAAGGTAAACCACCATTAAAGAAAGAACAAACCATGTTAAATTGGTTGAAAGTCATACAGTATGTAATCAAATGCATAAAATCTCATATATGCTGTTTAAAAAAATATAATGTAGCTTTTTACTATCTTATACAATAATGGTTTATGAATTGCAAAACATAGGAACAGAGAATAAATTCGTGTTTGTGGGTTGCCCCAATCTGAATAACCCGCTTTGACCCATACGCAACCTGCCCATTTTTTCATCAGCAGTCCAAACTAATAAAACTGAGAAAGAAAGTATTGAGAATTGGTGAAGCAACTAAGTTATCTGGTTTTTAGGTACCATGACAATAGTTTTGTAAATCTCTGCTGCATAATATTTAATTGCGTGTGAAATCTATGGATTTAATGGGTGTGTTTGATGTTATAAGATGATCGGAACTTGTGAATGCAGGAGCTACGAAGGAAGCTTCCGGTTACCCGTACATTGTTCCCATGGCACAACACAATGCAATTTAGCCTCACAAGAGATCTCACGAAAGAACTTGGAATTGGGAAGTAGACATGTATATGAATCATTCTTTGAACCTGATGTGAGAAAATCTGTTAATTGGTAGAGAGTGTAATGGTGGTTGGCATCTGAAAAACCAACATTGTCGCCTATTAGTGGATGATTCAATTTTTTTGTATGCTAAGCAATTGCTTTTATCAGTTCCGTTTTACTTTAAATATGAGGTGACTAAATGGGAAAGTGTAGATGATTTGGGTTAGGGGTGTGCACGGTTCGGTTTGGGTCGGTTTTTGGCTAAAACCAAAACTGAACTGAAATATTCGGTTTTTATAGAACCCAAAACCGAAACCATTCAGTTTTTGGCGGTTCGATTTCTTCGGTTTATTATCGGTTTCGGTTTGTTTTTTCGGTTACTTTGGTTTTAACCGTTTATATTTGGGCATACTCAATTTATAACAACAAACTTGTTTTACATAGAAAATTGATTATTTTTCTTTACTTTTTTGTCAATCTAAACCTAATAATGTTTATCTCATATTTCTACAATCAAACACATATAGATGAGACACAAACACATGAAAGTGAACATACACATAGTATGATCAATGTCACATATTTATTGATATATTTTTAAGTAAACACTGACACGACAAACACACATATAAACGTGAAGATAAGTATATTATAAATCCACCCATAAATAAATATGAATTTATAATTTTTATTTATTTAGTTATTTATTTATGTTATCTTAACTACATATAATGTAAAAATGGTCAACCTTGAAAGTGAACTCTTGAAACTTTGGTCAAAAGTGAAATCTTGAAATATTAACTACACATAATCTTATTAAAGAAAATTATGAAACGTAATTAATACTCTTATTTTTTTTTTAGAACGGCTTTGTTAGTATCGGCTTAGTGGTTACAGTTAGTAGGTGGGTTTTCAACCACCAGCGGTATTTGGCCTTCACGTCCCTGCAGCATAAGCCCAGGTTTCCCCACTCCTCGTCCGCCTGAAAGGAAAACCCCAAAGATTCGTCTCTAGCGAGAATCGAACCCTGGGTAACAACCTTTCCCCCAAGCCCCAGAAGGGCCCAAGGTGGCCAACTGCGCTAGGCAGTTGGTTAATAATTAATACTCTTATTAAAACACCTCATTACTTAAAAGTACAATGATTTATTTATATTATACAACCAATTAAAAATATATCTAACAAATTAAATACAACCAATTAAAACAATTAATACAAATCACAAACCGGGTTGACCTGGTACGCTTCAAACCCGACGGGTTGAACCGGTTTAATTTGATCCGTTTTCGACCCAACCTAGCAAGTTGACCCGGTTTAAATCGACCAATTTTTCGATCGGAGCGGTTCAACCGGTTGAACCACCCGGGTCGAACCGGTTTCAAAACATTATGTTTAATTCCCAAATCTTCAAACTTTTATTATTTTTTATTTATAACCTATAAACTTTTTTTAAAACTAAGCTATCTGTCGCTATAAAATCCCGTTGCTATGCACGGGTACTCGTCTATTTATCTTAAGGATACATCATTTTCACATTCATTGTTCACTCATTCATTAAACTCTTGGTCTATTTGTTGTGTTAAAATTCAAGCGTAAATTTGTGAATATTAGTTGTTGATATAAACTATTTGTGAATATTAATTTGAATTTTACCACTAATTAAGGAAATAAGACTTTGTAACAAAACTTCTCATGTAAGCTTCATAAAATTCGGGCCAGCCTCAAGATATACGGCCCATCCTTATCAAGTGTTTGTACCAGACTTTTTGGAAAGCTTTCAAAGTTTATTCATACCAACATAAGAGTATATGACACAATATCATTAAAAAAAACCCCTTCATCAGCATCATAAAATCGCCACATATTTTCAGCTTGGATTATTCAGGATTTTAATCATAGATAAGATTTTATTTTTTCATCTTTTCTGTGTGATTCTCAAATTTTTGTGAATGTATCAACTCAATTAGGAATTGTTTGGTGCGTGTTTGTCAGCTTTATGCCATTTTTTATTTGATTTTGAATGTGATATCAACATTTTAATATCGCTTGTGTCAATTCTTATGGTGCAGTTACGATCAAGTATTCGGTGGTATTGAAATTCCGATTCATAGGTTTCAGATTCGCCATTTCCTTTACTCCACTCTATTGTGTTTTGTTTTTTCAATTGTGTTTGTTTAATGCTGAGACTGATTAATTATTTGTTTTTTCATTGTAGGCATGGTATGTGGGAAACTAGAACGAGTTAAAACCTCTAAAATCAGTTAATTGTGTGCCCATAACATGTTTCAGGATTCATTAGCATCTGAACTCTTGACATTTATCAATGCAGTAAACATATATGGCTATCTTTAATCATATTTTATCGTGCTTATCATGTACGATTGTACCCTTCGTTGTATCTTTTCTTTAGATGTGTATCATATGTTTCTTTCTTATCCTCTTTTTTCTTTCTGGTTCGGATATTAAGAACCTGGCTGCTTGTGACGAAGGTGCACTTTTATTGTGAACGTTGTTCGACCAAGTTAATCAGAACGATTCGGTAGGTTCTTTTGAGATTAGCACCTTAGCTTCTGGATTCATTCAAACTTAAATGGTTTGATGCACCCAAATCGTTTAATAACATGGCATTTTTTTAAAGGCGATATTGTCTAAAAGAAAGCCTGATTCTAAATCATATATGCAGAATTTTTTGGGAAATGCCATAAGTCAAATACTACCTGCGCTACTCACTAAACTCATTGGTAAAAAAAAAATGTTGTTGACCATGTCTTCCAGGATGTGGTAACACGTGCTTCATCAATACCTATTGCAACAACTTATAATGCAACACCCCCTTCTGATTATGTGGAACAACCATCAGTTTCATCTTCTCGATCAGCTAAAAGAGAACTTTCCACACATCATTTCGATTGTTTTATGTTTTATGTATAAACGTTACATAAAATAACTAACCATAATATCACACCTATAACTATTTGCCGCTAGAAAATCCGTTGCTATGCACGAGTATTTGTCTAGTATTAATTATATATTATTATATAATAAAATCGGTTCGGTTCGGTTTGTACGGTTTGATTTTTGGACGAAAGCCAAAACCGAACCGCATTTTTTGGTTTTTGTAAAAGTAAAAACTGAATCATCGGTTTTTAGTTTCGGTCGGTTATTTTGGTTCGGTTTTTCTTGCTCACCCCTAGTTTGGGTATAGGTCTATAAAAGTAACCAACTTTTAGGACAGAAGTTGGATTGAAGGTTTTTCTTTAATAGTTGCTGATGGTTACTTGCTTTTGTAAGGTTTAGAATGTTTGTTTTTGTTGTTTGAGGAGAC
Organism: Artemisia argyi; assembly: GCA_030686995.1. NCBI lineage: Eukaryota > Viridiplantae > Streptophyta > Magnoliopsida > Asterales > Asteraceae > Artemisia > Artemisia argyi. The sequence continues at coordinate 269,094,151 of CM060709.1, read as the reverse complement.
TGCCTGTTTGGGTGGTTGTTTTAGTGTGGGGTCGGGATTCTATATTTTATCCTGTCATCCTAGTGTTTTTATTTTGCTTAAGTTGTTGCACATACCTCATGTGTAAATGGAGGTAGGTCCCAATGGTGGAGGAAGTGCTTTAAGGAGGTCTTTAGTCTTCTTTTTGAGTTGTAGCTGTTGTTATTCTAATGGGGTGATGTCCCATTATGGTCTTCTTTCTTTACATACAAGTACAACTGTTGTTAAGGTAATGAGGTCGAAACACGACACTTAATTATGTACAAATTCTACATGAATAGTTAAAAAGTTGATATATGACTTAAAGACAACATTGATAATTTCAAAGGTCAAAAGAGCAAAGGGAGAGGTTTGGCGGGGTGCAGAAGGCTGGGTTGGCAAGGGGAGTGATGTAGCGGTGTAGGATTTGTATACGGAATGATGATATGATGACGACGAGGGGTGTAGGTCTTGAGTGCGTGTTTTGTGAGAAGGTGTTTTAATTAAATAATATTAAAAAAAACCTTAATTTAATATTTTTGCCGTTCAAATTATATTCACACATTTTTATCTTGGTTTGTCATAAAAGAATAGTCTTGGGTTAGTTTCCTCATTGTTTTATCCCTAATATGTCAATCTCTTATATGTAGCAGGGGTGTAGTATTGAACTCTTGATGCATTGTATTATGGATCTATGTATGGGGTTGTTTGTTCTTTCCTTGAGGTTGCATTGTTCAAGCCTGGTGGATTTCCTCTCTCTGGGTTATACTTTGTCTACAGCTTGGTGATTTTCATGTGTGAAGCTGCATGGTGTTTTGTTTTCACTGTTATATGGGGTGCTTTGTTTCTTCAACCTTTCATCTACTGTTGATAATTTGGTGAATTGATGTCTACTAGCTGCTATTCTGTCTACTGCACCACCATGTTGGGGGAGGTTTAAGGGATGGATATACTCTTTTCCTACCTTAAGGTTTTTCCCCATAGGGTTTTACTTTAGGTAGGTTTTTAAGGAGGTATATTCCTTTAAACTTGCTATACTGGCACTCCTCTAGGTTATCATTGCTGGATTAATTATGGAAGATTTGGTTGTTTGGTTTTGAGCTTTAGTCATTGTCTGGGAGCTCTTTTTCTGTTATGATTTTGCTTATGGCCAGGATTGGTAGTCACTGTATTGGGGTGAGTTCCCAGCCTATGAAGTTCCTCAGTGTATGGTGATGGATTAGTCACTTTAGATTGGTCTCTTTAAGTACTATGGATTCAGGGTATGTTGGGGATTTTCATTTTGGTATAAACTCACCAGGTTATATTTAGTTATGTCATTATTGTCTTTTATTTCCTTTTGTATTTCTGAATGGTATTATAAGAGATGTATATTTCTGAGCATGGGATATGTCCATGGCCATGAGCTTTTGAGCCAACGCCGACATATTTAAGGATGTGTCCTAAAATGTCTTTTGCTTTGTGTTATTATTTGCATTTTGTCCTTATTTTTTAATAAAGGTAAACTTTATTAAGGAAGTTTAAATTAGAAAAAGAAAAAAAAAAAGTTTTCAAAGGTTAATGTGAAATTTTTTAGTAAAGGTTCCAACTTTCTTGAACTGTATTATGATATTTGAAATAAATATATAAAAATATATAAATTAAATTTTATTCTTTTGCTAAACACTGTTAGTTAGGGCTAGAAAATTATTTGAATTTAGGGTAAATTGCAAATTTAGTACTAACGTTGTCCAAAAGTGCAAAAAAGACATCGAGAGATAAAGTCATGCAAAAACGCCATTAACGTTCCATTTTTTTTTGCAAAACAACTACCGAGAGCAACTTTTTGCTAACTCTCGTTAGTTTTCTTCGTTAAGTGCAGTTAAATGACTAATACACCCTCGTCTTCTTCCCCATTTGAATTTCTTTTGAATTTTCAATTAATTTAATTCATAAATCAAGAACATCAAGAACAAAACCCTAGAAATGCGGAAATGCAAACACAGTCACCACCACCACCCTCTACTACCACACAACGAACACCACCACCACCTTCCACCACAAAGAACATCATCATCTTCAAAACAAAAAATAAAAAGCACACCACACGTACAAAGAACATCATCATCTTCAACAAATAACACACAAATTCATTATTATCCTCGTATAAATATACACAAACACGACAACAACCCATCTAACAATCACACCCATTTAATACAAAACCTACGTCAAATTTAATTTTCTTAATCTCAGAATCATTGAGCTAATTAAGGCCGCGTATTATAACAATTAAATAATATTTATATGAATTTATGATTCATGACATGTATACTTTGTGTTTGTTGGTATCACTAAATACCCATACGTATGACATGTATATTTAGGGTTGATAACTCACATTATTACTCTTTCCCCCTCCTCCCTCCTCTCATTAAACCGGCGCCGCCACTCAACTATTCCGGCCACTAATGAGGCGAAAAGTGTACCGCTTTTGGGGGGTCATTTAAGGCCAAAGTCGAGATTATTTGATCAAATATTGCCCTAAATCGTTCCTTTTGTCATTTTAGGTACTTTTGAGAGGAAATTTGCAAAAGGAAGCATTTTGGACGTTTTTTGAGCGAAAAAGTGAAGAAAACGACAGTCTCTAAATCATGCTAAAAATTGTACCTGACGGCGTCAAAGATTGCTAGTGACGGCGTCAAGACTTGACAAAGAGGTGGATAAATCAAATTACACGTGACACGCCAGAGAGGTTTTTGAAGATTTGTACATGACGGCGTCACCAAGGCCATCAAGAGTAAATTGCACATGACGGCCAAGACCAAGTTTGTACATGACGACGTCAGAAGTGGATCTAGGCAATACGAGTATTATTTTGGCGGTGAGTTGATGACGCCAGACCCTACTCTTGACGCCGTCAGATTGTAAAATCAATATATACTTTTCTAGTTTTCATTCATGGTGTGCAACTTTGAAGGGAGAAAACCCTAGACGAATTTTACTGCAATTTTGAGGGTTTCAAACCCTTGTTTCATCCATGCTTAATTGAAGATAAGTCTTCCAACAAATCATTCAATATGTTTATGTGTTGTTTGGTTATATCTTACGCTTGTCTTCTCTTTAACATGCTAGGCTAGGTTTTCTTTGTGTTTGCTTAGATGTAATGAAACTTAGGTATTGATTATTGGTTGGTTGTTTGTTTATAATTGTTGTGGATGAATGAATTCGATGTTAGGCTTAAGAAAACTGGCAGACTTCCAATTGGTAACTTGCTTGGACGTCTAAAGAAACATGATCGGAGGTGTAATACGATATATTGGTTATATTTAATGCATAGGTAACTACTAATGAGGCCATGTTAGGAGCTAGTAGTCGGCTCGACATAGGAAGAGGTAGAAGCTTATAGAGTTAGGGAAGATCGTACACGGCCTTACGAATGGTATTAAGGAATATAATCCGTTATCCATGCAATTGTAACAAACTAATCAACCGGTAAAAGATAGCTAGGGAGTAGTGAAATCTAAGTAAACACATTTTCTCTCATTATTGTTTTCGCCACAATTAGTTTAAGTTTATTTTATTTTATTTTGATTGCATCTTTAGTTATTTGGGTTAGTTGATTAGCAACTAATTCCGCCCACTCCTTCAAAACCCGAGATTTTTACTTGCTTTTCATAAAATATAAAAATACAAAAAGAATCATCCCTCACCTCTAGACCTAGTTTAATTGAGTTTTAACCCTAGCGAACACTATTCTTTGAGTTGAACGATCAATCCCCTGGTACTTGCCACTATACTATACTACAACGGTCAGGTACACTGCCTGGTGGGGATTGCAAGCTTCTCAAGATCCCTTGAGAAGTAAAACCTTTTGCGAGGGCGCAATTCCACGCATCAGCCACACCGACACTGCCTGTTTTGGACATCGTTTGTTGCCGCCAATCAAGATCACAGACCAAGGGTTGTTTGAGCTCGTTTGGTTCGTATGCCGCCACCACAGCAGCCACGTCGCCATCACCACCGCCACACCTCTCTTCCCTTTTTCTTCCCTTTTGGTAGGTCAATCACGTCGAACGATTCTTTATCTTTTTCATTATTTTTATCCGATTTATAATGTTTTGTTAGTGTTTTCGTGGATCTAAATTGATAAAAACGAGTTATTAAGTTTTGTTGAGTTAAAATTTCGGAATAAAAAAGGATTAAAAGTTTTGTAATGAATTGTGTGGTATTAACTTGGAAATAGGTGTTGTTTAGAGTCGGTTGGAAACACGTCGGGTCGGACCCGAATTTGGATTAATTTATTTAGGGTATTTTTTATTCGAGTGGGATTGTTTGGTTTAATTGAATCCAATTTGTTATTGTTGTTGCTTTCAATTCAGTCACAAGAACCACAAGGGTTGTCGGTTGAGGTCTTGGTTCAGCGTGAAACACCACTAGGGTGTTTGCTCCTGCTCATGTGATTCGGTTTAGTTTAAGCAGTCAAGACACAACAAGGGTGTCGAGTTACTTATTTATTTTGGGTTAACCTTGGATTTTGTTTAGTTTATTAGTGTTGCGGTAATAGGACACCCGTATAAGGTGTTGGTTTGTGTCATCGATGGCTTGTCGATAAGACCACAAGGGTGGTTTTGGTTCTCGGTCTAAATCATACACACCACGAAGGGTGTGTGCTTGATTGGTTCAGTTCAGGTTAAGACGCCACAAGGTTGTTGAAGTGTTGTTTGGTCGAGAGTTTAGCATTTGTATAGAAAAATGTTGTAATATTGATTTTGATGCATATTTTTGTTACTGATTGCAGCTTTTAAACCATGATAATCGACATTTTTAGATGTTATTCTTCTGAAACATTATCACGATGATCGTTCCGATGTTGTTGCTTATTTCGTTACCATTTTATGATGTTTATGTTATTAAGAGTTATCAAGTGTTTAATTTTGTGTGGTGGTAAAGGATGGTGGTGGTTGTGGTGGAAGGTGGTGGTGGTAGTGGTTGTGTGGTGGTAGAGAGTGGTGGTGGTGATTGTGATGGGAAGTAAAAAATATAATGAATAGTAAACTTGCAAAAATGTCCCTATAAAAAATGGTAGAGAGTTTGTTGTTGTGGAGGTTGTGAAATGACGATTATACCTTTCGGTTTAGTCCAACTAACGAGAAAACTAACGAAAGTTAGCTCTCGGTGGATGTTTTGCAAAAAAATGGAACGTTAATGACGTTTTTGCAGGCCTTTATCTCTCAGTGTTTTTTTTGCACTTTTGGACAACGTTAATGACTAAATTTGCAATTTACCCTTTTAAAAAGTATCACAATTTGACATTTTAAACTTATAGATTACTTCTTCTGTCTCAAAATTATAGGAACTGATTTACACATTCATGTTTTTGATCGAGACACTCTATTCTATGCATTATATAGTTGTACAATGTTTACAAGGTACTATGACTGCTTGAATAGTTGAGTGTCTCAATCAATATAAAGAGTATGCACATCACCTCCTCAAAATTATAGTCCCTATTTTTATTTTAGAATGTTTCAAAATAATAGTCATCTTCTTGTGTCAATCAATTAAAAGAGAGTTTAATAGGTGCGGATGATTTTTGATTGTTTGAAGAGTGTATTGGTCCAAATGTTTTTAAACTATGTATTTTTTGTCTAAATATAACAATTTATTTTTGGGATGAAAAGAGTAACTTATATTGAAATTACCCCTGACTATTAGATGATTGGATAGTGGCTCAAGCACGTTTGTGAGCTTTGGGTCCATTAGGATTCTAGGCATGCTACATTATATATACATGATCAATAAACATAATCTCCTACGTGCTTTATCAATCTTACACTAACTTAAGGTGTAATTTCATATCTTCTCTTACTTTCATATTTAATTTAATTTTTATATAATAAAACAAAACCTCAAGTGGGGATTTTTTCATTTCAAAAAATCAAATCATACCTTATTTAGTAATACTTTTATTTAAAAAAAAAAGATTATATTCTTATTAGGTAACATTTTAAATTTATCCATAACACAAGTAGAAGATAAATACAAAAAATATAGATAAGATGCAATTAACAATAGGATTAAAATTTTTAAATAATTATATTTAATAATAAAAAACTATAATTAAACATCATAAATTAAACAAAACAAAAATTAAATTATTTGTTTTTTAATAAATAAAAATATATGATTAAAAAAAATTAAAATAAAATCCGCGCATGCACGGGAATTATAACTAGTATATACCTAAAATACAATCATTAAATGCATAATCTACAATGCTTTTAAAGCATATATGGATAAATATGAAAATTTTAAATTAAAGAAGTAGATATGAAATTGGCCTAACTTAAACAAGGCTTAAGTTCATAAATTGATTTTTTATTTTTTTATTTTTTATTTTATTTTTTTTTCGCGCATATATATCCACTAAAACTTAAAAACTTGCATATTTCTTTAAAATACAAGTTTTCAATGCATGATGTACAATACGAGTTAAGGCTGCATGCAGTAAGTGTACACGATCGAATAGATAGATCGATCACTAGTCGATCCCTTTACTGTGGGACAAAATCAATCCCTCCTATTTTGTGGATGAGGGTCGCGAATGTGATCAAGATCACCCTTGCGGGGTTTTATTTATTTATTTATTTATTTATTTTTGTGTGTGTGTAGAAAAGGTATTTTTGTGAGGTATGTTTTTGTAGTGTATGTCGCCTTACTGGGGCACCCATGGCTTGAATGTCGCTAAAGAGAGAAAGCTGATGTGACAAATATACAAGTTTTAAGTACATATGCAAATATACAAGTTTTAGTGAGTATATATGCAATTAACCCAAAATATTAAATCATAAAACTTTTTTCAAAACTTACATTTAAAGTTTAAACATCCAAAATATTAAATCATAAAAATGATAAGCGACACGTTTTCAAGGTTCGAAAGCCGGAAAGTAAGTTACTCCCTCCGTCCCAATTTAATTGTCCATCTTTCCTTTTTGGTACGTCCCAAATTAATTGTCCAATGCTAAAAATAGATATGGGAGTTTGATTAAGTTTACTATATTACCCTTAGTTGAAATTAATATTACAAACTTTAAAGAAGTGTTAATTAATTGGTTAAGGGTAAATATGTCATTTGGTAAAAAAGTAAGAGAGAGAAAGCTGTATTAATTATGTTTTTCTTAAACTGTGTGTTTTTTGTCGGGGGACAATAATTTTGGGACGGAGGGAGTACTATTCTAATCACACATCACGTGACTCTCACGTGCCTTAGGGTTTTAACCTTCAAACCAAGGTTTTTCATTTTCCCATCAATGGAGGCACAACACTAAAACACACAAACACCATGAAACACCTCACCTCAACCACCACGCTCCTCCTCACGCGCCGCCACCTCCTCCTTACCACGCGCCGCCACTTCTCCACCTCCCCACACGAACTCACCACCTCATCATCATTTCACACAAGACGCAGTAATAGTACTAGTAACAGCAGCAGCACTTATTTAGAAGATGTACGGAATGTGCGGGTGTCTGTATGGTGGGACTTTGAAAACTGTCAAGTTCCGAATAATGCGAATGTGTTTAAAGTGACTCAGTTTATAACTGCTGCTGTTAGAACTGCTGGCATTAAAGGGCCCATTTCGATCACGGCTTTCGGCGATGTGATGCAGCTTTCTAGGGCTAATCAGGAGGCCTTGTCTGCTACAGGGATCAATCTTACGCATATTCCTAACGGTATATGCCTAATGTCGTAAAATACCATCTTACTTGTTTCGTTATTGATTATTATTATTATACCGTGTTTTGTTATTAATTTAGTTGTTAAGGGGGTGAAAAAAATGATCGATTGGACAATAAGCCGAAAAAATTAAGGCTTATGAAACATAAGCCAAAAACGGATTACCTTTGTTGTTTATTACTATGAAATTGCACAATGATCGATTGGGCAATAAGAAAATACTGTATATATTTTATGTCATAAGAAAAGGAACCGGAAATGAGAGAATTGCTTACTTTTAAGTGCTTATCTAAGAAAAGAATACAAGTAGCTAAAAAAGAAGAAGATAAACACTTAAAGAAGCAACTCCTAGTAGTCTTATGACCATGGAGATAGATAGGTATGTTGTTTTTTTATGATGTTAGTATTTTGGTTAGCTATAAGTCATGTTTTTCAAATTTTTGGAATACTATGAAAATACTAATGTAATACGAAGTAGTTATTGTTCTTCTATAGTTTGTTAGTTTTTTAAATGCATCAGTTTACATAAGGGTTAAGAACGTTTTACAAAACTTAATTACGATGTTAATATGATAACAATATCCTGTTATGTTAGTACTTGTTAAAGTTGTTAGACATATCATTTACTTGTGTAACTTGTTAGAGTTTTGCTGTTATTTACTTGCTATGTCCTTCTCGATCAAGAACTTGTATTGAAACTGCAACATATCATTGAAATTGAGCAGGTCATGACTTCAGTTTTATTAGTACACGAAAATTGGTTTATGACTTATGCAGCATGTACCAAAGTATTTGATGATGTTCAATTGTTGGATGAACTGGTACGGAAAGTACTAGTTGCCGGTTGGACTTGTTTGTGCCATGTATTTTAGACACTCATTTATATTCTTCTAAGGAATGTCTAGAATGAGTAATGACGCATTTTTGTTTTTTGGTTTCATACAGGGGGAAAGAACAGTGCAGACAGGTCTCTTTTGGTGGATCTCATGTATTGGGTCTCTCAGAATCCACCGCCCGCGCATCTTCTGTTAATTTCTGGAGACAGAGATTTTGCTAGCACTTTACACCGATTAAGAATGAACAATTATAACATACTGCTTGCTAGTACAGAAAACGCTCCTGCAGTTCTTTGTAGCGCTGCAAGTATCATGTGGCAGTGGACTTCATTGGTTAAAGGGGAAAGCTTAACTGGAAAACATTTCAACCAACCTCCGGATGGTCCTTTTGCTTCGTGGTATGGCCATTATAGAGTTCCTCTTGAAGACCCTTTTGTCGTATGTAACCAAGCTTCATTTGTGCAAATAGAGGATGTTTCTGACTCAAATTTAGAGATTAAGGCTCGCCCAATTCCCAAGCTAATTTCAGATACGATAGGTAATATATTGACTTCATATCCTAAAGGGATCTCAATTACAGAACTTCGATCTGAATTGGGGAAAAGAAGTCTTACTATTGAGCAGGATTTTTACGGTTATAAAAAGTTCTCCCGTTTTCTATTGGCCATGCCAAATTTGTTAAAACTTCAGTCTCAGAAAGATGGACAATATATAATACATAGAATTAGCCCCAAAAATGGTGAAACACGTATGCCTACTCCTGATATGGCTTTTGGTCCTAGTGAAACTACAAAAGATACAAAAGACTCTGTTCCAGTTGTTGCTTTAAAGGAAGATGGTGCTATCGACACTTCAGTGGCCCCTAAGAAGGAAGCACTATCCTCCTCCTCTGAATTAAATGAAGAAAAACTTTCTACAGACTCGCAAGAACTTCGTGGACAACAAGAAGAGCCACTGCAAGTTTCGGAGGAGTCTAAAGAAGGTGAAGTGAATGCTGGTCAGTTGTATCCTATCAAGACGAAGACACCTGAACCAGAAATGGGAGTTTTCAAGTCAACGTGGAGGAAATGGCTTTGGGGTAATGATGGTCATCCAACGAACATCCCTCATACTGATAATGAATGCTCTACTTCCCAAAATAGCAGTGATAAAGTACATGCTGATGAAAACAACATGCATTCCAAAGATCAATGTTCTGATGTGGAGAAGGTGTCCCCATCTTCTTTATCAACTAATGAAGTGACTCAAGATGCAGAAGTTGGTAGCAAATCTACAGAAAATGATGATAAAGTTAGCAAGTCTCTTGGCGTCTTTAGCAAGATTGTGAGCTGGTTTAAGTTTTGGGAAAGTGATAAGAACTTTGTTGACGTGAATGCAGAAATCAGTAAAAATGATAAGGAGATGTCAAGTCATTCAGAGGCCCAAGAAATCTTCACAGAAACTTTTTGGAATGACATGCTGGCTTACTTAGTAACCACCAAAGGTTCAGCGTTAATTTTCAGGTCCAGGACCAGGTGCGTTCTCCATTATACTTTCTGTGTTTGTGAGTATGCCATTGTAGATAATGGGAAAATCTTATCCTTGAAGCCCTAGATTATGGATCAGCTTAGCAAAATGTGCTTTTTCATAGATAATTTATAATTTTATAGTTTGTGACTGTAATTGGTAAGGCCAATGTTCAAAAATTGGGACTGCACCAAGCCAGTTAAACTGAGTGGGACCTTGTTAATCAATCAACTATGTCACTTAAAAAACTCACTATAATCATTGACCCCATTGGCTGAACAGCTAAATCAAGTGGCCTAGTGATTAATCGATGAGTTGGCATATGCTTTGACATATTTACTGTTTGTTGTGGATGTTAGTGGTTAAGTATATTCATTACTTGCTATTCACGAAAAAAAAGTACATTTTTTTTTTACTAATATAGGATTTGGTGCATTTAATTCATTTTTCTTTTCACCTTTTTCTACAAGTAATCAATTATGTACACGTTATAAAATGACGAAGTGACTACTCTCATGATGCACTTGTATCATGTAATACATAAATCATGGACTTGTATCTCTCTATCCCGAATGAGAACAAAGTGGTTCCATAAACATTGGTATCGTTGTATTTTTAATCATACAAAGTGAAATTTGTCAGATTTGAGTTATATGCTGGAAAAATAAGAACCGCACTAGCTGATGGCAACAAGAATGACTTGCCTTGTTATTATAACCTATTATGAATAGATAACCCAAAAAAGTTATAAGTAGGCAAACCAATGCTAGTGAACATAAACGACATGTGTGACTTTTGCCTTCCCCAAAACCATGTGGTTCATTTTAGTTAATTTATATGCTTTGGGCGAATTTAAGACAAATGTAAATGTTTTATTTCAAAAATACCATTTTGTTGATGAAAATATGCAAACAATGATCCTTTTGCATGAGGCATGTTACATATAGATCTGTATATGACGAAATTTTGACTGAAGTGCCAGCTATATCATTTAGTTTAGGATAATATAGATTAAGATAGAAGCATAAATGTACTTCAATTTGTTATTACTGGTGTATGACACTAGAAGGTGACTCAACCTTAGCTCATTTCTTTGTAAGCTCAAGGGAATACCTCTGTGCCAGTGTTTTATTGATTTTGAAGAAGTGAGTTCATTTGATGCAACCAACAAAATGTTGCTGCACAGATTTTGGCATACATTTTAGGTCTCCCAATCATATATCGTAGAAATATGGTTGCCACTAGCTGTCTAGCTCCAACCATTGTTCAATTAGAGTCTTCTTTTCCTTTACCTTTCAATTAGGCGGCCTAAAATAATGAAAAAAAATAATGAAAATACTAAAGAATTGATGGATAAAATAATGAAAAAAAAGTATAACAAGCATCAAAGGAAATCTCGAGAAAACAAGCGACTTGATTAGTAACGTTTAGGAAACTATTAGAAACAATGAACAAACTATTAATGAGTTATCCAACTTTACTAGTAGTATCAAGATGTGAAAAAAGCAAAAAAATATGGTAATGTACTATAGACCAATGTTGACATTGGAGGATGAGCTTTACTTTGGCCCAATTAAGGGTAACTAAATTATAAATGTGTAAAGATGATAATTATCTTGGCATAAGTACATTACCAATATGGGATATTATATGGAATGAGTAGTTGAAGTTGATGCCCTTGCATTATATTCACCCTTGGTTTTGGTGCTATTAATTTTAAAAATCAAGTAATCTCAGTGGATTGCTAGATCCGCTGTTGCAGGACGAAAATGAAAAATGGCATGGTACTGGCTGTTTCCATCATTTTCAAGCATCGACATTCTTTTATACCTTAACGTCATAACAATTTGGTAGATTTTCTTATGTATAAGCTAATCTATATACGTGATTTCCATTATCTAAGCTTGTCGACTTGCATAGTACTAACTGAACCATTTTGTGTTCTTGTTGGTTTCAAATAGGCAGCAGATGGTGCAAAACTTGCAGAAATATGGACCCTCTCGACTCCAATCTCTAAGTGAATCACATATGGTGAACCTTGTGGAGTTGCTAATTTCAGAGAAGAAATGGGTGATAGAAAACCCATCCCAGCCTTATCCATTCAGAGTCGTTGGAACAAAAAGCAGCTCTCTCAGCAAACATTTCAATTCAAAAGATTCTGTGAATAGCAATTCAGAAGGACAAAACACCCAACTTGGAAGTTCTATGCTTCCCATCAAGAAGAAAGTCTCTCCGAAAAACCGGAGTCAAATATTAAGACACTGTCAGAAGCTTGTTGATGAGGTGGTTAAAGAATATCCAGGTGGTTTCGATATCTGTAGATTCAAACAATTATTCCTTGAAAAGTATGGCTACCCATTGGAAGTTCAACAGCTTGGTTACCAGAAGCTGGCAACTCTGCTTCAGATAATGCCCGGGGTGAAGCTGGAATCTAATCATATATATTCATCTGGGGATAAATCAAAAGGTTTGCGTACAGAAAAGGCTGAAATCTCAAGAAAGGATGATGAAAGTGATAACCAATGGGAAGAACTTGGACCCGTTGCCCAATTGAAAACCAAGAAAGATGATTTTGAATTTGTGTCAGATGATGATCTCTCTGATTCAGAAGAAGAGAGTTCCACATCAGGATCAAAAAACCAAGCCAAGTGTAGGAGAGAAGGAGACAGCTCATTACTGCAGATACTCGATTCATGGTATAGTAACAAGGAGGATAGCAACAATAGGATAGCTTCAGATGGGTCTGATTCAAGCAACACGACACTTCCATTGTATGGTGAGGCTAGGCCACTTCCATTGTATGGTGAGGCTGGCGCAAATGATACTATAGGGACCAACTTTGAACAAAAGCAAAAACCATCAAAGCGTTACTCGTTTGTAGCAGAAAAACCCGAGGATGACAAAGAAAACTTGATAAATGGCATATTGGGCAGCTTAAAGAAGTCGGGAAATGAGTCAGCAGGGACTAAAATTGAGAGCTGAAAGACAAAAACAGATAGCAGCCCTGGCACCATCTTTCTCTTACCTACCCACAATATAGTAATTCTATTAACTGTATGATATAGAGATTAAAGATCACTTTATTGAAGTTTGGGCCTTTGGTATAATTAAGGTTATGCATCAAGAACTTTTCCCAGAAAGGGTTCTGTGGTGAAGTGCCCAAAGACGACGTCTACCTTAAACAGCTGCCCAGATAATATTTTATCCTTTTTGTTCGCGTAGTTGCTAATAATTTATGTATGTATTGCCATTTGGTGCACATTGTTCGCTCAGGCGTTTGCATCAGAACTATACCTAGGCTATTTGCCTTTGGAACTTGGCGTATGAAAAAAAGCATAAATGAGTTATTTCTTGTTTAGCTTTTTAGGAGCAATTTAGGTCACGATTGTCTTATGCAGTTCAACTTTATATATAGTTCAGTTCCCGGTTTTGATGCTAAGGTACTGGTTAACCGAATTGACTGAGAACGGGGTTTCAAGATGGTATTTTTAATCTGCATTTTCTACATTACCATATTTCATCAAGGCATCGGCATATCACGCAAGTTATTTGATTTTTCATTTTTAAAATCCCACATTCTCGCCCGGAAATGAACTGATCAACATCCTGAAGCAGTATTTATTCTCATCATTGGTGGACTTGAAGGGTACATATAAAACGGTCATTTTCGAGTTTATTATTTATTTACTGAATTTTACAAGTGTAAGTGCGGAAAACAAAGATTGTGCTAATTTATTTCCCACACGGACACACGACCATATTTGCATCATGCGATCTGTTATAACACAGAAAAGTAACTTTAAAATACTAAGGTCGAGAAAGGTTATGATTAAATGAGAAGAAAAAATTAAATGAGAAGCCACAATCAAATATTTTAGTTTTATAAAATAAATACATCTCCTTTTAATTTATCTTTCTTATTTAAAATGTGTGGCTTTAAATCATGTATTTTTCTCATGTTAGTTTTCTTCTCACATGATCCTTCCTCACATTTTCTTAAAACTTAAAAATTATAGGACTAAAATACCATTACTTATAAAAAAACAATGCAATCTATTCAATATTTAAATACTACGTACTTAGTAACAAGTTAAAGTTAAAGTTAAAGTATGGTTGTTAAGATCCTGATCTTGATATTAGGATCTTACGATTTTACGATATTACAAAGCACAAACGATCCCGATCTCACGTAGGATCTTTGCAAGCTTAAGATATTATAGGATTCCGATTTTTATCATAGGATCTTATGATCTGATCCGATATAATTTTACTTTTCTTTAACCACAAACAAAAAACCTACAAGGTTATGGATTATGTTTTATAGAATTTAAAATGATCTTATTAAACATTTTATAATCATAATTTAGAACAACATTTTCATAAAAAATTCATAAAGTTTGTGTTTAGGATTATAATAAGACAAAAATACACCGTTGGTCCCTAAATTTTCCACAAAACATCGCAATGCACCTTAACTTTTAAAAAACGTCGCCATGCGTCCAAACCTTGAGATTTTGAGGCTGATGCGTCCCTCCACCATTATTTGTTGTTTTGTTTTGTTTTTAGTGAAGGGCATAATGGTCATTTCATATATATGGATTATTACTCATATAAATCTCCCCCTCTACTCTTCTTCTTCTTCCACTTTTAATGTTTTGTTTTCAGTGGCGGACCTAGAGGCAAATTCAAGGTGGTTCCTTGAATTTTCAAAAAAAAAAAAAAATCAACCGGTGAACAATGTCAACTGGTTGACGGGTCTTTTCTGGGTCGGGTCTGGTCGAAGCTAACACAAAAATTAAACGAGCGGTGTAAGACTCTATTTGCTTCGTACAATAGTGGTGGACCTAGAGGAAAATTTAAGGTGATTCCTTTACTTAGTTGATACGACAAAATTAACGGATCAACAAGTCAAAAAGTCAATGGTCAGGTTAAGTAGTATCTTGTCGAACTCTACAGTAAGGTTGCACAATGCCGCATGTAATTTTTTTTAATGATTAAAATAGAAAACTTTTCTTTTTATTAACTGACAAGTCAAATATTCAATATTGGTACTCCATCCGTCTCATATTTATTATCCATATTTCTTTTTATGGTTGTCTCAAAATAATTGTACTATTTCCTTTTTAAGTAAAAACTAGAGAGTTTAGTGGAGGAATATTCTATTTAAGTGGTTGAAAATTAATCTGGCCCACTTTTATTAAACTATGTGATTCTTGTCTCCTGACAATAATTTTGAGACGGAGGGAGTACTATTTTATAATTATTGAGAACGTATAATAGCAATAGGTCTACAAAGAAACGAGCCTCACAAATAGAAAAATAAATTTACTTTTAACCCATCTTAATATTGCTATATCCAGAACAAAATTCTCCCTTTTGCTATTTTCTAAATAAAAAATTGCTAAAATCAGAAAAAGCAAGCACTATATTCAATAAAGACTTGGACTGAATTTTCATATGCTTCATCTTCTTCGTGTAACAGAGGAACATATTTCCGATTCCGGCCATAATTCTTTTTCTTCAATTTCTTTACCTTTTTTTTTTTTTTTTTTTTTTTTTTTTTTTTTTATTATTTTTATTATTAATCATTAGATCCAAGCTTTCTAAGGTGGTTCCTTGTGATTTTATAAGGTGGTTCCTAAAAAATTTACTATATAGCTTGTAAAAGGATTTTTTTTCTAAGGTTGTTCCCGGGCACCACCTAAACACAACATAGGTCCGCCTCTGTTTGTTTTGTAATGATCAGTTCCAAAGCATGGATTCCATATTGTCTGCAACATACATTTATCTTAGTAGGTTAAAATTCCAAAATATAGGCATAGAGCTGCTGTGGAAATGTGAAATAGATGCCTCTGGTTTTGTCTTCTCTATCTC
The DNA here is from genome assembly GCA_030686995.1 of Artemisia argyi. Classification (NCBI taxonomy): domain Eukaryota; kingdom Viridiplantae; phylum Streptophyta; class Magnoliopsida; order Asterales; family Asteraceae; genus Artemisia; species Artemisia argyi. Next base: position 269,078,219 of record CM060709.1, on the reverse strand, counting down.
CGATATGTGTGTGTATGTACACGTGCTCAGCGTGCATGCACGGGCATGTGCGTGCGCCCATTGGCAACTGAATTAGAAACACAAAAGGGAAGAAGTTACATAGGTATACTATGACTGTGACTCTTAAAGTTGGAGATGACATGGTGTGATCTACCTGTTAAGGTAGCTGTTACGCTTCACAAGTCTTGGTCAACGTTAATGGTAATAGCTAAAACTGGAAATTTTTAAAAGGTGAATGCTATAACCGATATTAACGAAATGATCATATGATTACTTCAGAGAAAAGAAGAGTCTCGCCTTGTTGAAATGATTTCGATAGACAATGCAAATTTTTTTCCTATATGTTTGCGGCACTCTAAGATGCATGCTGTTATAATTAATAGTCCTTCACTAATTTGTCCCTGATGGAATAGGTTGACGCCAACTGCACCAGGGATATTGGTATGATATTTTTAGTTTTCTAGGGAAATATCACTAGGTGTCTAGGTTTAGTTGAAACATCAATGTATCTGGGAAGGAATTTAAGTCATTGAAAGAGAACTATGTGTATATCTGGTTAACCAATAATATTTTTGTTTACTACGTTTCACCTGTGGGGGATGGATTATGTGAACATTCAATTTAATTATAGAGGTAACCCTGGTCCCTACTGGTCAGAATACTAGAATTGGTTCTGCTACATCGACAACTCTATACAATCCAATTGCTAAAGCAAATTATGTTGGAATTGTGTTGTAAAATGTTTTCTTGTATAATCTTATTGCTACTGATTGAAATTATGCCATTTTACTTATTATTTTTCTAAGTTTGTCTTAACATGTCTGCAGGGATGCCTTTGTTGATTACTGGGTTCACAGCAACATGCTGACAAAAGATATAGCTACCCAGATATTTACAGTATTGAAGCAGCCTGATTTGAGATATCTAAGTATCTAACTCATGTATTCCTCCTAACTCAATCACCATCATTGTCACTGGGATTATATGGTTATTAGAAATAGAGTTTTTGCAACCTAGCTTATAGAAAAATTTCTTTAAAAAGGAACTTGACAGCTTTCCTTTTGACTGATATTACAATTTGAATTATGAATCTAAATTTAGTATACGTTGTTATTTTTCTTGAATGAAAATAACTTTGTTTACGATGCATCGTGTTTTCTTTCAGAACTACTGTTAATTTGTTTCTGAGCATTTGTTTCTATAGGCCAATTTTTCCCTGAGATATGATTTGTCAGTATACTTATACTTGGTAGAAATTTAACGAGGTGTCCTTTTTTTGATATGGATACACATGTTATAGACAATATGGAATACATGCTTTGGAACTGATCATTACAAAACAAAACATTAAAAGTGGAGGAAGAAGAGTAGATGAGGAGATTTATATGAGTAATAATCCAAATATATGAAATGACTATTATGCCCTTCACTAAAAACAAAACAAAACAGCAAATAATGGTGGAGGGACGCATTCAGCCTCAAAATCTCAAGGTCTGGACGCATGGCGACGTTTTTTAAAAGTTAGGGTGCATTGCGATGTTTTGTGGAAAGTTTAGAGACAAACGGTGTATTTTGTCTTATAATAATTTGTAGATTTGTGTAATATTACAATGATTGTTAAGAAAATGACATTATGGTAGGATCATAAGATCTTGATCCAATCTCGATCTTGCAAAAACAAAAACGATCCCGATCTTGAAAACCTTGAGTTAAAAACTATTAAGTTTCTTCATTCTCACTTATTTCACACCCATATATACATATAAAATACTATTGCACACGCGAATTAAAGTATAATACATTCAACACATTTAAATATGAGCAAATTGCCAAGAAAGGTAACACAAGATATAAAATTTGACAATAAGAGAACCTAATAGTTTCTCACTCCTAAAAAGGACTTAGAAGTCAATTTTGTGACAAAAAGGAGAATATAGTATTAAATTTATATTGTTTAAGGGTATATTAACCAAATAAAGGATATTTCTCAAAGTTTTATTTTGATCTTGCTTAGTTGGGTATTCCACGTGTATAAAAGAGTTAGGACGTGACATTTTAATCTCTGAATTTCCATGTAATAAAAGGCAAGTAAAAATTTTGATCTTTTTTATGCATCAACGTTTCATGAAAATATAAGTCATATGAAAGACTTTACATTTAAATACTTGAAATCTGAATCAAAAATACCACCTTTTTTTTTACATTTTTTTTTTTTCATACTTGAGTAGTTATAAGTACTAACGGTATAAACTTTTGATATAAATCCCGTAGTAGCAGGTTAAGCTTGGCCATAATAAGGCCTAGGGCCACACTTGGTTTGGATGGTTTTGGTACGTGAAGCTTCATGACATGGATGAGAGGCCACTAGTGATTGAGTAAAAAAATGGGTGATTCGATGGTGTTGACCACTGAATGAAATGAGAACGGTGATTTGTTTCCCTTCTTTGTTTTTGAGTGTGTTATTATGTATATTTGTGTTTAAATGGGGAATAACATGGTAAGGAATTGGCGTGATTTTATTATTATTAATTAATTAAAAAAGAACGACACCACACTTGAAATCTGACAACCCCCCCCCCCCCCCCCCCGAGTTAAATCATCCAAACGGGCAGGCCCCGGGACCTGAACCACTTGAAGAGACCCGAAAAGGGAAACCCCAAAACTCATGGCTTTGCACTAGAAGGAAAATTCGGATTTTGTTAATGTATAACAATAACACAAATGTGAATAATTATAAATGTTATATAAGAGTAAAAAATATATATTTTAAGATTAAAATATTCAACATCATTAATCACCAATTATATAGTTTAGTATTTTAAACCGTTACTTGCGTTTTTATATTATTATAATAACTTTTAAAACTCTTATTTCTTAAAATATTTGTTATATAATCAGTTTTTAATACGAATTACTATACATATAAGACATTTGAACATTTAAATACTATCTTACCATTTTGATACGATTCTTGCAAAGGCAAAAGTTATCCATAGTAGGATCTCGATTTAACATGCTTGCTTCAAAGTGTTGACAAGTTGTGTATGACTATACACAATATTATATTGAGTCGTGACCCATCTAGAACACTTGGTGTCTAAAGATCAAATGAACACATCTCATTCATCCATTTTATTTTGATTCAAAGGTTGTGATCAAATCACTAACTTCCACATCAAGGGCAACATTGTCTAGTATAAAAGTCTACAATTTTCACCTACCTTCATTTCTCCCAAATACACACACGCGCGCGCGCACACACACGAAATATCATCACGTCTACTAAAATCATTTGATAACTGCAGATTTCATTGTATCTCTTTGTTTTTTGTCGTGGTTTATCATAATTACGAATAAAAAAACTAGTTTTTCGTTGCTCGTTTTTTAGGTATGAATCCACCAATTGACACATGATTTAATAGATATGGATAATAATCAGTTAAACTAACAAACTTTGAAAGAAAAAGAGGTTGTGATGACCACAATATGACAAAACCTGGGTTATGGATTAATCAATTTCCTAAATCTAGAAGAAAATGTAGTTGTTGTTACTGATAAAATTACATGTAATTCTGTTTGGTTCTCATAAAAGGAAACTTACAAGTGGTTACTCTTTTTGATTGTAAGTTCAATCGCACTTGATCTGTTTGGTTCTTTTATATATATATATATATATATATATATATATATATATATATATATATATATATATATATATATATATACACACACACACATATGTAACACCCCGAATTTTTACGATAATATTCTCAATTATAATGAAAGTCGTTAAATGATATAGAAGTTATTATCTATTTTATATAATAAACGTGAATAATTTACAAGCCAATGAAGCATCATAATTCATTAATGCGCTGAGGTGTCTTTGCTCCTATTGGTCGATAAATAATTAATGCTCCTAATATGTACAATACCTTTGAAGCACATCCATAAAAGCATTTTTAATTTGTGTTATTTTTGCTAACTCATTACACACATTCAATTCTCCACCAAAGCTTATTTCATACGCCTTCCTTTCTAAATTAAAATCATATTCAACACAATTCAAATCAATTCAGAACAATATTTGCTGTATCAGTTTCATCTCAAATGCACCACGATTCAAAAAAAAAAAAAAAAAAAAAAAAAAAAAAAAAAAAAAAAAAACACCACTTTTCATATCAAATCAGTTCATGGTTCCAAAATAAAAAACAGACAATGATTCCACATATTCAAAAATCGGGCAATTGAAGAATTAGTAAGTACCTATTTAATTATAATATATTTAGGGCTTCCAATTATAAGTTCAGATATTGCAACTATTTGGTTTGGATTCAATTATAAGATATTTGAATTACTTGTTTTGGCTTTGGTTATTAGCATGAAAAATTTCTTTTTTGATTATACAGGTTTAATTCAATTACCGCATATAAACATTTGTAAGTTTTGATTTGTCTTCCTTTGTTTAGTTTGATGTGTTAATTAGGTACTTCTAAATATTCCATTGATTATGAATATGAGTGTGGTTAGATATAGTAGATCTAAATATTGGTGTAATTTTTTCCGTGATACATGTTTGATGAAATGCTTGCAAGTGATTTAAAGAGAGCAAGGCGTTTGATGAAATGTTTGAAAGGAATTTCATGGAGATGAATGAATTTCATAAAGAACGGGTTCATAAAGAACTATGAATGAATATTATGGACAATATAAAGGTAAAATCTTGATTCTTATAATTGATGTGTTTGTTGAAAAAAAGATTCGTAGTTCATAGTAGCAATACATGATGTGGATTTTCATGTGTAGTAGCAATATGTGTTCTAATGAGATTACCCAACTTGTGTTGTATTATTGGTTATATTTTCAGGAAAACAAACTAGAATTATGTTGAAAGGATGAAGTTGGTTACAAGCCATTATTCCACGCTGAGATGTAAGTGAAGGACAGCCAAAACAAAGACAAAAAGAAAAATAAACACGGGTTTTTGCATTTAAAAGGTAAATGATATAGCTCTTCTTCAATTGGAAAATTGGGATAGTTCTTAGTAGCCTTTCCTTTGATTTATCATTTTGTTGATATGGCTTTTTATTATGGTACAACACATCATTGCCATTCTTCAATTCATCATTCTTAAAACTTACACTAATTCAAAATCAGCTTCTTCTGTACACTCCAATACTATTTATTTTTGTTAAGCATTAAATATTTTCAATATCAGTTTCAATTCCACAATTAATCTAGCGCATTCAAAAAATCATCCAAAAATACATGCTCCATTTTCCGTTTCAATTCATCAAATAAATTCAACGATTCAAAAAACACACAAAAAGGCTATACGATTTGGTCTTTACCCCATTGTTAACCCTATGCAGTCGACTATGTCAGTGAGTTTTTGCTATCCAAATCTTAAAATTGGTAATTATCACTTTTTTGCTATGACTATGCTAGTGATTTCTATATTCCTCTGTTTTTTGTAATCATTGTTGTAGGTGATGGCGAATGAAGAACCTGTCAACAATCAAATTTAAGGTGATTAAATCAAATTTTAAGTGTGAATTTTAATTTGTGTTCTTATATACCTCCAAATTCTTCTTCACAAGAGTAAGTAATTATTTTGAATGTCACATAAATATTTATTTTGTATGTTATAGAAAATTTATGATTAATGATTATTGTTGTTAAAGACTAAGTTTAATGAACCGCGTTTATTTTCCTCATTATTTAGGATTTTCGGCTAGATAAACGGGTGGTTAGTCTTTCTACATACCCATTACAAGGCCCTAAAGATGAAAGTATAAGACAATCATAATCCATACTTTGTGTTTTACTGACATTGCGGTCGTGCTTGAATATGGAGACAATGGAATCATTATGTCGGGTGTGTAAACATGCTCTAAGTTCTGGTCTATACGCTATTTAACTCCTTCGAAGGTGACAATAATTTTTGTCACAATGTTATTATCAACCAACATATCCATGAACAATCACATATTATTTGTTGTTTTTAACTTGGTTTGTTTTATAGGCTAAAATACAAAAATATCAGAGATAGCTACCACCATCAACGAATTCAGATCCCGCCACCTATCATAGCTCACTGAGGTATTTAATCTTAATGTGTTACATCTTTATTCTATTACGACAGTCTTCTTTGGTACTCATCACAATCTTCTTTATATGAAACTTTGCTCCATTTTCTTTCATCCCCAATCTCTAAAAATGGTATCAATGAAACTCTGTTGCAAGCGGCTAGACAGCTTCGATTAAATCCTCATTCCGCTACTACTCAATTACAGGTTTGCATTTGTTCAGTTTCTTTTGCATGTTTGTATTTGTGTTTCAAGCTGGTCCTTTGCGGTGCTTTTGAATTGTGATATTTAACTTTTTGGTGTTATTTAGTGACTCCTCCCAAACCAACCTCTTAACCAGGTGTGGTCAACAGGTCAAATCTGAGAGAAAGTGCAAGATATATAATCCGGTGCAAGCACAGTGTTTTCCCGGGTCGTTATGTCCCATCGAGATTGAAATTGTGTTTTTAAAACGTTTACGGGAATCAGTGATTGGGAATAGTAACAAATAATGATTTGGATTTGAATTACATTACTAGAATGATTGAGATTAAGGTAAATGAACAGTACAAACAATTACAGGATTACAGATATATATAAACGTAAACCAAATTGAAATCAGATACGAACGCGAACAGATAAAAAGGTGAGTTTTGAACAAAATTAAACTAGAGGGGGTGAAAATGAATTTTTTACAAACTTGATTTTAAAAGAAAATTTAATTAAAAAGAAAATCAATTTTTTTGATTATTTTATTATTTAATATTAATTAAATACTATTTAAACTCTTTAATAATTAATTAAAATTAATTTTAAACTACTTTTAAATTACTAATAATACTAAAATGACTTAGAAAATTTTGGAAATTTTTATAAAACTACTTAACCAATACAGGAATCCTAAAAAATTATAAAAAGTTTATAAAATATTTTTAAAACTATTTTATTAAATATTTACTAATTTATTAATTAAAATCTATTTTAACTAATTTAATTATTAAAAATACTAAATGAACAGTGAAAATTCTGATTTTAAAAAAAAATACTTTATTAATTATAAAACTTAAGAAAAATATAAAAAAGCTACTTTTGCTTATAAATAAGCAGAAAGAAAATTAATTTTTTGATTTTTTAATTAAAACTAATTAAACTTAAATTAAATTACTATAAATACTAAATTAACTCAAAAAATTATGAAATTTTTTCTGAAACTATTTTAATATATAAGAAACTTAATAAAAATATAAAATGGAAAATTGCTTTTTGAAAAAGCTGAGCAATGTCAAATGACTTAAATAGAAGCTATCACTATTTTTAAAGTTGGCTTTTTCTGGTTTTTCTTTTACAAAACTATTTCAACACTAAAAATAAGCAACTTTTACGAAGACAACTTTTTTTTGAAGCTTAATAATAAGCAGTGTGCAAGGTAAAAAGTTGGACAGAAGTCCTAATAAGCTAAAAACTAGGATTTTTGATGCAATAAGCTATAATTAAGCTACAAATGGTAAAATAAGCTGTAAACGACTAAAAAGCATACAAATAAGCTAAAAGGAACAGAATAAGAACTAAGGATAAGCCACGGATGCAAATAAGCACTTCCAATACACCACAGACCAAACAGGCCTTAAGGGTGCACTTGCAGCCCTATGTGGGGCCCACAGGGATGATTTGAAGTCCAAAACAAATGATGATATAAAAATGTGGCCTGGTGAGCTTTCAAATAAGCCAAGGTTCAGAGCTTATGGCTTACTAATGAGCTTATGGTGGGCTTATGAAGTTGGGTATTTATACTGAGTGCTCAGTATGCTGAGTGTGATCAGTATAACTTGGTGGCACTAATAAGCTATGGGCAAAGGCTCAGAGATCCAAAATAATCCTTGGACTGATTAGATAGGCTAATAAGCTATTCAAAAAGCCAAAAGTTGGGGGCTAGGGTCCACAAGTTAAGTCAAAATGAGCTTATGAAACTTGGGCAAATGCCCTGGTGCAGGGGAGGTTCACTCCCTACAGGCTCAAATAAGGAAGAAAATAAGCCACAGAAAAATTTCTAAAAATAAGCCAATATGATGTTTCACAAGTTAAGCTGGTGGAATTTGATTTCCAAAAAACTCAGGGTCAAATTTTGAAAACTAAATTCAGGAAAAATCTTGGAAAAAATGATTTTCTACCTAAGCTATGCAATTTGACTTTTCTTAATTAACACCCAAGTTGACTTTTATGAGTTTTGGTTTGATCTAGCTTACTGAAAATGATATATTAAGATGAAATGAAGCTAAATTATACTACCATGAACACTAATGCACTGATTTGAATGGTGATTAAGCTTGAAATTCTAACAGTGAACAAACTAGATAAGATCTAAGGCTATGTTGACTTTTAAACAAATAAGACCAGGTTTTTATGATTCTAACAGTCTAATATGACCTAGAGTGACTTGTTTCAAACACAAACCATGCCAAAAACACCATGTGAGACCAGTGATTAAGCAAATCCAAATACCCTCAATAGAACATGATTTTGTGATTTATTAAGCAAATGTCACTTAGGCTTTTGAAACTAATTTTCAGTGACTAGTTATGATCCAATAAGCTTCAATAAGCACAAAAACACAGGCATAAACCACAAATACTAAAGATTACTACTAATGCTAATTTGGCAGTCCAAAGTGAAATGATGATCAACTATCAATTATACCTAACAAGTGCTTGATTTTAATCAATCTAACATCTAATAATCACCAAATAAGCTCAAAGAAACACTGATAAGCAAATAATAAGCTATGACACAGTAGAGAATGGAAAATCAGAAAATGAGCTTACAATTTTGCTTTCCTGCCAAATACCATGAACCAAGGACCAAGAACCAAGAACCAATTCCTATAGGCTTTCCACAAAGCCACTAACCCAAGGCCATCCACAATTCACCCTGCTCCAGCCATCATCATCTTCTTTGTTGATTTTTTTTAAAATTATTAATCAATTTATGATTTTTTTTATATTTTTAGTTTATGAAAAGTAAACCGATCTAAATGGTTCTAAATGATCACAAAAGCTCTTAAATGAACTTATGAGAGCTTGAGGGTAACTAAACAACAACTTTCATCATCTTACCAACAATTTGAAATTTCCAAATACAAAATGCAAATTTAAACTTAGAACTAAGAAATTTGAAATTGAAGGTTGAAATGAGTTTCTATTATGATAAAAACACTTAATACAAGGATCTTGAACTAGGAATTACAATGAAAATGAGTAATTTAACTAAGCGGCATACAATTTAACTAATTAATCTACTGCCTTCTCTCTTCTGCTTCTTCATTTTATAGGCACCACTAGGGTTCCAAGTGGTCTTCTGAGCTTTCCCCACAACCTTTGGATCAATCAAATTCAATCTAAGCCCTCCATGTGTTTTGGCGCCAAAATGGATTATTGCAATTTGCTCTGATTTTATTGCAAGAGGGATGTGGTGCATTTAATGTGGAGGTGAAAGGTGGGGGGGGGGTAGTCGCTTGGGCGGTGGATGTGAATGAGATGGTGGGAGAGGTGAGGTGATGTGTTTGCAAGGCAAGTTGAGGGAGGAAGGAGGGAAGGGGAGGGTCAAACGGGTGCGTTGACCCTGGTTTTTATTAGTAATAAAGGGAGGTGGACTGGGTGAGGGTGTTGGGCCTAGGACTAGGAGTGTTGGGCTTGGAAGTTGGGTGGATCATGGAAGGGTGATGGTTGTGTTTTGTGTTTGGACTTGGACTTGTATTTTAGGTTTATATTAAAAGGGGTCCGGTTGGTATTGTAATTAACAAGGACCAATATTGTAATTCCAGGAAATTAGAGGGACTAAAATTGCAACTTTCTAAAAGTATTCACAAGGGCTAAACTTGCCAGGTTTTAATTATATAAGGACCCTCAATGAGAATTTTCCATTTTAAATACCAGGGACTATTTTTGCCACACTTTGAAACTTGAAGGACCACTTTTGTAATTTCCTAAAAATACAAGGGCTTGATCTGCCATCCTTCCAAAGTTGTCACAAGGGTGTAATTTGCAACTTGAATAGTATAAGGACCATAGGTGATAATTTTAATCCCAGGGACCAAAACTGCCAAACTTGAAACTTTAGGGACTAAACTTGTAATTTCTTCAAATATTTCACCCAGTGACTAAACTTGATAACTTGTGAACTCCAAGGACCATTGTTGACTTTTTCTTCCAAAATCCAATGCTTAGGGGCTATTTCTGCCAAATTCTAAATTTGAGGGACCATTTTTGCCAGTTTTGCAAACTTTTGCTCCAAGGATTATTTTTGGCATTTTGTGATTCTTCAAGGTGTGTTTTGACAAGATGAGCTCAAAAATGGTAATTTGCTTCCCCGGCTCTGGCTTTTGACACGTTTTCCAAACTCGTGCTCATTTTTGTCCTTTTTTACCTGATTTGTGCCAATTTCTGAAATATCCGTTCCTGCACGATCACAAACATAAAATACAATATCTTTGGCATTTATGGTTAGTTTGTGTCTGTTTTGGTCTCAATATGGACAGAAAAAGGTGTGTGAATAAGCACACACCATTTAGTCATTTGAATGCTTATTTAGTTTATTGAGTCAATATACGTGTTTGGGATGGTCCGTTTAAGACATTTGACTACTTACAAGTTTTCTTATGTTGTTTGGGCAATAAACTATTTTAGGAATTTTACAAGTTTCTAAAAATGTTTTCGCTATTGTCTTGATGATGTTTATTACCAATGCATAAGCAGATTAGAGAACAAAACAATAAGGAATGCAGCATTAAATTATTCTGGTGCTTGCACACTAAATTAAGTGAAAGTGATGTTGTAAGTGTTTGTACATATCTATTTTATCTATCTATTTTATTTTATATAATAAACATGAATAATTTACAAGCAAATAAAGCAGCATAAATCATTAATGTGCTGATGTGTCTTCTCTCCTATTGGTCTGAAAATAATTAATGCTCTAATGTGTACAACACTGCTATGCACTCCTACTTTTCCACCTATACTAAAGCTGTTATTTTTGCTATTTTTGCTAATAATTAAATTCATTCAAATCCTTCATAACTCCTTTCTTCATCCAGCGGGTCAAATCGACGGTTAGAAATTATGATTCAATCATCCCAAAAATAAAGTTTCTTCCTTCATATGATTCTTCATTTGAATCACAAAATAGTCGGTTTCTCTACCACATTAAATCATTCCTAACACCTTCCTTCTGCTCCAAAACACACTCCAAATCTCGATGCGATGCGAACATTGCATAATTTGTAAGTTTTGTGTTATTTGGTTGCTTTTATCTTTTATTGATCCATCGTAATATAATTGATTTGTTTTCTTTAATTGTTTTTTTTTTGGCGTCAGTGTAGCAAGTGCAAGAATATGGTTAAACTTGCTAAATGGTGCTACCATATTAATTGCAGGTATTAATCTTCGCATCTATTTTATCTCATTTATTATATGGAAATATTAAAGATGTGAGTTTTGACCCATTTACATAAAACTAGGTTGATTTTGGTTATGGTACACCTCTAATGGGTCAAGCATGTTAAGCTAGAAATCTAACGAAAAATTATACGGGTCTTATATCTCAACTAGCAATTGCATTTGCAGCTCGTTTACTTTTGGGAACATGTTATATATGAGAAAAGGTTTATAATTTGAAATTTGACAGGATATATGGGGTGTTTGGGATTGTAGTTCTGATAAAAAAAGGTTTAACATGGTTTTTAACCTTTCGCCCGGTAATAATTGATGCCAATGTATTGTTAGAGCACACTAACTATTAGATGAAACGCCTTAATGAGAAAAGAGTTTCGATTGGCTTTGAGAAGACATGTTCAATGAGTTTTAAATGAAAAAACAATGTTGATTGGCTTTGAGAAAACATGTTAATGTAGGGACGTTTTGAGATCCTACTTTTATGTCTCATTTATGATGTCTGATGTAGCCGGTCAACGTAGTAGAACAGGTGGTTAAGTGTGGCTTTGTTCGGTCCAGATGTTCGGATTTTAGGTGGTATAGTGGCTGGGATCCTAATTGTTGCATCACCGCTTCAGGTTTAAAATCGCTTTTCGCCTTTTCCTATAAACAGTGAGATCATTTCTCATTTAGAGATTGCAATTTGGACCCAATAATTTTTTTACAGATGAGTGGATCTGAGTTATGTTTTATCTCTGACCAATGAAATTGACTGAGTTGAATAAAAATTTAGCTAGAAAGGAAAGACGTCATACGAGTCAAAAGTCGTCTAAAGTGTATCCAAATGCATAAAACCTTCTATATTTCTTATTAAAGGATTTTAGAAAGTTATTGTAATAATACAGTTCTTTTAATCACAATACTTATGCTTATCATTTAGTATAAAGTAAATCACGTTTCCTGGTCGGCCCAATCTGACCTGTTTTGACCAGACTACAATGTACCCATTTTAACCCGTTACGCAGTAAGTAAAATTTTAATCTCAAAGATTAGCATGGCCTACAATGCCAATTTATATTTGGTCGCTCTCTATAGCTGTGTTCGAACATTTTTATGTAGTTACATTAACTGTAACGCCTTACTTTTTTTTTTTGCTATGTTTCAAGTGATTGTTGCAGGTGATTGTTGGTTGCTTTGCTCCTTCAAGTCAGAAACAAACAAAAACTGTAGGTAATACGAGGCAGCAGTGGTAGTGACTCTTCCGGAGGAGGGCTCAGCAGCCCTCTTGATCACGGCAACAATAGCAATGCACTAGCTATGGCCAATATGCCTTGGAGATAAACCCCGGATCATCATGTCTGATGTATGCACATGAACACCTCCTCTATTAAGTTCTATATTTATGTGTCCTTACTATTATTTTCTTAGTCGTTCTTTATTTTCTAAACTTATTGTGTAAGCCTAGTAGCATGGCCAATGAGTTTGTGCGTTGGGAGCCTTTGCTTTAGACTATGTCATAAAGTATTAGGAATGACCTATATGAGATCTTGACCTTTATATCTTAGCACAAAAAAATTCAAATACACTGAGCTATGTGTGTGTCTTTTGATGACCATAGCATGTGTATTCCCATTATTAAAATTCTTTTTTGGTACCTTATGATTGGTTAAATTAGGAAATCAAATATCGATGTGTTTGATATTGATAGAAATGTTGTGGGTTATGTAACATTTATATATTTGAGGCTCAATGAAATGCCGTTACGTATAAGATGAAATGCTTGAATGTGATTAAATGCAAATATTGTTTTGTTACTGTTGTTCTTGAAACTTGAATATATTAGCATGTTATTCAAATTTTAAATGTTAATTGTGAATGATTAAAGCTCGATAGTGTCTATTAATGAATTATGAGTTATGAACATTTTATGTGCAATTAAGTAAAGCCTGTTTAAGTGTACTTATTGCATTGTTTCAGAATTGATGTAAGTTCATGCATATTAGGTAGGGGTGTTTGGTATTGCTTATTTGTCCAAAACATTTTTCTAATTATCTTAAACCATCTTACTAATATTAGGCAGGTAAGGAACACTTCGCAACTCGCACTACCAAGAAAGACACGTATTTGTTTTGGAGGCAACTACACTACCAAGAAAGACAAGTAAACTTTCATTAAGGTGGATTATTTATTTTTTGTTTTTTGTTTTTTTTTGTTTCTTTTGGAAGGCTGCTTTTATGAACTCATAAAACATGGGAGAAGAAAGAATACATAAAAAAGAGGATGCAAAAGAAACCTGTTCATTAAGTTAGAATATTAAGTTTATTTTTTGAGCCTATTATAATTTCATACTTTTTGTGAAGTTTTTTTTTAGTAATTAGTAAATATTGGCAACTTCAGAACTTGCATGAATACATGGTTCATAATGACCATACTACTGTGATTAGATATAGAAGAAAAGGTCTTCACACCTACCGAACAAGGAACAAAGGTTTTGAATTTAATTTCCAACATGAAGACAAGTGTTGGCGATGCAGTAGCTGAACAATATTATAAGTTCACTTTTTCTCTTGAGGTTTTGTCGACTGTATAATATATATTCAAAACGTTAGTGATTGATCATATATGGTTTCTAATTACTTATTAGTTGTTGTTTAACAAATATATTTACCTGGGTGTATGTGGCTAGAATATATGACTTGGATATTTGGGCGATAACATATTTGAGTTTGCTAAAAGTTTGTCACTTAAATTTATTGTCCCATAACTTTGTGCAAGTTGATACTCAATCTTTTTGCACAAATATTTTTCTATGGTATCTATATATACTTAAGTTGATTGATGTTCATGTCCTTATTTGCTTTTAGCTTTTATTAACTGAAATCGTAACTATTTTGTAATTTGGTCACTAAACATGTCTTGCTCATATGTTAATACTGACAAAAAAACATTTAAAAAGGAGGTGGGTTGAACTCTTTTAGTTAGAAATTTTAAAGCGGGATAAAAGTTTAAAGTTGTAGTTAGATAATAAAGGCTTATAGGCCGGCCCTTTGTTTTATGCATGTTTATCTAGGGGTGAGCATCGGGCCGAACCGATCCGTCCCGACCTGATCCCGACCCATCACGAAACTGACAATCTGGAAAACCTTAACCGAGTCCCGACCCGAGTATAGGTCAGTTTGCGTCGGTCGGTTCGGTCAGAGTCGGTTTCGGTTGGTTTTCTCGGTTTTCTTTGTGTTTTCTCGGTTAATCCCGAGTCCCGACATTGTGGAAAACCAAAACCGAGTCCCGGCCCAAGTATAGGTCGGTTTGTGTCAGTCAGAGTCGGTTTCGGTCGGTGTTCGGTCGTCGATTGGTTTTGCTCACCCTTACGTTTAGCATTTAGGATTTATGTGTGTTTAGTTTTCATTTATTGTTTAGTTTTCACTTATAACTTATTATTCCGTCACAGGAAAATTTTAAAGCGTTTACGTTCATTGTTATTTCTTACTTAATTCACGTAATTACATTTTTTTTAATCAAAAACCCTCTAAAATTCCGCGGATTCCGCGGGTCTATAAGCTAGTATATTATATTTTGCAAATTATCCATAGTTAGAAGGACCTTAAATGAAATATGATTTAATGGAATCTTTTTTAGGATCATTTGAGGTGGTTCTTTTATTTGTACAAAGTGGAACAATAAGTTATTATTATTATTTTTTTAATGTAAATTGTTATTTAACAAACTATATTATTATTTTTTTGGTTACACTAACTATATTTGAGCCAGTCGACCATAACATATAATTTTTTCAACTCCACCTCATCTTCTCAGGTGTCTGTTCGAAGTCAATGCTTGTCACCAAGAATTCAAAGTACCATTTATAAGATTTAAGCAAGGTGGTAAAAATAGCTAGTATTAATATGTCAAAATACATTACATTACATGCATGACATATCTGATCATCCACATGTTTTTAATATGATATGATCATCCATTCCCACTGTTAACTTGCATATAAATGTCACCATGTTTCATGTTCATTTTTACAAAATTTTACATTATCCATATCATGGCATTCAAGTTGAGAAACTTTTTTCTATTTCTCATAGCATGTACATCCATTGTCACATCACAAAAAACAGGCATTCCTATAAAACATGCAGTAAAAACTATTCGGGTTCGTGTTCTTGAGTCTTTGTTTTTATCAGATTCAAAATATCAATAGTTGTTCATGTACACATACTCTTTTATTAGTTTGTATTTTATTGTTGGATTGAAATTTCATGATCATGATATTGCTGTGCATTTTTAGGCATATGTGATTTGTAAAGAATTTGGTATGCACGCACTTGTTTAAAAAGTAATATTTGCTAACAAATTTCTCACTTCTAGCTCATATGGGTTCGTGTCTTCTGTAAATACGTACGCGACTAACTAAAAGTGTTTATATAGGTTAAAGGTGGAGATATAATTGATTGTGTCGACATCTACAAACAACCGGCTTTTAACCATCCAGCTCTCAAAAACCACACGATTCAGGTATATATATTGGTCCTTTATGTAGCTTATCTAACTTTTCTTGAAAACAATTAATTATTTTATAGTAAAAAAAATAACAATAAATAATAATAATAATAATAATAATAATAATAATAATAATAATAATAATAATAATACTTCAAATTTATTTCATATATAAAACATGACTTGAACATATACATGACTCACCCACCACCTTAATGGATAAAGTGCTTTTTAATTTTTAGGCTCTTAAATTGCATTTAACTTGAAAAAATTTATTACTTTATTCATTAATTATGTTAGAATCAAAGTATAAAATTAGAATCAAAGTATAAAAACCTATTAGTCGCACTTTCAATTTGTTCAATATTTACTATGCGATTTCTAATTATATTTTTTGTGCAACTACTATATTGTGTGACTATTATCTTTTTGCCAAGTATCCCATTTTATAAGTGGATATGTTTGTGCGACTGACTTAGCATTTTTGTGCTACTATTTTGTAATTTTTGAAAGAAAAAAATTTCTTGACAAAATAAAAATAAAATTTCAACTTTTTTATTTTTTATTTTTTGAGATTTTTTTTTTTTCAAAAAAGACAAAACGGCTAGACGACGACAAAAAAAAAAAAAAAAAAAAAAAAAAAAAAAAAACCCTTAGCTGCCAGTCGCACAAAAAGTACAACTCTCGGTCTAGCAAAAAAATTGTCAACCACGGTCCCACTTTTATAAAAAAACAAAATATGACACAAAGGTAGTGGACACTTGGCAACAAGGTAGTTGAGTCGCACAAAAAGCATCCACCTATCAAATAGAACTCTTGGTAGAAAGCTATTGGAGTAACACGATCTAGCACTCGCACAAAGGAAGTAGACACTTGACAAGAAGGTATTTGAGTCGCACAAAAAACATCCACTTATCAAATAAAACTCTTGGTAGAAAGGTATTGGAGTAACATAGTCTACAGTGGAAAAAAAAATGAAAATTTTGTTTTGTTGGATTTTTCAAAGTGAAGTCGTCTACATTGGAAATGGCCTTTAATATTATTATACAAATAAGGGTTGACCTTTTACTAAAAAAACATATGGTGAACCATCCTTTCTTTTAAGAGTAATAAATACTACATAGACTTAAAAAAAAAATTACATGTACGTTAAGGAGACCACGAATCTATATATATATATATATATATATATATATATATATATATATATATATAGGGAAGGGATTAGGCACGTTTTTGGATTCTAGTGCGTATGGTATGGAAGAATCTCAGCCCTCCATCTAGTCAACAATCTGAATAAGGCGGAGTGGCAGTATCGTAAATAACCCGTCTTTTTTTTATTTATTTTTTTTAAATCGTCCTTTTGAGCGATCCTTACTATTGTTGTCTTCTTTACCTTTTTTATTTTTCTTAGACACTTTTGTTTTTATTATGAGTGCTACTGTGATAGTAAGGATATTATGAGTCCTACCGTGATATAACGATATTTACTTAAAAAGTTACTTTGATATTCGTAAAAAAGCTTAATATCACTGTTTTTTTAATACGATATTAAGAAAAGTTACGGTGATATTAAAAAAAATTAACTTTTGATATTACGAAAGATACTGTGATATTATAAAACCAACCGTGATACTAAGATTTTTTACAAGTAAAAATGAACCGTGATATTAAAAAAAATACATGATAGTTTCGGTGATATTAACAATTTTATTAAGAAAAAGTTTCTGTGATATCAAAAAAGTTATTTTGATAATAAAAATTTTATTAAAAAAAAATGTTTATGTGATATCAAGATATGATATTGACTTTTTTTACAAAAGTCAAAATCAAATGATAATATCACAATACCTTTAACGATGAAAATGATTTTGTTTTAAAATTTTTTTCAGCGATTTTTAATAATTTGTTGTCCTCTTTGCTTTTTTAATTTTTTTGAATTTTTTTCAATAAAAAAGCTATCGTGATATTAAAAAAAATTAAAAAGTTCGTTTTAATGGTAAATTGGTATCGTGATAGTTGCATTAGATCTTGACTTTTTTTACAAAAGTCAAGATCAGATCTCAAAGTGGGTGGTCCAGATGCATCCATACATCCGAACTAAAATAAAAAATCCGCACGTGATTCTCTCTCTCTCTCTCTCTCTCTCTCTCTCTATATATATATATATATATATATATATAGGGTGAGAATTAGGTATGTTTTTGGATTTTAGTGCGGATGGTACGGACGAATCTCAGCCCTCCATTTAGTCAATCATTTGAAAAAGGCGAAGTGACAATATCATAAATATCACGTCTTTTTTAAAATAGTTAATATCATATTTGCTTTTTTTTCTGAAAAAAATTCAAAAGAATCTGAAAAAAATAAAAAGATAAAGAGGATAACAAAAGATTAAGAATCGCTGAAAAAAATTTCAAAAGAAAACCGTTTTCATCGTTAAAGGTATTGTGATATTAACGTTTAATTTTGACTTTTTTTTTTTTTTTACAAAAGTCAAGATCTGATCTTGACAAAAGTCAAGGTCAGATCCTGATATCACATAATATCTTTTTTTTATTTTTTATTTTTTTATTTTTTTTAATATCACTTTTTTATGAATGATGATATTAAGTTTTTTTTACTAATATCACCGTTTCTTTTTTTGTATCACTGTTGATTTTACAAGTATAAAATATTAATATCATTGTTAGCCTTATAATCACAATAATTTTTTTTTAAATAAAATTGTTAATATCATAGTAATTATCATGCGTTTTTAATATCAAATTTAATGTTTTTTAATATCATCGTAACTTTTCTTAATATCATAATAAAAAATAGTAATATTAAGTTTTTTTATTAATATCAAAGTAATTTTTTAAGTAATATCGTTAATATCACGGTAGGACTCATAATCACAAAACAAAAGTGCTCTGACAAATCTGAAAAAATAAAAAAAAGTAAAAAAGACAACAATAGTAAGGATCGCTCAAAATAAAAAAAATTGTTTTAATGGTCAATTGGTACCATGATCGTTGCGTCAGATCTTGACTTTTTTTACAAAAAGTCAAGATCAGATCTGGAATGGGTGGTCCAGACCTGTCCGCCCATCCGCACGAATTAAAAAAAAGGATAATTAGTAAAATAGCCCGGTTGCCCTGGGTCTAGGCATATTTAGCCCATTTTTGAAAAATTTTCGTTTTAGCCTGGGTTGCCATGTGCAACTTTCGTATAGCCAACTACAGAGTGCCACGTCGGGGCAACTTTTTTGTATTTTAGGCAACTTGAGGACACTTGTCATTTTTCGGTTGGCTATACGAAAGTTGCCCAGGGCAGCCTGGGCTAAACGGGAATTTTTGAAAAACGGGCTAAATATGCCTAGACCGCAGGGTAACGTGCCATTTTGGTAGTTTTCCCTTAAAAAAAATCCGCACTTGATATATATATATATATATATATATATATATATATATATATATATATATATATATATATATATAACCAACATATACATTATTGTTATTGATAAATATTATTAGTGTTATATATTAAATTAATGTATATCCACGAAATTATAAATACCAAAATAAAAGCTCGAATTATTGTGATATGCAGATGAAAACGCGAGATTGTACATATAGAAACAACTATATATATATATATATATATATATATATATATATATATATATATATATATATATATATATATATATATATATATATATATATATATATATATATATATATATTATTGTTACGCATTTAATAACATGTCATGTTATTCCTTTTATAAGTTTAACTTGCGTGTACACTGTTTAAAAATTAAATACGGCTAAATTATTATTAACATGAATATAAATATAAAAATGAAAGCATGGCCCCATATGGGTTTTGAGATTATAGTTACAACAATGACGTATGTAATTATTTATAAAAGTTTAAATATATATATTCTGAAAAACATTTTTCTCAAGAGTCATTTACGTGCTATTAAACAAGCATAATGTTAGAAAATGAGATCAATAGCTAAGAAGAAGAAGGAAAAAAAATAGTTAGTACTTAGGATAAAATTAAAAATAAAAAGTTTTGTTCAAGATCTCTTTGTAAAAAAATTGTAACACCCTTCTGTAATCCTAGGGCCATCTCTGCTTTGGTTAGTTGATAGAATATTATCATATGTTATTTATTTTATCAGATGAAGTCACATCTGCATTCAGCAAGTGAACAAATGAAGACATTGCAAAACTCAGTTAGTTCCACCAAGGTACCATCCCAAACATGGCACAAGTATGGACGTTGCCCAAATGGAACAATCCCAATTCGTAGACCATCAAAGAACTATCCAACTAATATAATGCGTCGCAGGAATGAGATTACAAACGCGAATCACTCAGTATCCTACCACCTCAATCTTCTTGATCAACCTCATACACATGTTTTATTATTATGTATTCATTTTTTCTAACACGTACCTGTAGTTTTCAGTGGCGATAACGGAAGGATTCAGTTACTCAGGAGCTAAAGCCAACATCAAAGTGTTCATGCCTTTTGTTGAGTCGAATGATGACTATAGTAGCTCTCAAGTTATGATTAGGAATGGCCCTTTACAATCATTTGAGACAATAGAAGCAGGATGGGCAGTAAGTATTAGTACTTCATTACATTTATCGCCTTTTATTAGTTTATGTCATAGTGGTTTATAGACTAAAATGTTTGATGTTATTAGGTAAATCCACGTGCTTACAATGATGATAAAACTCATTTATTCGCATATTGGACAGTAAGTTCTAACACAATATATATGAGGCATCTATCAAGGCTATATATTTAACTGCTAATAAGCTTTTGTATGGACGTGGTACATAGGTTGATGGTATGCAAAACACAGGATGCTTTGATCTCAATTGTCCTGGATTCGTTCAAATATCTGATGATGTCTTTCTTGGCACAGATATTACTGACTATTATGGATCTGACATTACCATACAAATTTCTTTGGTTAGTAAGAATTTTGATATATTTGATTTATCTATCTTGATGACATTCCCTTTTTAAATATGCTAAAAGTTAGCTAGATGTCAAATTTTATATTTCTTACAAGTATGACATATTTTATTTACAAACTTAGATTCTTACAAATGTAAAATTTTATGATGTGTGTAGGATCCATACAAATATAACTGGTGGTTAACATTCAACGATGTGGAAATAGGATATTGGCCTGGAGAGATTCTCCATAGACTAAAACAACAAGGAACGTTAGTCCAATGGGGAGGTGAAGTCTGCAGCCCAAAAGTTGGAATCCATCCGGGGCATACATCAACCGCAATGGGCAGTGGACAGACTGTTGACTTTTTTGGGTCGTCAGGAACGATCAGCAAAATGTTGATAGAAGAAAATTCTCATGAACTAAAGCATCCTGAATTCTTTTTTACTAGCAATGATGAGTGGGATTGTTATGATCTGTATTTACGGAAGGATTATGTATCCGAACCCGTGTTCTATTACGGAGGTCCGGGTAGTCGTTATAATCCAAGGTGCCCATGAATTATCTGTCACTTAGATGAGGATGAAACTTTATGGCAAATGTTAGTGAAGTACTCCGTATTATGTAACTGAATAGAAGTCTAGTTGTCTATATAGATGGTATGGCACATGTGCGGATTATATAAATTATAAGTATAACATTTAACAAAATCCCCGTGACAACAATTGGTAATACATGCAAATCTATAGACTTCTTCGAAATATCATTATTAGCTCAATCATAACATGTAAGCAATATCTTGCGACATGCTTTACAACGAGCGATTTCACGTCGCTAATACTGCGACACCTTAAATCACATTGTCAACATCGTTGCGGTTTTGGGATTTCCTAAACCACAACATTAACTATGTTTCTGATGCTAGTATATTTAATACCAATCTTCCCATGTTATAGTTATGCCAGTATGTTGATATAAATAATGCATAAAAACGTTATTAATATTTCTCAATATCGCTACGTTTTGACGATCACAAAATGTTAAATCAGTAAACACAAAATCATTACGTAAACAAGTATTTAGTTACAAAATATCATTCCATCCAACTAAATCACTTAAGGTATGAATAAACAATTGCCTAATACATTTTATGATCAAAGGGAGTTTTATTTAAACACTACAAATTATATAAAATAATATAAATATTTTATATATTTAGAAAAGCATTTTTGGTAATTAAAGAAAAATGTTTAATTCATAATAAATATGTGAATTCAAAATTTTAAACAAAATCAGTTAGATTTTCACCAAATAAACTTTCCCCAGAAAAAGACAAGAAATCTGGTCGTTACAGGAGGGCGGCCCCCTTAATTATAAGGGGCAACCCCTTTAATTTTAAGGGGGCCGACCACATTTAAGGGGGACGGCACGCTCCTGTGACCAGGATTTCTTGCCTGTAAATACTGGTTCATTCCTGCAATTTTTCTTCACCTTTTGCACTAAAACTTTCTGTTCCAATCCTTTCAAAACATCCTTCTAAATCCTTTGATCATAAGATTATAAGTTTTTGTTTCAAGTGATCAAATCCCTCACCACTCAAAATGCAAGAGAAGAATACTCCTTTAACATCTAGTTAAGAAGTATTGTAGATTTGTGAATATTGTTTGTAGTTGTGTAAATTATTTGTAAAGGTGTAGAGGTTTTGTAATAGGTAGATTTAGGTATGTTAGTAGTGAAAAGAAGTAGTAAATAGAAGTTGTGAAGAAGTAGTAGTGTTGTGAAGAAGAAGTAGTGGAGTTATGAGAAGTTGTGTAGTAGTAGTGGTGTGTATAAGTTGTGTAGTGACTAGTGGTGTGAGATTGGTTCTAGCGACGATTAGGACTCGACATCTAGCTTAGTGTCGTTAATTGGTGTAAGCAAAAGTTGTGTAAGGTTTTCTCCGCCATAAGGGAGCTTGTTGACATAGTGAAGAAAACTCTCGAGTTAGGTGCTCGGGAAGTGGAGTAGGGCGAAGAGGAGCTTCGTAGCCGAACCACTATAAATCTTTTGTCTTGTGGTGTGATCTTTCCATCTCTACCTCTTTATTTACTTATCTACATTGTTATTACTTAGTCTCTTATATATCTGTATTAAATAGTGTGCAAGTATTGATCTCACATAAAAATCGAATCGAAGATTTTATAAACAAAGTTTTTATAAAAATAAAAATGACGTAAAACTATTCAACCCGCTTCTAGTTTTCCACAATTGGCATCAGAGCTACGTTAAACAAGATTTTTAAAATAAGTTGTATTTTAAAACTTGAAATCGATCCATGGAATCGGAAAAATATTTAGAAGGGAACGTGACATTTAAACCACCATTTTTCGAAAACATAAGCTTTCTTGAATGGAAAAATCGATTCGAAAGTTATGTGAAGTCAATATATTATGATCTTTGGCATGTCATTTCAAATAGTAATTTTCAACAAATAAAAACTATTTTTGAAGAACAAGATAATTGTTTCAAAATATTGCTAGATAAAAATAATATAGCTAAAATAATTATATACAAAGCTTTACCAAGAATTGAATACGAAAGATTATTTTTTTGTCAAACGGCAAATGATATGTGGAAAAGTCTTTCAAATTTTCATCAAAAGAAGTGTCAAGCCAAAGAAAATTTTGCATACAAAAGAGTAGAAAATGAAAGTATAGTATATAAGTATTTAGTTGAAATGAGTACAAGTGCTACTAGTTCAATTTTTTTGTGTGAAGGTAATGATGGCGAAAATTCCATGAGTCATGTCAAGAGTAAACAAGAAGGTTGTATAAAGATAAAGATCGAAAAGGAACTTAGTGATGATGAGGATTCTAGTTCCGAAAGTGAAGACGAAGAATATGCAAAGGTCGTTAAAGAATTCAAGAATATTATTAAAAAGCGTCTAAAAGCACAAGATAAAAGAAAAACAACCCGAAGAAGAAAATCTAGTGACGAAGACGAAACAATGAAGCACAAATGTTTAGTAGCTCAAGCATCTAATGAAGTATGCCTAGGAGTAGATTTGGAGCCTGATGAATGGATAAAGGATAGTGGATGCTCAAGACACATGATGGGGAATCGAAAGCTATTTTCTACATATAAGGCGTATAACGGAGATAACATTGTTTCTGGTAGTGATCGTCGTGGAAAAATCATAGGCAATGGTACGATCTCTCAAGACTCTCTAAGTATTGAAAATGTTGAACATGTAGATAATCTAACTTATAACTTGCTTAGTATAGGTCAAATATGTGATAATAAGTGTAGGGTTACCTTTACCGATAAAGATAGTGAAATAATTAAGGATGAGAAAGTCATAGGTAGAGGAATTAGGAAAGGAGGTATACATGGTATGAAATTAGGAGACAAATCGGAAGATAGGGTATGCTTAGCAACTCTAGATGAAAATTTCACTTTGTGGCATAGGAGATTATGTCACGCTAACATGCAACAATTACAATCCTTAGTCTCTAAGGAACTTGTTAGAAACTTGCCTGGTCTAATATATGATCAACATTTCTGTGACGCTTGTAAAATTGGAAAACAAACACATGCTAGTCAAAAAGCTAAAATTATGGTATCCACTACTAGGTGCTTAGAATTACTTCACATAGATCTCTTTGGTACATCTGAAGTGCGGAGCTACGGTGGCAACCGTTATACCTTTAGTTATAGTAGATGATTATTCACGATACTCGTGGACTAGGTTCTTAAGTGATAAAACCGAAGCCTTTGAGAAATTTGAGAAATTTAGTAAAATGATTCAAAATAAATTAGGATGCTCAACAGTTTCAATTTGGACGGATCATGGTAGGGAATTTGACAGCGAAGTACAATTCGGAAAATATTGTGATTTAAATGGAATATCTTACAACTTTTCCGCTCCTCGTACTCCTCAATCTAATGGGGTAGTAGAAAGGAAAAATAGGTCTTTACAAGAAATGAGTAGAACAATGCTAAATGAACAATCTATCCCACAAAATTTTTGGTGTCACGCCGTAGATACATCAACGTATATACTTAATTGGGTTTCTATTAGATGAATATTAGGAAAAACTCCTTATGAGTTATTAAGAGGTAGAAAACCAAATATAGGCTACTTTAGAGTATTTGGAAGTAAATGCTTTGTCCTTAATACAAAAGATTACCTTACTAAATTCGACCATAAGTCATACGAAGGAATTTTTCTAGGATATTCACAAAATAGTAAAGCATATATAATTTTAAATAAACATACTATGAAAGTAGAAGAATCCTTAAATGTAACATTTGATGAAACTCCTCCACCACCTAAAACATTACCTTTAGAAGATGATGATGTGATTGAAGAAGAAGAAGCTATTGAGGTTAGTAAAAATAAGTCCTTAGGAAATGATAATGAAGTAGAAACATTAGAAGAAAATGAGGTTGTAAATATTAAGGAATCAAAATCACATCCATTAGGTAACATCATAGGTAGTTTGAATCAAAGAACCCTTAGATTGCAAGCTCAAGACGAAAGTTACTTCTTTGCTTTGTGTCAACAATAGAACCTAGGAATGTAAATGAAGCCTTAAAGGATGAAAGTTGGATTATGGCTATTTGGTTAATTTTATAGCTTTTTCAATAAGCAATTGTATGTTTTTATATTTTTATTAAATTCCTGTTATATTAAAGTAGTTGTGTAAAAATTTTCATAATTTTCTGTTTTAATTTAGTATTTTTAATAATTAATTTAGTTTAATTAGTTTTAATTGAAAAACCAATAATAAAATTCATTACTGCTTATTTTTAATCACTAGTAATTTTTTTATATTTT
This sequence comes from Artemisia argyi, assembly GCA_030686995.1. NCBI lineage: Eukaryota > Viridiplantae > Streptophyta > Magnoliopsida > Asterales > Asteraceae > Artemisia > Artemisia argyi. The sequence continues at coordinate 269,052,429 of CM060709.1, read as the reverse complement.
TCCTAGCTTTTATAAATCATAAAGTATTTTTAGAAAATTTTTCATAATTTTTACTATTCATTTGCTATTTTTTATAATTAAATTAGTTTACATAGGTTTTAATTAATAATTAAGTAAATAATTTATAAATTAGCTTATTTATAATTTTTATAAACTTTTTATAATTTTATAGGATTCCTGTGATGGTTAATTAGTTTTATAAAAAATTTCATAATTTTCCTAGTCACTTTAGTATTTTTCTTAATTTAAATTAGTTTAAATCAATTATTAAATAGTTTTTAATTAATATTAAATAATTAAAAAATCAAAAAAATAATTTTCTTTTTATAAAATTTTTCTTTTAATATTAAGTTTGTAAAAAAGTCATTTTCACCCCCTCAAGTTTATTTCTGCTTCATTCCCACTTTTCCAGTACGTAATTACATTTGTTTTAAATTTGATTTACGTTTTAGGTTTAATCACGTATCTGATTTACTGTAATTATTAATATTGTTACTTTAGTTTAATCTCAATTATGTATGATTAGTGTAATCAATCCAAATCATAATCTGGTTACTTTGCTCAATCACTGAATCCCTTGAACGTTTTCCAAAATACAATTTCAGCCTCGTTGGGACATAACGACCCGTGAACACACTGTGCTTTCAATGGATCATAAATTGATCTCTCCTCTCCCAGGTTTGACCTGTTGACCACACTTGGTTAATTTGTTGGACTGTTTGGGAGGAGTCAAATTTTGGCACCGCTGCCGAAGAGGTTGTTTCGTATTTTAAAAACGTTTAGAAGTTTAGTGATTTTTCAAAACCCTCCTTGTACAAATTTCACCACTTTGTAAATTTTTGTAAAAATCAAAATCATTAAAAAAAAGTCATTAACACTTTTCCTAAAGTGTTAACAACACCAAAAAAATCAAAAACAACAAAACAAATCATGAAGTTAAATTACTTCGTATTCTTTAAGATTACAACCTATACAGGTGGTAAAGGCAAGTTCTGACATTAAATTGCGAACTGAAAAGAGATCCATTTTTCTCTTCCGCCACCCTGCGAGTAGTCTTAAAGGAAACGATTTCGGTTAATGAATCGATTCCAAAAATAATTTCCAAAAAGTTTGTTTTTTTTTTTCTTTTTTTTTCTCGCATACACCCACAAAAAAGCCAAAAACATTTTGTTTTCTTGTTAATAAATACATAAAAGACATTATCGAGAAACATTTGACAAAATACCTACCAACTGGGGGTATGACCATTAATAAGTTCCCAAACTAAAGATTAAAACTTGCCTTTGTATCCTTTGAATTGGTGTACCTTTTTCAAAGAAGCCATTCATATTGTGATTATTGGTTTAAGTTCTCTGTTCTTTTGCCTCGGTATTGTTTAAATTGGTTTTATTTTTAATGCATGCGCACTCGTTCACAAACAAAGCGTAATCGTCAAAGGAATGTAATTGAGTTACGTACAGTTAATGAAGAACCCGTCATTAAAATGGACGACGAGCCAAGAACCCGTCATTAAAATGGACGACGAGCCCCCACCACCCCCACCAAATCCTCCCAAGGATGAAACAGCTCTCGATCTCCGAACGATGGAGGAGTTGTGTTAGCCAACCATGCACGAGAGAGGTGGACCTATTGCATCACTCACTATTGGGGCCACGGACTTTGGACTTAAGTACCACATGATCCAGCAACTCCAGAATTCGTGCTATTTCCACGGTTTACCCGGTGATGATACAAACAAGAATCTCGATAAATTTTTAACCGTCACCCAGAGTATGAAGCAGAATGGTGTCACCGAAGACGGCTTCGCTTATATCTCTTTCCATACTCTCTCACTCATCATGCTGCTGCCTGGTTTGATCGTCTCCCGAAGAATTCGATCCATAGTTTTGATGAAATGGTCTCAAAGTTTTTAGCAAAATACGTTCCACCATCCATGGTGACGAAATTGAGAAACGATATTAGCAACTTCCGACAGCGTCCCGATGAGTCCTTATTTGAGGCATGGGAACGCTATAAGCTAGCAATCGATCGCTGTCCTAATCACAACATGCTTCTTGTCACCATCATAGAGACCTTCTATAATGGTTTGACACTTCAACATCGTGACACGATCAATGCTGCTGCTGGAGGGACCTTTATGAAAAGGACCCCCGAGGAGTGCTATGATTTGATTGAGAACATGACTGCCCACCACAATTTCTTGGATTCCTCAGCTGAGAGGAATGATTCATGTAAATCTGTCACTCCAGCTAACAATGAAATAGCTTCTCTCACCAAAAAGCTTGATGATTTGTCCACTGTAATTTTACGAATTCATCAGACAAATCAAAATCACCATGTCAAAGTTGTCAGCCCAAGTTGTGAAACTTATGGTGGTCCACACCCATATACTAAGTGCCCAGCCTCTGGTGGCTTCACTCATGAGAACGTATTTGCTGCTCAAGGTTCCTACAACACGGGGGTAACTCTTACCAACCACAGGGGGACCGTAATCCATTGAGCTATCGTTCCAACAATTATTTAGGACCACCCGAGTTTAATCAGTCTCAAAATCAAAATGCACAAAAAAGAAACCAAAATTTCAATCAAAATCAGAACCAAAAGCGAATAAACCAAGGTTTCCATAACCAAGGTAATTTCAATTCTGGTCAAAACCAAGGTTTTCAAAACCAAGGAAATTTTAACCGCAATCAAGGTCATGGTAATTTTAATCAGGGTAACAATTTCCATCAGGGTAATTTTCAACAAGGAGACAATTTTCAGGGTAATAACAACCAAAACCAAGGAAATTTTCAAAACAACTGTGTTCAAAATTTTCCTAATCAAAATCAAGCTGTTGTTCAACCCCAATCCTCTTCTGATGAATTATTAAAACAATTCATGAAATCTCAAGAGGAAACAAATCGGTTATTGGTCAGCTAGATCTTTGAATTAAAGAAATCTTTAAATGATCGACCCTCGGGCTCAGGTACACTACCGAGCAACACGATCGCTAACCCGAGGGGCGATGTAAAGTCGATCACAACCAGAAGTGGAGTTTCTTATAAATGACCCACGACTCCGTCTACCTCTTCTCCTACCCAGGTAGAGGAACGTGAAACTGAGGCAACAACGGATACGGTACTTCCTACTAATAACGGAGGTACCAATGATGTCCCTCCTCAAGTTGTCCCGGTCCCGACCCCCAAAACAAAAGTCATATTTGAAACTCTCAAGAATTCCGTTGAAATTCCAAAACCCAACCCTAAGCCTACAATTCCATATCCTTCACATTTAACCGACCAAAAGCTCCGTGAATAAGCTAATCATCAAATGGAAAAATTCTTACAAAATTTTCAAGATCTACATTTTGATATCAGCTTTGCGGATGCTATTCTTCTGATGCCCAAATTTGCATCAACAATCAAAAACTTGTTAAGCAACAAGGAAAAACTCTTTGAGATGGCAAAAACTCCACTGAATGAGAACTGCTCTGTAGTTCTATTGAAATAGCTTCCTGAAAAGCTGGGAGATCTTGGGAAATTTCTCATTCCTTGCATTTTTCAGGGGATGGTTGAATGCTTTGCCTTGGCAGATCTTGGTGCAAGCATCAACCTGATGCCTCACGCAGTCTGGAAGAAACTCTCTCTTCCTGAACTCACTCCTACCTGCATGACTCTCGAGCTTGAAGATCGTTCCATATCTCATCCCCTCGGCATTGCTGAGGACGTATTTGTGAAAGTAGGAAAGTTCCATTTTCCTGCAGACTTCGTGATTGTTGATTTCGATGCAGATCTGAGGGTTCCTCTCATTTTAGGGAGGGGATTCCTAAGAATGAGCCGTGCTCTCATCGATGTATTTGATGAAAGAAATCACGTTACGTGTTGGTAATGAAGCCATCACCTTTAACCTTGATCAAACTTCGAGGTACTCTTCTAATTATGACTCGGTATCCATCAACCGCATTGATGCGTGGGAATTGCACTAGGCTTTACCTCTCGAGGGATCTCGAGAAGCTTACAACCCCCACCAGGCAGTGTACCTGATGGTTGTAGTATAGTATAGTGACAAGTACCGGGGGATTGATCGTTCAGCTTAGGAATAGTGTCGCTAGGATTAGAAGACCTAAATACTAGTTCTAAAGGTGAGGGATGATTATTTTTGTGTTTTTATATTTTATAGAAAGCAATTAAAATTCTCGGGTTTGAAGGATTTGGGCGGAATTAGTTGCTAATCAACTAACCCAATACTAAAGATGCAATCAAAATAAAATACTACAAATGAAAATAAACTAATTTATACTAAGGTTGTGAGCAGTAATTGGAGAAAATGTGTTTACTTAGATTTCACTACTCCCTAGACATCTTTTACACGTTAATTACTTGTTATAAATGCATGGATGACGGATCGTATTCCTTAATACCATTCATGGGGTGGCACACTTAACTCCCCAATTCTATGAGCTCTTATCTCCTCCTACACCAAGCCCAACACAACTATAGGGATTGTAAACAGTGGCTCATGCATTAAATACAACCAATAAAGACCTAGTGCGCGTCGGTTCATGTTTCTTAAGATGTTCAAGCATGTTACCAATTGGAGATCTGCCAGTTTTCTTAAGCCTAACATATAAATCATTCATCCAAGACAAGTATAAACAAGTAATCAACACATAATTAACATCTAGGTTTCATTAGATCCAAGCAAACACAAGATAGATCTAGCCTAGCATGATGGAATTAAGACAAGAACAAGATATAGACAACCAACACATAGACATATTGATTGAATTAAAAGAACACTTATCTTAATTACACATGAAAGGTATCAAGGGCTTGGAACCCTTGAAAAACTTGTAAAATTCGCACCAAGTTCGTACTTAGGGTTTCTCCAAAAACTTCTCTCTTTTTAATGTGAAAATTAGAAAACTATATATAGAAAAAGGGGTCTGACGGCGTCAAGACAAACATTGTGACGCCGTCACCTCGCCGCCAAAACTATTCTCGGACTGCCTTGATCTACATTTGACGCCGTCAAGACTTAATCATTTCCAGGCCGTCATGAATTTTACTCTTGACGCCCTACCTTCGTGACGCCGTCAAATCTTTACTGGATCGTCATGGAATTTTGCTCTTGACGCCGTCAGAGAGTTACTCTTGACGCCGTCACCTACTGTTCCCAGCATGGAAAATTAAGACTTTGGCGTTTTCTTCACTTTTATGCTCCAAAAACGTCCGAATTGCTTCCTTTTCCAGATTTCTCTCCCAAAGTACCTAAAATCACAAAAGGAACGATTTAGGGCATTATTTGATCAAATAAATTCGAATTCGGGCTTAAATGACCCCCTAAAAACGGATCATTTTTCGCCTCATCACGCATCGATGTTGCTGCGGAAGAGTACTTTCAAGAATTTCTTGGTTTCACCGATAATTCTTCGTGTGGCAATCCCACTCCCTCCTCTCAACCTATAATTGCTAATTCTTCTCCTTTCCTCACTCCGTTTGAGGGAAGTGACTTCGTCTTAGAGGAAATAGGGGCCTTTCTCAAAAGTGATTCAATTCTCGAGGGAATTGATAACCAAGAGATTGACGCGGAAAGGGATATCCTTCTCCTTGAGAAGCTCTTGAATGAAGATCCCTCTCCTCCTCTTGTTCTTCCACAAAAACTTCATAAAGAGGAAATCAAATATGTTGAGAAAACTGATGAATTTCTCGAGGTCGAGCTTAAGGACTTACCTCTTCATCTTGAATATGCATTTCTGGAGGGTAATGATAAATTGCCCGTCATAATTGCTAAAGACTTGAGTGTTGAGAAAAAGGCTGCTCTTATAAAGGTCTTAAAGTCACATAAGCAAGCCATTGCTTGGAAACTCTCTAACATCAAGGGTATTAACCCAGAATTTTGTACACACAAGATTTTAATGGAGGATGAATTTAAACTAGCAGTGCAACAACAGAGAAGGGATAATCCCAAAATTCATGAGGTTATCAAACAAGAGGTTCTCAAACTTCTTGATGCCGGATTGATTTACCCTATCTCTGATAGTCCTTGGGTTAGTCCCATTCACTGTGTTCCAAAAAAGGGTGGCATTACTGTTGTCAAAAATGATGAAAATGAGATGATTCCAACTCGATAGGTTACGGGATGGCGTGGTCCATGAAGGGTAGAGGAAAGTTAAATGATGCCACCCATAAAGACCACTTTCCTCTACCCTTCATGGACCAAATGCTCGAGAGATTAGCGAGAACGAGTACTATTGTTTCCTTGGCAGTTTCTCGGGTTATTTTCAAATTCCCATTGATCCGCAAGATTAAGAAAAGACCACTTCACATGCCCCTACGGAACTTTTGCCTATCGATGTATGCCTTTTGGCTTATGTAATGCTCCAGGCACATTCCAAAGGTATATGACGACCATATTCCATGACATGATCGGGAAAAATATGGAGGTCTTTATGGATGATTTCTCGGTCATTGGGGATTCTTTCCAATCATGTCTCTCCCATTTAGAAAACATGCTTAAACGTTGTGAAGAAACAAACTTAAGTCTAAATTGGGAGAAGAGTCATTTTATGGTCAAAGAGGGCATTATCCTTGGCCATAAGATTTCCACAAGTGGGATTGAGGTTGATAGAGCAAAATTTGATGTAATTGCCAAACTACCTCATCCCACCACTATCAAAGGTGTCAGGAGTTTTCTCGGGCATGCCGATTTCTATCGTAGATTCATTCAGGATTTCTCCAAAATAGCCCGGCCTATGACCCATCTTATTGAAAAAGATGCTCCTTTCATCTTTTCCCGCAAGTGCATCGAAGCTTTTTAAACTCTCTAGAAAAAGCTTACTAAAGTACCCATCCTAGTTTCCCCCAATTGGGACCTGCCTTTTGAGCTCATGTGTGACACAAGTGATTTTGCCATAGGTGCGGTCTTGGGGCAATGAAAAACAAAACACTTTCAGCCTATACATTATGCCAGTAAAACTATGACTTAGGCTCAGACTCATTACACCACAACGGAAAAATAATTATTATCCATGGTGTATGCTTTTGAGAAATTCCGGCCATATTTGATATTGACCAAATGCATAGTGTATACGGATCACTCGAGTCTAAATTATCTCTTTGCCAAGCAAGATGCAAAGCTGAAATTGCTCCGATGGGTTCTCCTCCTATAAGAATTTGATATCATCATTCGTGATAAAAAAAAAGGAGCTGAGAACCTAGCGGCTGATCATCTGTCCCGATTAGAGAACCCTCACCAAGATGTCCTCGAGAAAAAGGAAATAAATGAAACCTTTCCTCTTGAAACACTCAATGTGATCTCTTCTTGTGGTGATTCTACTACCCCATGGTTTGCAGACTTTGCAAACTACAATGCAGGTAACTTCATTGTAAAAGGGATGTCGTCCCAATAGAAGAAAAAGTTTTTCAAAGATGTGAACCACTACTTCTGGGATGACCCCTATTTGTTCAAAATCTGTGCGGATCAAGCCATCCGGCGGTGTGTCCATGGCCAAGAAGCCATGGATATTCTTAAAGCTTGTCATGATGGACCCATGGGGGGACATCATAGCCCAAATTACACCGCCAAAAAGGTGTTTGATTCTGGTTTCTATTGGCCCACAATCTACAAAGATGCTCACGACCTAGTCAAAACTTGTGACGTGATGAGGTGAAAAGTGTACTGCTTTTGGGGGGTCATTTAAGCCCGAATTCGTGATTATTTGATCAATTATTGCCCTAAATCGTTCCTTTTGTCATTTTAGGTACTTTTGTGGAGAAATCTGGAAAAGGAAGCATTTTGGACGTTTTTGGAGCATAAAAGTGAAGAAAATTACAAAGTCTCAAAATCCTTGTTGGGAACAGTACCTGACGACGTCAAGGCTTTACACATGATGGCTTTAAGAGTGGCAAAAGAGGTGGAAGTAGAAAATACATGTGACGATCCAGAACGTTTTTAGGCTATTTGGCCTGACGGCGTCACCAAGGCCGCCAGGGTCCAAATACATGTGACGGCCCAGAGCTTATTTCTACATGACGGCGTCAGAAGTGGATCTAGGCAATACGAATTTCAACTTGGCAGCGAGTTGACGACGTCAGAGGCTAATACATGACACCGTCAGGATGTTATGTCTATATATATTTCCCAATTTTTCATTGTAAAGTGTGGAATTCTTGTGGAACAAGTTGCGCATAAACCCTATGTCGAATTTCCTGCATATTGAAGGGGTTTCAAACCCTTCTTTCTTCCATGTTTTAATAAAGATAAGTACTTCAATAATCATTCAATATGTCTATGTATTGTTTGATTCTATCTTATGTTTATCTTTCTTTTAACATGCTAGGCTAGGCTTTTATTGTGTTTGCTTAGATGTAGTGAAACCTAGATGTTGATTATTGGTTGATTGTTTGTTTATAATTGTTACGGATGATTGTATTCGATGATAGGCTTAAAAAAACTGGCAGATTTCCATTGGTAATTTGCCTGAACGTCTTAAGAAACATGAGCGGAGGTGTATTATGATTTTTGGTTGTATTTAATGTGTAAGAGAATTCTAATGATCCCATGTTAGGAGCTTCTAACGTCTCGACATAGGAGTGAAGTAGGATCTTATAGAGTTAGGGAATATTGTACATGGCCCTACGACTAGTATTAAGGAATATAACCCGTCATCCATGCAATTGTAACAAGCTAATCATCGGTAAAAGATATCTAGTGAGTAATGAAATCTAAGTAAACACAACTTTTCTCATTATTGTTTCCACCATATTAGTAAATTAGTTAATTTTCATTTCTTTTATTTTATTTTGATTGCATCTTCAGTTAATTGGGTTAGTTGGCTAGCAACTAATTCCGCCCACTCCTTCAAAACCCAAGATTTTACTTGCTTTCATAAAATATAAAAAATACAAAAGGAATCATCCCTCACCTCTAGACCTAGTTTAGTAGGCTCTCTAATCCTAGCGACACTATTCCTGAGTTGAACGATCAATCCCCCGGTACTTGTCACTATACTACAACGATCAGGTACACTGCCTGGTGGGGGTTGTAAGCTTCTCAAGATCCCTTGAGAGGTAAAGCCTGTTGCGAGAGCGCAATTTCCACGTATCAAGTTTTTGGTGCCGCAGCCCGGAGAATAGTTATTATCTAGGTTAGAATTTCTTTTTATTAGATCTACTTGCTAGATTCCTTTCTTGTAAGGTTTTATATTTTATTTTTAGGTTTTCTTTAGTCTATCTTATTTCTTCGTTTCTTTGTCCGTAACCATTACCATCCGACATCATGGAAGGTGGTAATATCTTTGAACCCATCAACCCACCACAACAAAACCACCCACAAAACCCACCACTTGCAAACCAACCTCCTAGACCCCGAACTATAGGAGAGTATTCCCGTCCTAGCCACCAAGGCTATCGAAACACCATTGAGCTCACTCAAGGAGCCAATGTGTCCCCCTTGCGATCCGACACCATCCGGTTGGTGCAAAGCGGATGTGCATTCCATAGAATTCATTCCGAAGATCCTAATCAACATCTCATGGATTTCCTAAAAATCGTAGATTCCATAGACCTTGATGTTGCAACTAGAGAATCGACCCAATTACGTTTTTCCAATTCTCTCTACGTGATCAAGCTAGCCAATGGCTTGAACATTTACCCGTGGGATCCATCACCTCTTGTGATGATCTCACTTCTCGTTTCCTTGGTCAATTTTTCCCACCGGGGAGAACTACTAAGCTTAGAAATGATATCTTGATGTTCCAACAACGTCAAGGTGAAACTCTATATGAAGCATGGACTCGTTTCAATGACTTACTCCAAAGAGTCCCTCATCATGGCATAGATCTTTGGCTCCAAGTCCAAATCTTCTATGACCATATTGATATCTCCACAAGGCGAACCATTGACCAATCGGCCGGTGGCAAGCTATGTGATCTAAGTGCGGAAGAATCATGGGAACTTATAGAAGATCTTGCTCTCTATGACAATGAAAGTTGGAATGATCCCCGTGATTTGAACAAAACGGTCAAGGCAATATCTTTGCCTTCGAACAATTCTAGCACTCCCGACTGTAGGATCATGGAACTTGAAGACCAAGTCAAGTTTCTCATGAAATCCTACGAAGCTCCTAAGCCTTCAAGCCAAGTGAACAAAATCACTTCTTCATGCGAATTATGTAGTGGTCCCCATGACACTCGTGATTGCGTGGAACTCCCGGGACAAGCTTTTGCGGATTACGCATCCTCAATTACCGACGAAGCGGGAGACAAGTGGTACACTTTCAAACCTGAGCCAAACCCTTATGGTGATTCCTACAACCCCTCTTGGAAAAATCACCCAAACCTTAGGTGGAAACAAAACCAAAACATGCCCCAAAACAATTCTTCCAATCCACCTAATCGTTACCAACCAAACGGTCCACCATCGAACCGTACTTTCAACAACAATCCTTCCAATAACTATGGTAGTAACAATAATCTTGAAGGATTGATGTCCAAGTTTATGGCATCTCAAGAAGTTTGCATACCTAAGTTTGAAACCAAATTTAATCAACAACAAACGGAGATGACCAATAAAATTGACAACTTGTTGAAAGCCCTCAACAACCAAGTGCTAACTACACCTAGAAAGGACACTAGGGACACTAGTAGCAGAATCCAAATTAAATTCCCCTCATCATCCAAACACGTCCACTTTGTCAATGTTGTCACCATTAAGCCAATAGATAAGAATATAGAAGAAAGTGACAAGGAGGAAGTTGGAATAGAAACCGGGACTAAGGATGAGATTAAGGAAGTTGAGGATATTAAGGAAGAAAAGTTAGAGGAAGAAGAAAACGTAGAGGAATACTTTAATAAGTTACCCACCAAGGAAGAACGAGAATGTCATAAGGATCTATTCGATGACCCCGAAACACCATATGTCCTTGGTTCACCACTTATCAAAGCGGGTGATCCCTCTAACATCAACGTACAATGCAACATTGGGCATATGCATGTGTGGAAAGCTAACATCGATCTTAGGTCTCTGATGAGGCGAAAAGTGTACCGCTTTTAAGGGATCATTGAAGCCCGAATTCGAGATTATTTGATCAAATATTGCCCTAAATCATTCCTTTTGTCATTTTAGGTACTTTTGGAGAGAAATCTGGAAAAGGAAGCATTTTGGACGTTTTTGGAGCATAAAAGTGAAGAAAACGGCAAAGTCTCAAATTTCTTTGCTGGAATAGTACCTGACGGCGTCAAGGATCTACACATGACGGCGTCAATAGTTACAAAAAAGGTGGATATGGAACTTATAACGTGACGACCCAGAAAGTTTGCAAGCTTATGGCCTGACGGCGTCACCAAGGCCGTCAGGGTCCAATTACTAGTGACGTCCCAGAGTATTTCTCCACATGACGGCGTCACAAATGGATCTAGGCAATACAATTTTATCATGACGGCGAGTTGACGGCGTCACGAGCTAATACATGACGCCGTCAAGATGTAATGTCTATATATAGTTTTCCAATTTTCATTCATTAGTGTGCAACTTTGAGGGAAAAAACCCTAGGCCGAATTTTATCAACTTTTCAAGGGTTTCAACCCCTTGATTCTTCCATGTTCAATTGAAGATAAGTATTCATTTAAATCATTCAATATGTCTATGTGTTGTGTGATTATATCTTACGCTCGTCTTCTCTTTAACATGCTAGGCTAGATCTCTACTGTGTTTGCTTAGATGTAGTGAAACCTAGATGTTGATTATGGGTTGATTGTTTGTTTATAATTATTACGGATGATTGTATTAGATGTTAGGCTTAAGAAAACTGGCAGACTTTCATTGGTGTAACACCCCAACCCGAAAAGGGCTAAAGTGTAACATTATGGGGTCAAATCAGAACATAAGCAAGCGGAATACATTAGTAATACAAGGTTCACAAAACAGTTCTAAAGAAAAGATAAAGGACTAATTCTAAACATTACAACTTCTAAACTAATTACAAACTAAGAACAAAAAGGGGATCTCTAAGTCTATTCTCTAATCCATGGGGAGCTATCAACGGTGTAGTCCACTAAAAGCTCGTAAGCACTCTTCACCGAACCCAACTTCCTTCTAAAACCTGCCGCAGGAAAAGAAATGCGGCTGAGCATAAAAAGCCCAGTGAACAGATATAAACAAACAAAAGCTAATAACAAAAGGGAAATGAAAGTGAATCCGAAATGAATCCAAGCAAACCTGTTGAGACGAATATTAAAGAATATGGACATATGATAGAATCAACAGAACACGATCAAAGGGAATACGTATAAGGAATATCAAATGAATCAAAGGAAAATGAAACGAATCATAAGTGTAAGCAAATGAACTAAAGAAAGCATAAGTTAATAAAGAAGTTAGAACAACAAGGATCACATATATAGTAGAAGTAACAGAAATGGCCAACAATCATATATCAAATTGTACATAGAGTAGCTAGCTCGATGTACCAAATGTGAAATGGAGTGTATTGCATACACATACCCATTCACGAAATTCAAAACGAAACAAAGTACCTAGGATGCATCCATACGCTCCCTGCAAAAACAAATATATATGCACAAAGCTCTAGGCTAAGTAAACATATACAATAATAAATATAGGCCTGAATAGCTAGCTTAAAGGGAACGCTGTGGACTAAAACCCACCTCCACAGATAGTGTCAATACCACTGGTGCATCAGTGGCAAGGCCATGGACTCCCCATGACTGGCTATAAATTAATCAAATAATAGGCAACAAATAGAGCATAGGAATGCTATAAGAATAAGAACTATAGCATGCAACAAATATCAAGCAAATCATGACAAAAATGGGTCAATCAAATATGGATCATACAAAGGAATTATAGCAATGGTTCAAGTCGAAGGTCGAAATCAAAGATTCATATCATGAGGTTCAAATCAAAGGTGCATAATAGCAAAAGGGTTCATAGCAAAGGTTCAAAATTTGAATTTAAATAATCAAAAGATGTTAAAGAAAGTCATGAGAAATCTTAGAAAATAAAACAGATTAAGGACTTTAGAAAATTATTTAAAACCTTTTTATCGTAAAAGTATTCCTTTAAAAACACATTTCATAAAATTCATAAAACCTTCATATAAAACTGGCATCGTATCGTAATCACAGAAATCATTTCAAAAATAGTTTTTCTCAAAAGTTATCAGGTTATATTTTTAAAAGGGTCTTCATACGAAATTATACTATCAAATGAACCAAGGATATCAGACGTATAAAGATCAGGAATCTTAATAGTGGCAATGGAACAAATCATGAGTCATAAGAAACCTTACTGAAAGGTTAGAATATCTGTACCTTAGACCGCAAGTGCAAACATAACAGAGACATAAAGGTCGGAATCAAACTCCTTCTTCCGCGAATCTACATGAATACATGATCGTCTTATTATTAATATCTTATTTTAAATCATATTTCTCATTTCATTCGGCTTTCCATTTTAGTATCTTTCCTTTTATAGCAGCTTTCTGGATTTAGTAAGTTTCCAATTTTACAAAGTTTCCTTATTTAGAAAGTTCCCATAAATAGCAGGTTTCTATATTTAGAAAGTTTCCACAATTAGAAATATTCATCATTCAAGGTTATATTTATCATTTGGAACAATTTAGGGACTTAAAATGTTAATTTTGTAAGATTAGGGTTTATTATGCAAATATAAAGAGTTTAGGGATTTAAGATACAATAATTACAAGTTTGGGGTTTAAAGTGTAAATATGATAAGCTTAGGGTCCAAAATGTAATTAATAAAAGTTTAGACTAACAAGATGTTAACTAGTTTTACATGATGCTTTCACCCATACGTGATTTAGCATGCATTTTCTTTTCTTAAAATTATTGATATTTAGTAACCAGGTCAAAGACGTATACTCGTTCATTATTCCGTATTCTCAGTTTTTATGCGACAAGTTAAATGTCAACAGATCAAACAGAATGAATTCTACATATGGTTTTAATATAACAAGTTACAAGCATGCATATGTTATAAATATGTGCCAATTATATTGTTGATTAAGGGACATGCATGGGTCGTATAACAGAATCAAAGAGAAGAAAAGAATGAACAAGGAGGATGGAAAACCTTGTGTGTGTCGTGTGTCGATCGGCAAGAGGGAACGAGAGAAACCAAACCAAGGTCCAAAACCAAACCGAATCCAAAACAACCAAGATTTTTTTTTCACCAATAACCACGATCCTAATCAAGCCTTCCAAGAACTTTTATACCTCTCAATTATTCGAACAAAAATGAAGGAGATGGATAGCAGTAGGCGTAGATGGGTAGGGGTTTTGTTTTGGGTTTTGTTGTTTTGCCTTTGTGATGTATACGGTACCAAGAGGAAGAAATAAAATGGGATGGGATTTGTTTTAATTTGGCAAAACGTGTGATGGGTAAAGGAAATTAAGGCCAAGAATCACATGCAATACCTTCCTTATTTCATTAGTGTTTATCCCTATTTTGTACCGAAATTCGGTTAAGTAACAATTAAAACAAAGTCATGTTTAAACTTTTAATTTAACTTTAGGTATAAATATATTATGTATCCTTATGTTATATCAAATGTGGTCAAATGCGAAAATTATTATGGATAATAAGGTATTTTAGCTTAGGGTGTTATAATTGGTAACTTGCTTGAACGTCTTAAGAAACATGATCGGAGGTGTACTACAATTTTTGGTTGTATTTAATGCATAAGAGAATTCTAGTGATCCCATGTCAGGAGCTTCTAACGGCTCGACATATGAGTGAAGTAGGATCTTATAGAGTTAGGGAATATTGTACACGGCCCTACAACTAGTATTAAGGAATATGCCCTGTCATCCATGCAATTGTAACAAGCTAATCAACCTGTAAAAGATATCTAGGGAGTAATGAAATCTAAGTAAACACAACTTTTTCTCATTATTGTTTCTACCACATTAGTATAATTAGTTTTATTTTCATTTATTTCATTTTATTTAGATTGCATATGCAGTTATTTGGGTTAGTTGGCTAGCAACTAATTCCGCCCACTCCTTCAAAAACCGAGATTTTAATTGCTTTCTTAAAAATATAAAAATACAAAAAGAATCATCCCTCACCTCTAGACTTAGTTTAGTAGGCTTTCTAATCCTAGCGACACTATTCCTGAGTTGAACGATCAATCCCCCGGTACTTGTCACTATACTATACTACAACGATCAGGTACACTGCCTGGTGGGGGTTGTAAGCTTCTCGAGATCCCTTGAGAGGTAAAACCCTTTTGCGAGGGCGCAATTCCCACGTATCAAGTTTTTGGCGCCGCAGCCCGGGGAATAGTTATTGTCTAGGTTAGGATCTCTTTTTATTAGGTCTACTTGCTAGATTCCTTTCTAGCAAGATTTTTATTTTTATTTTTAGGTTTTCTTTAGTCTATCTCATTTCTTCATTCCTGTGTTCGTAACTTTTACCATCCGACATCATGGAAGGTGGTAACATCTTTTAACCCATCAACCCACCACAACAAAACCACCCACAAAACTCACCACTAGCAAACCAACCTCCTAGGCCCCGAACTTTAGGAGAGTATTCCCATCCTAGCCACCAAGGCTATTGAAACACTACTAAGCTCACCCAAGGAGCCAATGTGTCCCCCTGGCGATCTGACACCATCCGGTTGGTGAAAAGCGGATGTGCATTCCATGGACTTCATTTCGAAGATCCTAATCAACATCTCAAGGATTTCTTTAAAATCGTAGATTACATACACCTTGATGTTGCAACTAGAGAGTCGACCCCATTACGCCTATTCCAATTCTTTCTACGTGATCAAGCTAGTCAATGGCTTGAACGTTTTCCTGCGGGATCCATCACCTCATGGGATGATCTCACTTCTCGTTTTCTTGCTCAAATTTTCCCACCGGGGAGAACCACGATGCTTAGAAATGATATCTTGATGTTCCAACAATGTCAAGGTGAAACTTTCTATGAAGCATGAAATCGTTTCAAGGACTTACTCCAAAAAGTCGCTCATCATGGCATAAATCTTTGGCTATTAGTTCAAATCTTCTATGACTAAGTCGACTTTCACACCAAATGCACCATTGATCGAGCCGCCGGAGGTAGGTTGCGTGATAAAAACGCCGAAGAATCTTGGGAAATTATTGATGAGCTTGCCTTCGACAATCATGAATTATGGGAAGTTACTCATGTTATAAATTTGGCTATCAACGCAATCTCGACACCTGGGGAAACCACTCAAATCTCCGAAGAACTCCTTTGCAAACTTGAGAAGAAGGTTGACTATCTCATGGAAAAACAAAAGTGACCGTTAAGTCCAGACGGGCAACAGTCAATTCTGTCTCAAATATGATCCCGACTCCATTGTCTGAGTCACCCTCTAGAGAGAATGTCGAAACTTTTCTAAATTATGCTCCACCTTATTCACCTCCTCAAAACCTCAGCCCAGAATTCGAAGCTCGAATGAGAGAGTACATGGCAACCCATTCTGCGCGACTTCCTAAATTCGAGGAAGCTATTTATAAACAAAAGGAGGAGATGCAAGAGACAATGAAGGAGATGATGAGCCTAGTGGAGGAATACTCAAACCAAAAAACCCCAGAAATGATGTTATTAAGAAAAGAAATCGCTACCCCTACTACCCGATTTGTTAACTCTATCACAATTGTCCACGAGGATAATGAGGAAAAGGAAACCCCTAGTGTACAAACCATCGAGGAACTGCCAAAATCCCAATCACTAGGTTACTACCTAAAACATGATATAAATAAGAATACCAAAACAAATTGGATAAAGGGTAACGGTTTTAACCAATCCTCCAAAAAGGTTTCAAAGAAGGAGAAAGAGGGGAAAGATGAGTATGATACATTACCTAGGGGACCGGTATTCGAAAAGCTACTTGTACAAAAAGTGGCTACTAAGCAGATGGCTTGTGGGAACTTTGAGATACCAGCCAGCATTGGGAAGTTGCAATATCTGGATGCTTTCGCCGATCAAGGATCGAAAGTAAATCTTATACCCCTAACTATTTACACCCAACTAACCACGGAAATGCCGGCCACCACCCGTGTTAGGCTATCCTTTGCTGGTCACTCTTATGTATACCCTTTAGGAATTGTAGAGGATGTACTGGTTAATGTTGCAGGGTTCATGTATCCTATCGATTTCATGATCATCTATGATAAAAGAGGTGGGTGCATGATATTAATCCTTGGAGCACCATTCCTCACCACTGCAAGAGCTGTCATTAGGTATGAAAAAAGGGAAATTAAACTTAAGTCAGGAAAAAGAAAGATTAGATTTCCTATGACCCCACGATGTGTGCAAGAAAGCCTGATGAAAAGAAAGCTCAAAAATAACATTGACACATCGCCTAATCGTGTTCAAGAAAAAATCCTTGCATGGGAAACAAGAATCAAAAGATACAAAGAAACTAGGCCTGAGAAAGGCAAAAGCTGCAATAAAGTTCATGTCAAGTTTGAATATAGTCAACCGACAGGGAATCATGTACCATTTGCAGAGGGAGACTTGGTACTCTTAAGGCATTCAGAGATAAAAGTACCTCCCGACGAGCCGAGTCCCTGGTGGTATGGACCATTCACAATTGAAAGCATACGCCAAGATGGGATAGCTACCTTGAGCAGTAAAGGAGGAAGGGAAGTGACTGCAAGTGTCGATTGATTGAAACACCACCACCCCGATAGCAAGGAACAAAATTATATGGGATACGTCATTTCGAAAGACAAGGTCACGTAATTGCCCATGACCTTGAGTCTAGCTACAAGACTCGTTAATAAAGAAAAGCGCTTCTTGGGAGGCAACCCATGTTTTGTAATTTTTAATTGTTTGATGTTATTTGTTTCCATATGCCTGCTTTATTTTTATTGTTGGTAGATCATGTTTCAAACTAAATTGCGAAAATGCTTTATTTTGTTGTTTAACTTCGTCTTAACTTCATATAAAGGTATTTTGCAAAAGCTAAGTGCAACGGGAAATCCCAAATTTGTTTCTAAGAACGAAAATGATCTTGATTCGCCACAATATTAAATGAACATGTATATTAGTATTTGTTAGAGTCAAATGCGTGTATCGAGTCATAATGATGTTTTGCAGGATTTTCCAGGAAGTAGGACATAAGTTTTTCCAGAAATTTTCCAGAAACTTAACATAAAGATTTCTGCAGGTCACTTCTGACGGCGTCAGGGTTTAACACCTGACGGCGTCACGTGTAAAATTCTGGAAATTTTACGAGTTTTGTTTTTCTAACGGAGTCTTAAAGTTTTTGTTAATTCTTTAGTTTTATAAACTCCAGAAAATCTGCAAACATTCATTCCACAAGCATTATATCTTAAATTTCTTTCTAGGATTTGTTAGTATATATAGATTGCTACCGATTTTACGCGAGGTTGCCTTGATTTTTTTCTCAGGTTTAACAGGTCATTTATGACAAGAAGATGATTTATATTTCTGGAAGGGAAGCTTTGATCGTTCATTTTCTTGGAGGAAGATCTAACCTTGTTGACACACTATCCACACCGAACGAATCAGGGGAGTATTTATTTTCATTCTTTTACCTATTTTACTTTCACATCCTTTAATTGAACATTGGGGACAATGCTCATCCTAAGTGTAAGGGGAGGGTAAATGATGATACCTTATAGGATACTATTGCACTTGAGTTTCTTTGTTTGATGGTAGGTGTGTAATAAAACTAAGAGAAATATCTGTTAGTGTAATTTTAGCGCCAAATTTTAATTTTTTTTACAACATTTAGGAGTGAAACTTTAGCCTTAACAAGCGTCTCATGGATAGGAGTTGTATGATTAGCACAAAACCGTACCATTTAGAAAAATTTTCCACCTAAATATGTGAGGTTCGCCTTTAGATTTGATAGGAAAAGCATTCATTATTAGTGCTTATGAGTGTATCGGTAGCATTTAGATTCTAGAACTTGCGTTAGTGATGCATCCCGAGACCGCTAGTAAGACTACATTTGTGTAGTAGGATTTACTACATGATAAGAGGCATTAGGATCACCCTTGTGTTTAAACCCGTATCATAATTACTTGACCATTTAAGTCATATTACTTGACTAGTAAAGTCAATTAACTTTTCCCACACCTTAGCGTTGTACTCATTTTTAGTACACGAAACCCCTAGTACACCCCACCGAGCCTATCTTTTCGTTTCTAACAGTAAGCATCTTATTTAAAGGAAGAATTTGTTACAACCACCCAAATGTACAACCAAATCGCCTTAGCCTTCCGTGTATGCACTCATCTTTAGTACATTATTGTTACATGTTAAACCCTTAGTTAATTGTTTAATTGATAACATGGTTGCTAAGTCGAGTCATACCTTGTACATATTGTTTTAGGACGATTGGGACTCATGGGTAAAGTACTTATGTTATGGAGTAATGGGGAAGAACATCAAATTATTACCCCCATATGTGCATTAATCTTAAAAAGTACTCCAAGTGTTTTGATTATCTTGATTCGAGTCATTAGAATAGTTTATTTTAAAGTATGTACAAATTCAAGTGCAAGGGGAATGTACATTTCCTATGATGTATTATTTTGGATGGTAGGGTAAAAGTGTATGCAAAAAAATATATATATAAAAAAAATAAAAAAAATTATCGGAAAATTAAGAAAAAAAGAAAAAAGAAAAAAAAGGAAAAAGAGAAAAACATACGGACTACCATCCCGTTTCATTCTATGTTTATTTTATGTTTTTGTTATTTTTGATTCATTAGCTTAAGTCGAGTCGAGTCTTGGCTTAGCAACACCATATTGTACATGTAATTAACCAAGATGCTTAACAAGCCACCAGTAAATATTGCCTTTATCCTACAAAACCATGTTTTCCATATCTCTATACCTAACATTATAACCCTTTAAAAGACATCTTTGATAGTTTATCCTAGGTGCTTACGCCAAGTGGTGGAGGTTTGATCCTTTCCCAAGCCTATGGTAATCTATTTTTCTATGACAGGTAGTGAGAGATGTTTTCCATTTCCATATTGTGATATACATACTTTATTACACCCGAGAGATGTGAGTATCTAAACACTATTTGTGAGGTGCTAGTGTATGACTTCCGTGATTGTTTTTGGTTTCTTGTGGAACGATTATTTGTTGTAATATCTTTTATATTAGTGTTAAATGACCCCTAACTTGTATTTTGATTAGAATAAAAGCGCATTTGCTTGAGGACAAGCAAATCTCAAGTGTAAGGGTATTTGATGAGGCAAAAAGTGTATCGCTTTTAAGGGGTCATTTAAGCCCGAATTCGAGATTATTTGATCAAATATTGCCATAAATTGTTCCTTTCGTCATTTTAGGTACTTTTGGAGAGAAATCTAGAAAAGGAAGCATTTTGGACGTTTTGGAGCATAAAAGTGAAGAAAACGGCAAAGTCTCAAATTTCCTTGCTGGAACAGTACCTAACGGCGTCAAGGATCTACACATGACGGCATCAAGAGTTAAAAAAGAGGTAGATATGGGACTTATAACATGACGGCCCAGAAAGTTTGCAAGCTTATGGCCTGACGGCATCACCAAGGCTGTCAGGGTCCAATTACTAGTGACGGCCCAGAGAATTTTTCCACATGACGGCGTCACAAATGGATTGAGGCAATACAACTTTATCATGGCGGCGAGTTGACGGCGTCATGAGCTAATACGTGACTCCGTCAAGATTTAATGTCTATATATAGTTTTCCAATTTTCATTCATTAGTGTGCAACTTTGAGGGAAAAAACCCTATGCCGAATTTTATAAACTTTTCAAGGGTTTCAACCCCTTGATTCTTCCATGTTCAATTGAAGATAAGTATTCATTCAAATCATTCAATATGTCTATGTGTTATGAGATTATATCTTACGCTTGTCTTCTCTTTAACATGCTAGGCTAGATCTCTATTGTGTTTGCTTAGATGTAGTGAAACCTAGATGTTGATTATGGGTTGATTGTTTGTTTATAATTGTTACGGATGATTGTATTCGATGTTAGGCTTAAGAAAACTGGCAGACTTCCATTGGTAACTTGCTTGAACATCTTAAGAAACATGATCGGAGGTGTACTACGATTTTTGCTTGTATTTAATGCGTAAGAGAATTCTAATGATCCCATGTTAGGAGCTTCTAAAGGCTCGACATAGGAGTGTAGTAGGATCTTATAGTGTTAGGGAATATTGTACACAGCCCTACGATTAGTATTAAGGAATATGACCCGTCATCCATGCAATTGTAACAAGCTAATCAACTTGTAAAAGATATCTAGGGAGTAATGAAATCTAAATAAACACAACTTTCCTCATTATTGTTTCCACCACATTAGTATAATTAGTTTTATTTTCATTTATTTTATTTTATGTCATTATTTGGGTTAGTTGGCTGGCAACTAATTCCACCCACTCCTTCAAAAACCGAGATTTTAATTGCTTTCATAAAAATATAAAAATACAAAAAGAATCATCCCTCACCTCTAGACCTAGTTTAGTAGGCTTTCTAATCCTAGCGACACTATTCCTGAGTTGAACAATCAATCCCCCGGTACTTGTTACTATACTATACTACAACGATCAGGTACACTGCCTGGTGGGGGTTGTAAGCTTCTTGAGATCCCTTGAGAGGTAAAACCTATTGCGAGGGCGCAATTCCCACGTATCAGTCTCCTATAAATATTATGACTAGGACTTATTATAATTGGGTAATGAAGAAGCAACTTGAATATAGGATGATGCCCAACACGAATTGGATGAGCAACTTTGTAGGAAGAGTGAAAGGGTTACATGTCTTTGTAGGAAACTTCACTTATATTATCGACATTGTGATTGTAGAGGATATTCGTCCGGTAATAGATGGTTGCCTAAGTCAAGTAGTATTCAGAAAACCGTTTGTCGAAGGATGAGAACGATGAAATTGCTTACCAAATGCCCTATAAGATTGAACAATACCATCTTCTATCAAACCTTGAAACGGAACACAAGCAAGCGGTTTACTATAGGAATGATGAGGATAGACGTAAAGGAGTAGATTATGTCATGAGTAGAATACTCGGTTTCTACAAGGAATGTTTGCATCTAGGTCCGGAATACAAAACTAAGATTGAAGATGACCTAGAGAATGAGACCAATGACGAGGTCACGTGATAGCCCATGACCTTGAGTCTAGCTACAAGACTCGTAAATAAAGAAAAGCGCTTCTTGGGAGGCAACCCATGTTTTGTGTGTTTTTATTTGTGTGATTTTTATTTGTTTGATTTTATTTGTTTCCGTATGCATGTTTTATTTTTGTTGTTGGTAAATCATGTTTCAAACTAAATTGAGAAAATGCTTTATTTTGTTGTTTAACTTCGTCTTAACTTCATATAAAGGTATTTTGCAAAAGCTAAGTGTAAGGGAGATCCAAACTTGTTTATAAGTTCAAAAATGATCTTGATTCGCCACAGTAGTAAATGAACATGTATATCAGTATTTGTTAGAGTCAAATGCTTGTATCGAGTCATAATGATGTTTTGCAGGATTTTTCAGGAAATAAGGCATGAGTTTTTCCAGAAATTTTCCAGGAACATTCTGACGGCGTCAGGAGTTACAACCTGACGGCGCCATGTGCCAAAATTCTGAAAAATTTTGCGAGTTTTGTTTATACCGGAGTCTTAAAGTTTTTGTTGATTCTTTAGTTTTGTAAACTCCAGGAAATCTGCAAACATTCATTCCACAAGCATTATATCTTAAATTGCTTTCTAGGATTTGTTAGTATATACAGATTGCCGCCGATTTTACGCGAGGTTGCCTTGATTGTTTTCTCAGGTTTAACAGGTTATATATGACAAGAAGATGATTTATATTTCTAAGGGAAGCTTTCAACGTTCATTTTCTTGGAGGAAGATCTAACCTTGTTGACACACTATCCACACCGAATGAATCAGGGGAGTATTTGTTTTCATTCTTTTACCTATTTTACTTTTACATTCTTTAATTGAACATTGGGGACAATGTTCATCCTAAGTGTAAGGGGAGGGTAAATGATGATACCTTATAGGATACAACTGCACTTGAGTTTGTTTGTTTAATGGTAGGTGTGTAATAAAACTAAGAGAAATACTTGTTAGTGTAATTTTAGCGCCAAATTTAAAATTTTTTACAACATTTAGGAGTGAAACTTTAGCCTTAACAAGCGTCTCATGGATAGGAGTTGTATAAAAATTTTCCACCCAAATATGTGAGGTTCGCCTTTAGATTTGATAGGAAAAACATTTGTTATTAGTGCTTATGAGTGTACCGGTAGCATTTAGATTCTAGAACTTGCGTTAGTGATGCATCTCGAGACCGCTAGTCAGACTACATTCGTGTAGTAGGATTTACTACATGATAAGAGGCATTAGGATCATCCTTGTGTTTAAACCCGTATCATAATTACTTGACCATTTAAGTCATATTACTTGACTAATAAAGTCAATTAATTTCTCCCACACCTTTACGTTGTACTTATTTTTAGTGCACGATACCCCTAGTACACCCCTCCGAGCCTATCCTTTCGTTTCTAACTTTAAGCATTTTACTTCAAGGAAGAATTTGTTACAACCCACCCAAATGTGCATCCAAATTGCCTTAGCCTTCCGTGTATGCACTCATCTTTAGTGCATTATTGTTACATGTTTAAACCCTTAGTTAATTATCTAATTAATTACATGGTTGCTAACTCGA
Organism: Artemisia argyi; assembly: GCA_030686995.1. Lineage (NCBI taxonomy): Eukaryota > Viridiplantae > Streptophyta > Magnoliopsida > Asterales > Asteraceae > Artemisia > Artemisia argyi. Next base: position 269,028,724 of record CM060709.1, on the reverse strand, counting down.
GTCATATCTTGTACATATTGTTTTGGGACGATTGGGACTCATGGGTAAAGTACTAGTGTTATGGAGTAATGGGGAAGAACATCATATATTACCCCCCATATGTGCGTTAATCTTAAAAAGTACTCCAAGTGTTTTGATTATCTTGATTCGAGTCATTAGAATAGTTTATTGTAAAGTATGTAAAAGTTCAAGTGTAAGGGAAATGTACATTCCCTATGATGTATTATTTTGGATGGTCGGGTAAAAGTGTATGCAAAAAAAAAATAGAAAAAGAAAAGAGAAAAACATACGGACTACCATCCTATTTTATTCTATATTTGTTTTATGTTTTTGTTATTTTCAATTTATTAGCTTAAGTCGAGTCGAGTCTTGGCTTAGCAACGCCATATTATACATGTAATTAACCAAGATGATTAACTCACCACCAGTAAATATTTCCTTTATCCAACAAAACCGTGTTTTCCATACCCCTACACCTAACGTTATAACCCTTCAAAAGACCTCTTTAATAGTTTATCCTAGGTGCTTACGCCAAGTGGTGGAGGTTTGATCCTTTCCCAAGCCTATAATTATCTATTTGCTATGACAGGTAGTGAGAGATGTTTTCCATTTCCATATTGTGATATATACTTTATTACACCCAAGAGATGTGAGTATTTAAACACTATTTGTCAGGTGCTAGTGTATAACCTCCGTGCTTGTTTTTGGTTTTTAGTGGAATGATTATTTGTTGTAAGTAATTTTATATTTGTGTTAAATGACCCCTAACTTGTATTTTGATTAGAATAAAAGCACATTTGCTTGAGGACAAGCAAATCTCAAGTGTAAAGGTATTTGATGAGGCGAAAAGTGTACCGCTTTTGGGGGGGTCACTTAAGCCCAATTTCGTGATTATTTGATCAATTATTGCCCTAAATCATTCCTTTTGTCATTTTAGGTACTTTTGTGGAGAAATCTGGAAAAGGAAGCATTTTGGACGTTAGTGAAGAAAACGACAAAATCTCAAAATCCTTGCTGGGAATAATACCTGGCGACATCAAGGCTTTACACATGACGGTGTCAAGAGTGGCAAAAGAGGTAGATGTGGAAAATACACGTGACGATCCAGAATGTTTTTAGGCTATTTGGCTTGACGGCGTCACCAAGGCCACCAGGGTCCAAATACACGTGATGGCCCAGAGCTTATTTCTACATGACGGCGTCAGAAGTGGATCTAGGCAATACGAATTTCAACTTGGCGGCGAGTTGACAACGTCAGAGGCTAATACATGACGCCGTCAGGATGCTATGTCTATATATATATTTCCAATTTTTCATTGTAAAGTGTGGAACAAGTTGTGCATAAACCCTAGGTCAAATTTCCTGCATATTGAAGGGGTTTCAAACCCTTGTTTCTTTTATGTTTTAATAAAGATAAGTAGTTCAATAATCATTCAATATGTCTATGTATTGTTTGATTCTATCTTATGTTTATCTTTCTTTTTACATGCTAGGCCAGGCTTTTATTGTGTTTGCTTAGATGTAGTGAAACCTAGATGTTGATTATTGGTTGATTGTTTGTTTATAATTGTTACAGATGATTGTATTCGATATTAGGCTTAAGAAAACTGGCAGACTTCCATTGGTAACTTGCTTGAACGTCTTAAGAAGCATGATCGGAGGTGTACTACGATTTTTGGTTTTATTTAATGCATAAGAGAATTATAATGATCCCATGTTAGGAGCTTCTAACGGCTCGACATAGGAGTGAAGTAGAATCTTATATAGTTAGGGAATATTGTACACGGCCCTACGACTAGTATTAAGGAATGTAACCCATCATCCATGCAATTGTAACAAGCTAATCAACCGGTAAAAAATATCTAGGGAGTAATGAAATCTAAGTAAACACAACTTTTCTCATTATTGTTTTCACCATATTAGTAAATTAGTTAATTTTCATTTCTTTTATTTTATTTTGATTACATCTTTAGTTAATTGGGTTAGTTGTCTTGCAACTAATTCCGCCCACTCCTTCAAAACCTGAGATTTTACTTGCTTTCATAAAATATAAAAAATACAAAAAGAATCATCCCTCACCTCTAGACCTAGTTTAGTAGGCTCTCTAATCCTAGCGACACTATTCCTGAGTTGAACGATCAATCCCTCGATACTTCTATACTATACCACAACGATCAGGTATACTGCCTGGTTGGGGTTTTAAGCTTCTCAAGATACCTTGAGAGGTAAAACTTGTTGCGAGGACGCAATTCCCACATATCATGATGCTTGTCAGCGTCACAAGAATATTTCTAAAAAGGATGAGATGCCACAAAATGCCATCCAAGTCTGTGAAATATTTGACATCTGGGGCGTTGACTTTATGGGGCTGTTCCCGTCTTCACGAGGGAACAAGTATATACTTGTGGCTGTTGATTACCTATCCAAATGGGTTGAAGCAAAAGCTCTACCCACCAACGATGCCCAAGTTGTTGTAAAAATTTTTAAAATCTCTTTTTGCTAGGTTCAGAACTCCACGTGCCATCATTAGTGATTGTGGTACGCACTTTTGCAATGATAAATTCGCAAAAGTCATGCTGAAGTACGGTGTCACTCACCGTCTTTCCACCGCCTATCACCCCCAAAAAAGTGGACAAGTGGAGGTTTCTAACCATGGTATCAAAAGGATTTTGTAGAGGACAATAGGTGAAAATCATGCCTCTTGGTCGGATAAACTTGATGTTTCACTCTGGGCCTTCTGTACAGCTTATAAAACACCCATCGGCTGCACTCCTTACAAGCTTGTATATGGGAAGGCGTGTCATCTACGGATCAAGATTGAGCACAAAGCCTACTGGGCATTGAAACATGCCAACTTCGACCTCCAGACAGCGGGTGATCACCGTAAGGTTCAACCAAATGAATTAAATGAACTTCGTGATCAGGCTTACGAGAATTCTTTGATCTACAAAGAAAAGAAAAAGAAGATTCATGACTCAAAGATTAAGAACCGCATTTTCAATGTTGGTGATCGAGTCCTTCTTTTCAATTCAATATTGAAGATTTTCTCAGGCAAACTTAAAACCCATTGGTCTGGACCTTTCACTATCACCAAAGTGTTTCCTTATGGAACCGTTGAGTTATCTCAACCCGATGGTCCCAAATTTAAAGTGAATGGTCATTGGTTGAAGCACTACTTTGGAGGGGACATACCACCCATGGTTGTCCCGGATCTCCAAACTTTCCCCACGAACCAATGATTCGGGGATCGAGTCAAGCTAGTGACTCGGTGAACAAAAACATTAGCAATCACATGGGTTCTTGTAAAACCTGAAAATTCGTCTTTCCTAAATTTCCCGTATAATTTGAAATTTTCCTACGATTGAGAATTTAACCTAAGTATATAAACCTTGTGAATTTGGGAAGCTATAAAATACTTGAAATCTACAACACTTGAATCTATAATTTAAAGTATGATATAAAAATCAACACACATTTGTCACTAGCTGCACATATCACACGTTAAGCATGTCACAAGAAGGGCCCAATGTCTTTAAAATTTTGTACACAACTTATCTACACTGCAGAGGTGTTAATTATTTGAAAAGTTTGAAAAAGAATTGGTCACCAAGCCTTCCTTTTGACTCGGCAAACCTCCCAGGATATATGCCACTTCTGTTCTCATTTTCTTCTATTCGAGTACCACTTTTTCTCTCACACTAAAACCCTAAAACTATATACAAGAAGCGGCATTCCTATATTTTTTTCCTCCTCTCATCACACGCGTTCTTCTAAACCATACGACATTCTGATAACTCTTTTATGTCTCTCAAAATCGAAAACAAAAGAAAACCTAAACTGCTCTAGCATTAAAATACGGCACCACTAGTGTGCGATCTGAATCGAATGAGAAGAAAGGCTATGGGTGGTTGCACAATACGAGTCTTGGCTCTAAGATTTTGTTTGTGTTTCGGTTAATGCGAGTAGTTGCTTACGTTAGGTTAAGAAGTCTTCTTTTGTTCAAGTTTCGAGGTGGTTCTGCTCGGATTCAGGTTCGTTCACTCATGGGTTATGGTTTGCGATTGGTACAACGGTTGGCTGATGTGTACGTGACTCTTTTAGTCATGATCGTGTCTGGTCGAGTCTTAGCGATTGTAGTCGTATTGCTGTTCGGGATCAGTTTGAGTGAGGGACTAAAGTTTTGATTCGTGATTTGTACGTCTAACTGTTGTGTTAATCGGGTCTCGGTTCGTTCGATGGTTAAGAGTTGGGTTCGGTTAACTGTGCGAGTTGTGGGTTCGATCATGGCTGGTGAAATCTTGTGCCGAGGTCTTACTCGTATGCGTGTTCGTGTTTTTGGATTCGGTTTTGACCTATATATACTCAGTTAGCTTCGAGGTAAACCTGAACTACCTGCTAGTATGATATTATACAAATAATATTATAACCATAATCATAAATCACCATGAAGATGAGTCAATAGCCGAATGAAAATATTTTTTTAGAACACGTTTTGTGAACCAGAACAGATAAAAAGTTATATACTGAAAACAATGAATATGCATGGGTCTACGCTTGTAGTTTGACAATTAAAGATATGGTGTTGCATGTAATACGAATGAATATGATATACATATATATTAGAAATACAAATCGCAACATCATTTATGAAAGAAGCCAGTATTGCATGCACGAAAAGGGTTAAACAATTAGAACTAAATAATTTTTTTTATGTGTGTCGTGTGTATGGATGAAGTGAACCGATGTCGGGTTACAACAATTCTTACATGATTTTATAAAAATCTTGGGTCATCGTGACATAAATATTAAGGTCGTGGGTACGTTAATAAGTTTTATAAAATTATAATAACGGGGTCCAAAATTATTATCTTAATATTAATTTATTAAAATAAACTTTAAAATAATTTTATTTGACTTTAAGATTTAATTTTGATAAATTACGTTTTAGACCCTAAACTTATAATATTAACATAATTAACCATAAACTGTTATAATTGTCATTTTAATCTTTAAATATTACTTATTGCTATTATCACCTTAAAGTATTAGATTACTATTTCGGAAAAGTTACTATTTTTGGAAAGCTGCTATAAAAGGAAAGTTACTAAAAATGGAAAGAAACCTAAAATGAGTAACCTGATTAAAATGAGCTTATAAGTATTAAGATGATCATTAATTCGTGTAGATTCGCTGAAGAAGGAGTAATTTTCGATCCTTGTGTTTCTGATATGGTTTCATTTGCGGCCTAAGGTACATATATTCTATCCCTTTTCAGTAGGGACTTCTCATGACTTTCTTTCGATCCTTGACACTGCTAAGATTCCCTTTAGTTATGCCATTGCTATGTTCCCCATTTGATATGATTGATATGATCCATTTGATATGATTCGTTGATATGATCTATTTGATATGAGCCTTGCTATAATACCTCTGATTTGATTCTGATTTGCTATCCACTTTGATTATGATTATGTGATCACGAGATTCTATTATATTATGCTCTGGGAGCATTCTGTTCTGTCATGCTCTGGGAGCATTTTGTTATGGATAGCTTTGCTTTGTTTGTTCTGATATGTTCTGATGCCCGAGTTTTTAGTCTACTCATGGAGGTACCATGGGTGTGTCATTGAGGCACCAATGGCATGACACTATCTGGGGCGGTGTGATTAGTCCCCGGCGTCCCCGTCTGATTATGATATGATATGAGATCTCTTGGCCACTTTGTATATGATTTGTTTGTGGGGGGCGTATGGATGCATCCTAGGTATGTTTGATATGATATGATATGATTTGATTTTGTGACTGGCTGTACATGCCTTGTACCCCTTTCACGTCTGGTACTTAGAGGTCGCCCCTCTATGTACACCCTATGAATTGACGAATATGTGGTTATGTGATTTGAGACCTATTCGAGTATCTCGTTAGGTCGGCTCGTGGCTTTCTTATGTTTCGTATGTCTATTCGAGTATCTCGTTAGACAAGCCTTTGTTGATACGTGCTCTATGATTCTGATTATTATCTGATTATGCTACCACTTGATATCTTTATGATGCTTCATTCATTTGACTCATGATATTTGTTCAGTTGATCGTTGATCTCTTATGCATTTGACAGATGACATTCACTTTAGCAGGAGCTTATTATTTCTTTCCTTATACTTTATACGTTCCGTTTATCCGTTTTGTTATATATCTGTTCACTGGGCTTTTTAAGCTCAGCCGCATTTCTTTTCCTGCGGCAGGTTTTAGGTTGGAAGCTGGGTTGGGTGAAGAGTGCATAGGAGCTCTTAGTGGACTACCTTGAGGATTAGAAGCCATTTGCATCTTGATTAAACTTGGATTGGATTTAGCTTGGATTTGTATTACATACTGTATAGAGTTAGCATTTCAATTGTTTCCTTAGAATACCTTTGTAATTGTTATATTTATAAGTCTTTCGCTTGCATTTGTATGTTCTGATTTGGCACCATAATGTGACATTTTGACCCTTGTCGGGTTGGGGTGTTACAGTTCTCACCCATGTTTCTGATTTCTCTTTTCTTTCTAATAAAGTGACGAGAAGGGGGCAACCTCTTCTGCATCTTTTGTTTGGTTGTTGTTGTGTTTATACAAGTAATTTTTCCAGAAGCATGAAGGCTCTCGTGCTCGTATTTTGTCCTTACTCACTCAAGTCTCATACTTCATGGTTCAAGAATTCTGATATCCTTAATTAACGTTATCTTTTGGCATAATCAATAAACGGCCTTAGATACAACGTAGGATGACCCTCACCTTTGAAACATTGAGGACAACGTTTAAATTTAGTCTCCGGGGGGGGGGGGGGGGTTATCTTCGATTTGACTTGCAGCTTTCATGTGCTGTTTACTCATGCAACCCTGTTTTTCTCGAAAAAATCCAAAAAATTGAAAAAAATTCACCAAAAAGTACAAAAAGCTGAAAAAATTTGAATTTTTTTGCAAAAATATAATAAGTTTTGACACTTTGTCTGACTTTCCACTGGGTAGAGTAGAAATAGAAATTTTGACTTGACCGGGCGTGTTGAGCCCTAGCTTGTTCCCTTAACTTTTTAGGCTAAGCATCCGCGGATCTCATTACTTGAGATTTTAAATTTGCGGAGAATGAGGAATGATAGTAAAGTCATTAGTGTGATTAGATGCTAAATGTGGAATAGTTGGATTTCTTTAGAGCTCATAACGGTTACTTGTAGTTCCTTGCTCCCGTAAGATTGAAAACCCAAAAATAAAATAATTAGAATTATGCGTTTTCAAAAGTTGTCTAAATTTCCGCTCACTTTACGTGATGGCATAAGCATTAAATGGGCCTTGGATCCTTTATTCTGAAAGGCGTTTAGGTCTTGGAACTCCCCGTTTTGTTGTATGCCACATGAGATTCATAAATAACACCATCAATATGTAATAAAAGCCAAAAATAGCTGCATCATTTGTTCTGAAAGGCGCTTAGGTCTCGGAGATTCACCGTGAAGCTCCGTATGCTTGAGGAAAAGTAATAAAGTCATAAGTACCAAAAATAATTGCGTTCAACAAGAGGATCCTTGCATCCTTTGTTCTGAAAGGCGCTTAGGTCTGGGAGATTCACCGTGAAGCTCCGTATGTTTGAGGTACAAGTTATATATAATAAACCAAAAAAAATGATGAAAAATGAAAATATAATAAATGTGGTGTGAACATATTAGCCTTTTCAGTTAAAATCTAAACGATTTTTGAATCCGCCTAAATCCATCAGACTTTAAAACTATCGGAACAAAAATGAGCAATCATTTCTTTAACAAAGTCTAGATACAATAAGACTTGGGAGCAGGATTTACAATTAGCATTTCTGAGTAGTGTTAGCATCTAATGACATTTTTGGCTATGATTTCGTTTTTACGCTTAGCTTGGGAACTTGTGAAAAATCAGGGACGATGAATTCGATCCGTATGGACACTTTTCTCTGAGCTGTGTTTCTTACTCTGTGACCCTAAACGTTATTGAAAAATGATGAAAGTCAAACATCCAGTCACACAATAAGTGTAAAAAGTACATAAATAGTAGTGTAGGAAATAAAAGCTGAAAAACGGAGCGTTCTCAGGAATAAATGATTTTGTACTCTCTTTTGAACATTTTACTACTTCTTCAATGTTAGTAAAAAGAGTTATGAAAGTTATTTATCTCGTAGGGCGTGAATTGATCCCATTGCTTGAGGACACGACAGTACCTTAGTCTGGGGGATTTTGGTGTGTGTGCTTATTCACACACCTTTTTCTAGCCAAATTAAGACCAAAACAGACAAAACTAACCATAATTGCCAAATATATTCTACTTTTGTGTTTGTGATCATACAGGAACGGATATTTCAGAAATTGGCGTAAATCAAGCCAAAAAGGACAAAAACGAGCACGAGTTTGGAAAACGTGTCAAAAGCCAGAGCCGGGGAAGCAAATTATCATTTTTGAGCTCAGATTGTCAAAACACACCTTGTGGAATCACAAAATACCAAAAACAGTCCTTGGAGCAAAAGTTTGCAAAATTTGCAGAAATGGTCCCTCAAGTTTGGAAATTGACAGGAATGGCCCCTGAGCAATGGATTTGGAAGAAAAGTTAGCAAAGGCCCTTGGGAATTCAAAAGTTGTCACAATTGGCCCTTTGTTAGTAAGTTTGAAGAATTTACAAGTTTGGTCCCTGAACTTTCAAAACTTGACAAAATTAGCCCCTAGTGTTAAAAAGTGGAAAATTATCATTTATAACCTTGGATTATTGAAGCTTGGCATGAAATACCCTTGTAATAACTTTGGACAGTTGACAACTTCAGTCCCTTAAAAATTCTGAAAATTGCAAATTGGTCCTTGTGATAATTACAACACCAAATAGACCCTGTTTATTATCTAAACCCAAAACCAAAATCCAGGTCCAAATATAAACACAAAACCAACCCACACCCCTGGCCTATCTCACCTAAGCCCAAAACCCACCCCCATTTATTAATACTCCGGTCAACAAAAGTCAAACACCACCCTTCCCTACCCCTTTTCCCTCCCACTTGCTTGAAAATCTGTCACCTCACCACCCCCTCCTCCACTTGCTTCCACCGCCCAAAACCATCACTTCAACCTAACAAAACAACCACAATTAATGCCACCACCCCCAATTGCAATCAATCAAGAGTAATTTGGTCAAACAGTTTTTCCCGTCAAAACCAAATAAACGGCCAGGTTCAAAATTGCTCATCAAAAGGCTCAGAATCGGAGTGGGAAAGAACAAGTGGACTGCAAGGAACCCTAATGTGCACTATAAAAGGAGATTGAAGCAGAAGTGAAGAAGTATTAGTTAATAGTTCATTTTCTTATGTCGTATTAATGTTAACCTAGCTTTTAGTTGTTATACTAGCTTCCAAAAGCCTGTATTAAGTTCCATTAATGTACTTTGATCTTTATTTAATCAGAAATTGAAGTTTCCTTAGATGATTTCAAGTCTTGCAGTTTAAATTTGAGATTTTCATTTTATAATCAATCTTGTTCAAAACCATATTTTCCTGTTCCATTTTACTTATCTAAGCTTAATTTTAAGTTCTATAAGCTTTTAAAGCTCTGTGATCAATTGTAACTCAGAAACTCAAAAATACAAAAAAATATAAAGAAAATCAGTGAAAAAAAATCAGGTAAAGAAGATGAAGAAGGCTGGAGCAGGGTGAATTAAAGATGGCCCTTGGTTTAGTGTCTAAGGGGAGACACTAGGACATGTTCTTGTTCCTTGGTTCTTGGTTCTTAGCAGGATTGCCTTTTGACCGTCACCTCTTTTCCTGTCATCTATAAATACTAAACTGTTCCCATTCAGAAAATAGGCTTCCATACACAGAAAAACTTTCTATTTTATATTTCTTTTGTCTTTGATCACTATAACATGTCGGGATATGTTTGTAAGTGATTTCCTCTTCCGCAAAGTGCAAGAGAAGAATTCTCGACGTAGATGAAGATTCGAGAAGTTAAAGTCAATGCCTCTTCCCAAAGTGCAAGAGAAGAACTCTCAACGTAGATGAAGATTCGAGATGTTATAGGTGTCCACACACAAACGTAACAAGTGTTACGGTTATAGGTTTTGTAAACATTGTAATATTTCCGACTTGTGTGTGAGTCGAGGATGGAGATATATGTGTGTGAACTTGGAGAAGATGAAGATCCAAGAAGTCTTGTAACTAGATTAGCTCTTGTATTTGTTGTGAGGAGAGTGATGTCCTAAGTGATTAGGTTAAGACTTAGTTGAGTCTATGTGTGAAGGCTTGGATCGGGAAAGGATCCAAGTGTGTCATGTGTGAAGGGTTGGATCAGGAAAGGATCCAAGTGTGTTGTGTATGAAGACTTGGATTGGGTGAAGATCTAATGAGGCGAAAAATGAACCATTTTTAGGGGGTCATTTTAGCCCGGATTCGAATTTATTTGATCAAATATTGCCCTAAATCGTTCCTTTTGTCATTTTAGGTACTTTTGGAGTGAATTATGGAAAAGGAAGCATTTTGGACGTTTTTTGAGCATAAAAGTGAAGAAAACGGCAAAGTCTTAATTTTCCTTGCTGGGAACAGTACCTGACGGCGTCAAGAGTTCTCAAGTGACGGCGTAAAGAGTAATACAAGAGGTGGAAGTGGATAGAGTCCGTGACGATCCAGAAGAGTTTTGCACTATGGACATGACAGCGTCACCATAGGCCGTCATGGTCAAAATAAGAGTGACGGCCCAGAGTAGAATTGCACATGACGGCGTCAAAAGTGGATCTAGGCAATCCGATTTCATTATGGGCAGCAAGTTGATGGCGTCAGAATTTCCTTCTTGACGCCGTTACCCTGTAAAATCTATATATAGTTTTGCAATTTTCATTCATTAGAGAGGAACAAGTAGGGTGTAACTTTGGAGAGAAACCCTAGTCCGAATATTACAGCTTTTTCAAAGGTTTTTACCCTTTGAAAGCTTTCATGTTCAATTAAGATAAGTACTCTTTCAATTCATTCAATATGTCTATGTGTTGTTTGAATATATCTTACACTTGTCTTGAATTTAACATGGTTGGCTAGATCTCTTGTGTGTTTGCTTAGATGTAGTGAAACCTAGATGTTAATTATGGGTTGATTGTTTGTTTATAGTTGTTACGGATGATTATATTCGATGTTAGGCTTAAGAAAACTGGCAGACTTCGATTGGTGACATGCTTGAAAGTCTTAAGAAACATGATCAGAGGTGTACTATGATTTTTGGTTGTATTTAATGCGTAGGAGAATTCTAATGATCCCATGTTAGGAGCTTCTAACGGCTCGACATAGGAGTGAAGTAGGATCCTATAGAGTTAGGGAATATTGTACACGGCCCTACGACTAGTATTAAGGAATACGTCTCGTCATCCATGCAATTGTAACAAACTATCAACCTGTAAAAGATATCTAGGGAGTAATAAAACCTAAGTAAACAAAACCCTCCCTATTATTGTTCACACCACCAGTTTAATTAGATTTCATTTCATTTTTGTTATTTTATTTTGATTGCATCTTAGTTATTGGGTTAGTTGATTAGCAACTAATTCCGCCCACTCTTCCAAAAAACCGAGATTTTTAATTGCTTTTATAAAATATAAAAAATACAAAAAGAATCATCCCTCACCTCTAGACCTAGTTTTTAGGCTTTCTAACCCTAGCGACGCTATTCCTGAGTTGAACGATCAATCCCCCGGTACTTGTCACTATACTATACTACAACGGTCAGGTACACTGCCTGGTGGGGGTTGTAAGCTTCTCGAGATCCCTCGAGAGGTAAATCCTGGTGCGATTCCCACGTATCAAGTTTTTGGCGCCGCAGCCCGGGGAATAGTTATTGTCTAGGTTAGGATTTCTTTTTATTAGGTCTACTTGCTGGATTCCTTTCTAGTAAGATTTTATTTTTATTTTTAGGTTTTTCTTTAGTCTAACTCATTTCTTCGTGTTTTGTTCGTAACCTTTACCATCCGACATCATGGAAGGTGGTAACATCTTTGAACCCATCAACCCACCTCAACAAAACCACCCACAAAACCCACCACTAGCAAACCAACCTCTTAGGCCCTGAACCTTAGGAGAGTATTCCCGTCCTAGCCACCAAGGCTATCAAAACACTATTGAGCTCACTCAAGGAGCCAATGTGTCCCCCTTGCGATCCGACACCATCCGGTTGGTGCAAAGCGGATGTGCATTCCATGGACTTCGTTCCGAAGATCCTAATCAACATCTCAAGGATTTCCTTAAAATCATAGATTCTATAGACCTTGATGTTACAACTAGAGAGTTGACCAGATTACGCCTATTCCAATTCTCTCTACGTGATCAAGCTAGTCAATGGCTTGAACTTTTACCCGCGGGATCCATCACCTCGTGGGATGATCTCACCACTCATTTCCTTGCTCAATTTTTCCCACCGGGGAGAACTACGAAGCTTAGAAATGATATCTTGATGTTCCAACAACGTCAGGGTGAAACTCTATATGAAGCATGGACTCGTTTCAAGGACTTAATCCAAAAATTCCCTCATCATGGCATAGATCTTTGGCTCCAAGTCCAAATCTTCTATGACCATATCGATCTCTCCACAAGGCAAACCATTGACCAATCGGACGGTGGCGAGCTACATGATCTAAGTGAGGAAGAATCATGGGAACTCATAGAAGATCTTGCTCTCTATGACAACGAAAGCTGGAATGATCCCCGTGATTTGAACAAAATGGTCAAGGCAATATCTTTGCCTTCGAACAATTCTAGCACTTCCGACCGTAGGATCATGGAACATGAGGACCAAGTCAAGTTTCTCATGAAATCTTACAAAGCTCCTAAGCCTTCAAGCCAAGTGAACAAAATCACTTCTTCATGCGAATTATGTAGTGGTCTCCATGACACTCGTGATTGCGTGGAACTCCTCGGACAAGCTTTTACGGACTACGCATCCTCGCGTACCGACGAAGTGGGAGACAAGTGGTACACTTTCAAACCCGAGCCAAACCCTTACGGTGATTCCTACAACTCTTCTTGGAAAAATCACCCGAACCTTAGGTGGACACAAAACCAAAACAATTCTTCCAATCCACCTAATTGTTACCAACCAAACGGTCCACCCTCTAACCGTACTTTCAACAACAATCCTTCCAACAACTATGGTAGTACCAATAATCATGAAGGATTGAGGTCCAAGTTTATGGCATCTCAAGAAGCTCGCATAGCTAAGTTTGAAACCGAATTCAATCAACAACAAACGGAGATGACCAATAAGATTGACAACTTGTTGAAAGCCCTCAACAACCAAGTGCTAGCTACACCTAGGAAGGACACTAGGGACGCCAAAAGCGGAATCCAAATTAAGGACCCCTCGTCATCCAAATACGTTCACTTTGTCAATGTTGTCCCTATTAAGCCAAAAGATAAGGACGTAGAAGAGAGTGACAAGGATGAAGTTGGAATAGAAACCGAGATTAGGGATGAGATTAAGGAGGTTGAGAAGGGAGAAAAGTTAGAAGAAGTAGAAAACGTAGAAGAATACTTTGATAAGTTGCCCACCAAGGAAGAATGGGAATATCACAAGGATTTATTCGATGATCCCGAGACACCATATATCCTTGGTTCACCCCTTATTAAAGTAGGTGATCCCTCTAACATCAACATACCATGCAACATTGGGCATATGCATGTATGGAAAGCTTATATCGATCCTAGGTCCCCTGTAAACATCACGACTAGGACTTATTATAATTGGGTAATGAAGAAGCAACTCGGTTATAGGATGATGCCCAACAAGAATTTAATAAGTAATTTTGTAGGAAGAGTGAAAGGATTGCATGTGTTTGTAGGAAACTTCACTTATATGACCGACTTTGTGATAGTGGAGGATACTCGTCCGGTAATAGATTCTTGCCTAAGTCAAGTAGTGTTTGGAAAGCCATTCGTTGAGGCCTCTAAGATGAGTTATGATCCGACCCTAGGGATAGTTTGTAACAATTTGCAATTTCAGGTTAACTTTTATTCCCGAAAATTTCACTATTCACTTTTTACTATTCACTTTTCACTATTCATCTCAGAAATTTTTATTTCATATTCTCGTAAGTTAAACTATTTTAACGATAATCCGAGAGTTTGACGCTCGTCGGATCATTTCTGCAAAAATCACAAAGCCGTGTCCGAGATTTACTTTTAGGTTTAAACGTCCTTCCAGCATCCCGATATATCCATAAAACATTATAAACAATAGAAATATGATTTTCTATCATTTTATGACAATTCCAAAAGTTTTGGAATTTTACGTTTTTCAGTTCAGCGTTTTACGCGAATTACGCGTTTTAGACCCGTGTTTCCAGTTTTTAGCAGGGTTTTAGCACCCGATAGAACCTACCACTCATTTTATATTTTATTATGGACTATATTGACATGTTTAACAATACTTTCAAGTTTCATATTTTTACGATACCCGGTTTTACGTTTTGAGGCTTAATCATTTACGGTTAGCTTTTTACGGAGTCAAAATGCACAAACTAAGCAAGATAGCACCAAGAGTCATCATCCAGTCACCTTATCCTCCTTCAAACCGCCAATGTGGGGTGGGAGTCACCATGGGTGGTTAAATCTTAACCATTGATCTCTAGGATAGTTACAAGTGTCTAAAACTAACCATGGTTAATTTCTAACCCAATATATGGTTAACTATTTTTCCTACCCTATAAATACCAAGCTAAAACACATATAAATCTTGCACCACACCTTCTTATAACCTTCAAGTCCTAAAACCTAAGGCACTTTTCTTATATTTTGTAAGAAAGTTAACTAGTTTTTGAAAGAAAACTAGTGTTTGATCTTCAATCTTGGAAATTTTCTAGGAAAAGTTGTTATAACTTTAAAGTCTCCAAAAAGACGTCGTTATAATCTTCAAATAGCTTTGGACTTCAAGAAGGCGTCGTTATAATCTTTAAATAACCTCGGTTTATCATAGATTGCAAAGGAGAAAAGCTTATTCAATCAAAGTCCTAGTTCTTGTCCTAGTTTCCCTTTTTCATTAAGGCCAAAAGTTGTAAGCAAACCCTAACATAATTTCTTGTTAATTATCATTTTCATGCTCTTTGTGTTTCATTCATGCTATATATGGTCTTTGTATGGAGTTCATGATGTATAAAAATGGACAAAACAAGTATTAGTATACATATGTTAACTTATGACAAGTAAACAAGCAAACTAGTGATTTTTATGGAGAACCACGACCAAAATAGTATAACTTTGATATTTGACACTTACTTACTGTTAAATAGGACTTAACAAGGAAAACATAGCAATTTGAATCACCCAAAACGAGTATCCGAGTCAAAAGTTATGACCATTTGAAGTTAGCGAAACCAAAACGGCAAAACTGCCCAAATAGCATTCTGATCAAATTTTGATTTTTAAAGTCCCTCTTCTTGTCCGATTCATCAAAAAGTTAAAACACGAAAGTTGTCCGGAACGACGTTTTCGTTCAGGAACAAAGAAGCTCGAGCCCTGAAAACGCTTTCCGAGTGATAATTTTCTTCAAAATCTTAACAGCCCATTTTAGACCAAAGTCACTATATTATAGTTATGATTTACTAAAACCAAGAGGTCTTATGACCTATAATCAAGACCACAACCATGGCTAGAGCCAAGGTTGTGTCTCATGACCTTGGAACAAGGACCAAAGGTCATGGCTAGGCCATGACGAAATGACCATGTAAGATTACTTAGGCAAAAACATGAAACAAGGAATTAGGCGATAACTTGAACAAGCAATTTGGATCTACTTCACTTAAAAAGGAACCATGAGATATTACAAAGAGAAAATGGTCATACAAAACTTATGAAACTACCCCTAATAACAATCTTCATGTACAAATAAACTTTCCTAAGTTTATTCAAATATCGGACATGTAACTTTTCGGATCAAAACTTATACATTTATTATCAAATACTACAATAGTAGGGAGCCTCATGTGAGGAGTTCATTAAGTAAGCCGTCGAGATGAGTTGTGGATTTACGAATTAAAGTGTCCTGGCTCCTCGAACGTTTACTCCATGACTTCTGAATTATGTCGGCCCGAACGGTAGTAAGAGATATACAACTTATACATGTTTCATAAACCATTTATATTCAACGACTTATGCTATATACTAAGTACTACATCATGAACATTATGCAAGACATATATAGGCAATTCTTCGTATTCTTAGACGTTACTCCAAACCTAAGTCGCAACGTTCTATTATAGGCTGCTCTTAGAGACTTTCACGATTCGACTACCACTTTGATTTCACATCACTTAAGCTTAAGGTGAGTCATAGCCCCTACTCTTTTCATACTTGTTTTAACTCTTGGGGGGGATACATGCTCAACTACTTGCTTACTTGTACAAATACTCTTAAACATTTATACTTGATTGTTTATACTTGATTGTGTTACACTTGATTGTCTTATACTTGATCGCATTATACTTGATTTTCATATCTACATGATTGCGTTATATTTAATTGTGAGACTTCCAGTGGCTCCAGATTAAGTTGCTGGATGACCATTGAGACTTCCGATGGCTCCAAATTAAGTTTTTTGATGACCATTGAGGCTATTGATACATCCTAACATTTGCGAATGTTGGATACATCATAAACGTGAGGTCTTCGGAGATGAAGTGTAGACTCACGACTAATTGCTAAACTGTTTTGATGAAATTATACATGTCTTTATTATACCATATATATTAGCAGTGGGTTGTGAACACACAGGTTGCAAATCTCTTATGGCGGGACTTGCAACTGAGTGGATTCTCAATGCCTTTGCTGTGTGAACATTCTTTAAGGCTTTTCAACTATTTTAAGACAAACTCTATGAACTCACCAACCATTGTGTTGACACTTTAGCATGTTTATCTCAGGTCTTTAAGGTGATAGCTGTTGCCTGGAGCATAGAGTCGCTTGGCATGTTTTGAAGACTTATGCTTTTATCTTTACCATTCGATATGTTTTAAAACTCTTATGTATTGTATTATGGAACTCAAGTTTGTAACTCGGAATTTATTAATCGAATGGTAACTTTTCAAAACGTCTCATTTAGAGTTCGTTTTCTATACCTTGTTCTTTGTATTATGAAGTAGCACCCCTATGACACAGTCGTCCGCTGCGATATTTTGGGGGTGTTACAGATTGGTACCAGAGCCTTGGTTATAGAGAACTAGGTTGCATATACTACCTAGACTATAACTGCTATAAACATTAAGACTCTTCTCTTTATATTGCCTTACATACACTTCATGCGCATATGCTTATTGCTAATTGTTTGTTTAGGAGAAACCAGAGACAATAGTCAAGTCATCAAAAATTTAGAGCTAAGTAATAATTGTTTAATTAACTTAATCTTGTGACAGTTCTTGTTTGATAAGACATAAGATTAAGTTAAATAAAGGTTATTAGTTTCCTGTAGAGATTTGATGATTTGCCTTATACTTACTTTATATGATTCTAATACCTAGAAGTGGTTCATATGTCCTAGTACGACACTCAAACCTTTCTACAAGCGCGACTAGTCCATTTCGTCATATCACCTTCTCTAGATACCCAGACTACGTTACCCTTTCACAACTTAAGAGCAGATGATAGAAAGTCTACCCAATTATGTAGTACCAATTGTTGAGTTATGTGTGCCTGGTAAATATGTATACGTGTGAAAGGAAGCAATTATAATTATGGTGGCCAACATAATTATAAATGCGTCACGACTCACGTAGACATATGTGACCATGCTTACATTAATCGACGATTGACTCAAAATTGACAAGATTTAAGACTAAGTAGTCTAGGAATATCACCTCATATCTGACGTCGACAAAATGTCCCTCCTTGTAGATATCATGGCACCAAAGAGAGTAACTCGTAGCACTAGCCGAGGTGGTGCAACACCAAGAGGTGGAAGAACTGGTGGTCGTGGAGGTAGAGGAACTACTCACGACACTAGTAATGATAGTTGAAGAACTGGTGGACGTGGAGGTAGAGGAGATGCTCACGACACTAGTAACCCTAGTAACGCTGGTGGAAATCCAGATGTCTCCACCATTATTGCCCAACAACTACAAAACCTACTTCCCACTATAGTCACACAAGTTGGCAATCACATGAACAATTCGGGAAACCACGGAAGCATAAATGATGCTACAAATGATGGAGGAAGGAATAACAACCACAACCACAACAACAACAACAACAACCATAGGACTGGATGTACATATAAGGAATTTATGTCATGCAAACCAATTGAGTTTAATGGTAAAGGAGGTGCATTAGCATATACACGATGGGTCGAGAAGATGGAGTCAGTGATTGACATCAGTAACTGTGCAATCCACCAGAGGGTGAAATATTCTGCATGCTTGCTATCAGAAAAGGCATTGACATGGTGGAACATGCAGATTCAAGCAAGGACTAGAGAAGCAGCTGTAGGCATGACATGGGACGACTTTAAGGGACTATTGAAGGAAGAGTACTGCCCGGTTAATGAAATGCAAAAACTAGAGGACGAGTTTTGGCATCACTCTATGGTAGGGGCTGGTCATGCAACCTACACAGATCGGTTTCATGAACTAGCTAAACTAGTTCCTCATCTGGTTACCCCTGAATCCAAGAGGATTGAGAGGTACATCTATGGCCTTGTTCCCGAGATTCGTGGGATGGTGAAAACAACCGAACCTCCCACAATTCAGAGTGCAATATTGAGAGCAGGGACCCTAACATATGAGATGGTTAGGAATGGAACTTTGAAGATTAGTGATAAAAGGAAGGGAGCAGGTGAATCAGGCGAGCAAAAGGGTACAATGGTTGATAATAAGAGAGCAAAAGGATTTGCGGTAACAGTTTATGATCAGGGAAAGTATGAAGGTCCACATCCTAAGTGTAATAAATGTGCTTATCATCATCAGAGGTCTGAGCCCTGTCGAATGTGTACTAATTGCAATCAGAAGAGCCATTTTACAAATCAGTGTACAGCAACGGCAAGGCAAGTAGCACCGGTGAATGCGGGCAATATAAGAAACAACCAAAAGACATGCTTTGAGTGCAACAGCCCAAACCACTTCCGAGATACTTGTCCTAAGTTAAATAGGGCACAGAGACAAGTGCTAGATAGCCCAACTCTAGCCGTAATGCTTGAAGAAAATAACCCAAACCGTGAATACAATGTTAGTCCACCTCGGGGTCGAGCATACTATTTGGGTGCTAAGGAAGCCCGCAATGCGCAACGGGTACGTACCTTATCCTATCATATTATTCTATTCTAGTTCAAAATCTAGCTTTATTATGCCGTTATTAAGATAAGAGACCTAGACACACTAAACTTCGGGACGAAGTTTCCTGAAGGGGTAGAGACTGTAACAATTTGCAATTTCAGGTTAACTTTTATTCCCGAAAATTTCACTATTCACTTTTCACTATTCATCTCAGAAATTTTTATTTCATATTCTCGTAAGTTAAACTATTTTAACGATAATCCGAGAGTTTGACTCTCGTCGGATCATTTCTGCAAAAATCACAAAGCCGTGTCCGAGATTTACTTTTAGGTTTAAACGTCCTTCCAGCATCCCGATATATCCATAAAACATTATAAACAATAGAAATATGATTTTCTATCATTTTATGACAATTACAAAAGTTTTGGAATTTTACGTTTTTCAGTTCAGCGTTTTACGCGAATTACGCGTTTTAGACCCGTGTTTCCAGTTTTTAGCAGGGTTTTAGCACCCGATAGAACCTACCACTCATTTTATATTTTATTATGGACTATATTGACATGTTTAACAATACTTTCAAGTTTCATATTTTTACGATACCCGGTTTTACGTTTTGAGGCTTAATCATTTACGGTTAGCTTTTTACGGAGTCAAAATACACAAACTAAGCAAGATAGCACCAAGAGTCATCATCTAGTCACCTTATCCTCCTTCAAACCGCCAATGTGGGGGGGGGGAGTCACCATGGGTGGTTAAATCTTAACCATTGATCTCTAGGATAGTTACAAGTGTCTAAAACTAACCATGGTTAATTTCTAACCCAATATATGGTTAACTATTTTTCCTACCCTATAAATACCAAGCTAAAACACATATAAATCTTGCACCACACCTTCTTATAACCTTCAAGTCCTAAAACCTAAGGCACTTTTCTTATATTTTGTAAGAAAGTTAACTAGTTTTTGAAAGAAAACTAGTGTTTGATCTTCAATCTTGGAAATTTTCTAAGAAAAGTTGTTATAACTTTAAAGTCTCCAAAAAGACATCGTTATAATCTTCAAATAGCTTTGGACTTCAAGAAGGCGTCGTTATAATCTTCAAATAACCTCGGTTTATCATAGATTGCAAAGGAGAAAAGCTTATTCAATCAAAGTCCTAGTTCTTGTCCTAGTTTCCCTTTTTCATTAAGGCCAAAAGTTGTAAGCAAACCCTAACATACTTTCTTGTTAATTATCATTTTCATGCTCTTTGTGTTTCATTCATGCTATATATGGTCTTTGTATGGAGTTCATGATGTATAAAAATGGACAAAACAAGTATTAGTATACATATGTTAACTTATGACAAGTAAACAAGCAAACTAGTGATTTTTATGGAGAACCACGACCAAAATAGTATAACTTTGATATTTGACACTTACTTACTGTTAAAGAGGACTTAACAAGGAAAACATAGAAATTTGAATCACCCAAAACGAGTATCCGAGTCAAAAGTTATGACCATTTGAAGTTAGCGAAACCAAAACGGCAAAACTGCCCAAATAGCATTCTGATCAAATTTTGATTTTTAAAGTCCCTCTTCTGATCTGAGTCATCAAAAAGTTAAAACACGAAAGTTGTCCGGAACGACGTTTTCGTTCAGGAACAAAGAAGCTCGAGCCCTGAAAACGCTTTCCGAGTGATAATTTTCTTCAAAATCTTAACAGCCCATTTTAGACCAAAGTCACTATATTATAGTTATGATTTACTAAAACCAAGAGGTCTTATGACCTATAATCAAGACCACAACCATGGCTAGAGCCACGGTTGTGTCTCATGACCTTGGAACAAAGACCAAAGGTCATGGCTAGGCCATGACGAAATGACCATGTAAGATTACTTAGGCAAAAACATGAAACAAGGAATTAGGCGATAACTTGAACAAGCAATTTGGATCTACTTCACTTAAAAAGGAACCATGAGATATTACAAAGAGAAAATGGTCATACAAAACTTATGAAACTACCCCTAATAACAATCTTCATGTACAAATAAACTTTCCTAAGTTTATTCAAATATCGGACATGTAACTTTTCGGATCAAAACTTATACATTTATTATCAAATACTACAATAGTAGGGAGCCTCATGTGAGGAGTTCATTAAGTAAGCCGTCGAGATGAGTTGTGGATTTACAAATTAAAGTGTCCTGGCTCCTCGAACGTTTACTCCATGACTTCTGAATTATGTCGGCCCGAACGGTAGTAAGAGATATACAACTTATACATGTTTCATAAACCATTTATATTCAACGACTTACGCTATATACTAAGTACTACATCATGAACATTATGCAAGACATATATAGGCAATTCTTCGTATTCTTAGACGTTACTCCAAACCTAAGTCGCAACGTTCTATTATAGGCTGCTCTTAGAGACTTTCACGATTCGACTACCACTTTGATTTCACATCACTTAAGCTTAAGGTGAGTCATAGCCCCTACTCTTTTCATACTTGTTTTAACTCTTGGAGGGGATACATGCTCAACTACTTGCTTACTTGTACAAATACTCTTAAACATTTATACTTGATTGTGTTACACTTGATTGTCTTATACTTGATCGCATTATACTTGATTTTCATATCTACATGATTGCGTTATATTTAATTGTGAGACTTCCAGTGGCTCCAGATTAAGTTGCTGGATGACCATTGAGACTTCCGATGGCTCCAAATTAAGTTTTTTGATGACCATTAAGGCTATTGATACATCCTAACATTTGCGAATGTTGGATACATCATAAACGTGAGGTCTTCGGAGATGAAGTGTAGACTCACGACTAATTGCTAAACTGTTTTGATGAAATTATACATGTCTTTATTATACCATATATATTAGCAGTGGGTTGTGAACACACAGGTTGCAAATCTCTTACGGCGGGACTTGCAACTGAGTGGATTCTCAATGCCTTTGCTGTGTGAACATTCTTTAAGGCTTTTCAACTATTTTAAGACAAACTCTATGAACTCACCAACCATTGTGTTGACACTTTAGCATGTTTATCTCAGGTCTTTAAGGTGATAGTTGTTGCCTGGAGCATAGAGTCGCTTGGCATGTTTTGAAGACTTATGCTTTTATCTTTACCATTCGATATGTTTTAAAACTCTTATGTATTGTATTATGGAACTCAAGTTTGTAACTCGGAATTTATTAATCGAATGGTAACTTTTCAAAACGTCTCATTTAGAGTTCGTTTTCTATACCTTGTTCTTTGTATTATGAAGTAGCACCCCTATGACACAGTCTTTCGCTGCGATATTTTGGGGGTGTTACATAGTTAGATTCAAGGAAGAGAATGATGAGATTACTTACTAAATGCCCTATAAGATTGAACAATACCGCCTCCTATCAAACCTAGAAAAGGAACACAAGCAAGCAGTTTACTATAGGAACGATGAGGATAGACGTAGAGGAGTAGAATATGTTATGAATAGAATACTTGGTTTCTACAAAGAATGCTTGCAAATAGGTCCGGAATACAAAACTAATATTGGAGATGACCTAGAGAATGAGACCAACGATGAGGTCACGTAATTGCCCATGACCTTGAGTCTAGCTACAAGACTCGTAAAATAAAGAAAAGCGCTTCTTGGGAAGCAACCCATGTTTTGTGTGATTTTATTTTGTTTGATTGTTATTTGCTTCTGTATGCGTGCTTTATTTTATTGTTGGTAGATCATGTTTCAAAACTAAAATTGTGAAAATGCTTTATTTTCTCGTTTGACTTCGTCTTAACTTCATACGAAGGTATTTCGCAAAAGATAAGTGTAAGAGGAAACCCCAAATATGTTTTTAAGAAATGAAATTGATCATGATTCTCCACAATATTAAATGGACATGTGTATTAGTATTTGTTAGAGTCAAATGCTTGTATCGAGTCATAATGATGTTTTGCAGGATTTTCCTGGAAGTAGGACATAAGTTTTTCCAGAAATTTTCTGGAAACTTAACGTAAAGATTTCTGCAGGTCACTTCTGACGGCGTCAGGAATTAATCCCTAACGGCGTCATGTGTAAAATTCTGGAAATTTTGCTAGTTTTGTTTTTCTAACGGAGTCTTGAAGTTTTTGTTAATGCTTTAGTTTTATAAACTCCAGGAAATCTGCAAACATTCATTCCACAAGCATTATATCTTACATTGTTTTCTAGGATTTGTTAGTATATGTAGATTGCTGCCGATTTTACGCGAGGTTGCCTTGTTTGTTTTCTCAGGTTTAACAGGTTATATATGACAAGAAGATGATTTATTTTTCTGGAATGGAAGCTTTGATTGTTCATTTTCTTGGAGGAAGATCTAACCTTGTTACCACACTATCCACACCGAATAAATCAGGGGAGTATTTGATTTCATTCTTTTACCTGTTTCACTTTTACATTCTTTAATTGAACATTGCGGATAATGTTCATCCTAAGTGTAAGGGGAGGGTAAATGATGATACCTTATAGGATACACATTCACTTGAGTTTGTTTTTTTGATGGTAGGTGTGTAATAAAACCAAGAGAAATACTTGTCAGTGTAATTTTAGTGCCAAATTTAAAATTTTTTACAACATTTAGGAGTGAAACTTTAGCCTTAGCAAGCGTCTCATGGATAGGAGTCGTATAACTAGCACAAAACCGTACTATTCAGAAAAATTTTCCACCCAAATAGGTGAGGTTCTCCTTTAGATTTGATAGGAAAAGCATTCATTATTAGTGCTTATGAGTGTACCGATAGCATTTAGATTCTAGAACTTGCGTTAGTGATGCATCCAAGACCGCTAGTGAGACTACATTCGTGTGGTAGGATTTACTACATGATTAGAGGCATTAGGATCACCCTTCTGTTAAACCCGTATCATAGTTACTTGACCATTTAAGTCATATTACTTGGCTAGTAAAGTCAATTAATTTTCCCACACCTTAGCGTTGTACTCATTTTTAGTACACGAAACCCCTAGTATACCCTTCCGAGCCTATCTTTTCGTTTCTAACTTTAAGCATCTTACTTAAAGGAAGAATTTGTTATAACCCACTTAAATGTACACCCAAATCGCCTTAGCCTTTCGTGCATGCACTCATCTTTAGTGCATTATTGTTATTTGTTTAAACCCTTAGTTAATTATCTAATTGATTTCATGGTTGCTAAGTCGAGTCATATCCTTGTACATATTGTTTTGGGATGATTGGGACTCATGGGTAAAGTACTTGCGTTATGGAGTAATGGAGAAAACATCATTTATTACCCCCATATGTGCGTTAATCATAAAAAGTACTCCAAGTGTTTTGATTATCTTAATTCGAGTCATTAGATTAGTTTATTGTAAAGTATGTAAAAATTCAAGTGTAAGGGGAATGTACATTCCCTATGATATAATATTTTGGATGGTAGGGTAAGAGTGTATGCAAAAAAAAAAAAAAAAAAAAAAAAAAAAAAAAAAAAAAAAAGAGAAAAAACATACGGACTACCATCCTGTTTCATTCTATGTTTGTTTTATTTTTTGATTATTTTTCATTCAATAGCTTAAGTCGAGTCTAGTCTTGGCTTAGCAACGCCATATTGTACATGTAATTAACCAAGATGATTAACTCGCCATGAGTAAAGATTGCCTTTATCCAACAAAACCGTGTATTCCATATCCCTACACCTAACGTTATAACCCTTTGAAAGACCTCTTTGATAGTTTATCCTAGGTGCTTACACCATGTAGTGGAGGTTTGATCCTTTCCCAAGCCTATGGTAATCTATTTTGCTATGACAGGTAGTGAGAGATGTTATCTATTTCCATATTGTGATATATATTTTGTTACACCCGAGAGATGTGAGTATCTAAACACTATTTGTGAGGTGCTAGTGTATGACCTCCGTGCTTGTCTTTAGTCAATAGTGGAACGATTATTTGTTGTAATTACTTTTATATTAGTGTTAAATGACCCCTAACTTGTATTTTGATTAGAATAAAAGCGCATTTGCATGAGGACAAGCAAATCTCAAGTGTAAGGGTATTTGATGAGGCGAAAAATCAACCATTTTTAGGGGGTCATTTTAGCCCGGATTCGAATTTATTTGATCAAATATTGCCTTAAATCGTTCCTTTTGTCATTTTAGGTACTTTTGGAGTGAATTCTGGAAAAGGAAGCATTTCGGACGTTTTTGGAGCATAAAAGTGAAAAAACGGCAAAGTATTAATTTTCCTTGGTGGGAACAGTACCTGACGGCGTCAAGAGTTCTCAAGTGACGGCGTCAAGAGTAATACAAGAGGTGGAAGTGGATAGAGTCCGTGACGATCCAGAAGAGTTTTGCACTATGGACATGACGGCGTCACCATAGGCCGTCATGGTCCAAATAAGAGTGACGGCCCAGAGTAGAATTGCACATGACGGCGTCAAAAGTGGATCTAGGCAATCCGGTTTCATTATGGGCGGCGAGTTGACGGCGTCAGAATTTCCTACTTGACGCCGTCACCCTGTAAAATCTATATATAGTTTTGTAATTTTCATTCATTAGAGAGGAACAAGTATGGTGTAACTTTGGAGAGAAACACTAGTCCGAATATTACAGCTTTTTCAAGGGTTTTTACCCTTTGAAACCTTTCATGTTCAATTAAGATAAATACTCTTTCAATTCATTCAATATGTCTATGTGTTGTTTGAATATATCTTACACTTGTCTTGAATTTAACATGCTTGGCTAGATCTCTTGTGTGTTTGCTCAGATGTAGTGAAACCTAGATGTTAATTATGGGTTGATTGTTTGTTTATAGTTGTTACGGATGATTGTATTCGATGTTAGGCTTAGGAAAACTGGCAGACTTCCATTGGTGACATGCTTGAACGTCTTAAGAAACATGATCAGAGGTGTACTATGATTTTTAGTTGTATTTAATGCGTAGGAGAATTCTAATGATCCCATGTTAGGAGCTTCTAACGGCTCGACATAGGAGTGAAGTAGGATCCTATAGAGTTAGGGAATATTGTACACGGCCCTACGACTAGTATTAAGGAATACGACCCGTCATCCATGCAATTGTAACAAACTATCAAACTGTAAAAGATATCTAGGGAGTAATGAAACCTAAGTAAACACAACTCTCCCTATTATTGTTCACACCACTAGTTTAATTAGATTTCATTTCATTTTTGTTATTTTATTTTGATTGCATCTTAGTTATTGGGTTAGTTGATTAGCAACTAATTCCGCCCACTCTTCCAAAAAATCAAGATTTTTATTTGCTTTTATAAAATATAAAAAATACAAAAAGAATCATCCCTCACCTCTAGACCTAGTTTTTAGGCTTTCTAATCCTAGCGACACTAATCCTGAGTTGAACGATCAATCCCCCGGTACTTGTCACTATACTATACTACAATGATCAGGTACACTGCCTGGTGGGGGTTGTAAGCTTCTCGAGATCCCTCAAGAGGTAAAGCCTGGTGCGATTCCCACGTATCAAGATCCAAGTGTGTCTTAATGTGAAGAATCTAGTGAACGGGAATGCTCGTTCACGTAAAGGCTTAGATCGTGTGTCGATCTAAGTAGGACAAGAGTGCTTGTTCGTGTGGCCACGTGGGCCGTGGTGTAGATTGGTTCTAGCTAGGATTAGAACTCGGCATTCCGCTTTGTGTCGTTAAACCTTGTATAAGCTTGTGTACGGATTGCTCCGCCTGAAGGAGTGTCTTGATATAGTGATTGATAACTCTCGAGTGTGGTACTCGGGGAGTGGAGTAGGACGGAGGAGTGAGCTTCGTGCCGAACCACTATAAATTGCCACATCTCTTTGGTTATGTTCTTTCCTTACTCTTTATATTACATGTTTGTTTATATTTACTAGTAGCTAAATTGATATCACACAACTAGTAGAATTCAACAAGTTTGCAAATGTAAATTAACCGGACAGAAAACAGCGAAATGCTTTAGAAAGTTTAAAAGAAGCGGTGAAAGTATTCAACCCCCCCCCCCTTCTAATTTCTACAGCTTGCCTTTCTAATCTTGATAAAATGCTTGAAAGATGTGAAGCTGCACATCTGGTTCTTAACAGGGAAAAATGTCATTTCATGGTGACTGAAGGAATTGTTCTTGGACACAAAATTTCGAGTTCAGGAAAGGAGGTCGATAAAGCTAAAATCATTGTTATCACCAAATTACCACCTCCAACTAACGTCAAAGCCATTAGAAGTTTCTTAGGACATGCTGGTTTTTACCGTCGTTTCATCAAAGATTTTTCCAAAATATCTCGTTCTATGACAAACTTCTTGAAAAAGATTTTGTTTTTGACTTTAACGTGGATTGCATTAAGGCTTTCGAAATGTTGAAAAGTCAGTTGACTAGTGCACCCATTATGGTTTCACCTAATTGGTCACTACCATTCGAGCTTATGTGCAATGCATGTGATTTTTCCGTTGGAGCTATTTTAGGACAACGTGAAGGAAAACATTTCCGCCCTATATACTTCGCTAGCAAAACATTTAATAATGCTCAACAAAATTACACGGTTACGGAGGAAGAATTGTTAGCCGTTGTTTTTGCTTTTGACAAATTTAGATCTTATCTTGTGCTTTCTAAAATGATTGTGTTCACCGACCATTCAGTACTCAAATATCTTTTTACCAAACAAGATGCAAAACCGCGTCTTATTCGATGGATTTTACTACTCCAAGAATTTGACATAGAAATCAAAGATAAGAAAGGAGCAGAAAATCTAGCTGCTGATCATTTGTCTCGTCTTGAAAATCCAAATCTGGAAGAGTTAAAGTAAAATGAAATTGATGATTATTTTTCAGGATGAAACTCTCATGATTGTTGACACGGTTGATGAAAAGGAAATACCATGGTTTGTAGATTTTGCAAATTATCTTGTTGGGAAAATTCTAAAGAAAGGTTTAACATATGCCCAACGAAGTAAATTCTTCTCTGAACTTAAACAATCTTATTGGGAAGAACCCTATCTTTCCAAGATGTTTCCCTATGGGAGGATCAGAAGATGTGTTTACGGTGCCGAAACTAGGAGAATTCTTGATGAATGCCATCATGGCCCAACTAGGGGACACTATGGTCCTTCCACCACAGCCAAAAAAGTTTTTGATGCTGGATTCTATTGGCCGAAAATTTTCAAAAAAGCTAATACTCTCGTTCAAAACTGTGATTCTTGCCAATGATCCAGTAGTCTTTCGCATAGAGACGAAATGCCTCAAAAGAGCATTCAAGTCTGTGAAATATTCGATATTTAGGGAATTGATTTTATGGGACCATTCCCTAAATCACACAAGTATGAATACATTCTCGTTGCTATCGATTACGTTTCCAAATGGGCTAAAGCCGAAGCTCTACCCACTAATGATGCACGAGTTGTTGTAAATTTTTTCAAAAAGCTTTTTGCTAGATATGGAATTCCTAAAGCTTTAATCAGTGACAGAGGAACTAATTTCTTTAATAAACAAATGGAGAAAACCATGAAATGTTATGGGGTTCACCATCATTTTACCATAGCTTATCATCCACAAACCAGTGGTCAAGTCAAAAACATCATTAGAGCTTTAAAAAGAATACTCGAAAAAACGGTTAAGGACAATCCTTCCGTTTAGTTGAGGAAACTCGATGACGCTCTGTGGGCATTTTTCACTGCTTACAAAACACCAATTGGCACAACACCATACAGACTTTTGTATGGGAAAACATGTCATTTGTTGTTCGAAATTGAACACCATGCTTATTAGGCATTAAGAAGCTGTATTCCTAATCTCGAAATAGCTGGAGAAAAGAGATTCTTGCAACTGCATGAACTCGATGAATTAAGGATTCAAGCCTACGAGAATTCCAAGCTATACTAAGCCAGAACCAAAGCTTATCATGACAAAAAGCTTAGCATTAGAAAAGAATTCAAAGTTGGAGATAAATTTCTGCTATTCAACATGAAATACAAGTTTAAAGCTCCTAAGCTAAAACCAAAATGGTTCGACCTTATATAGTGAAACATGGATATCCGTCCGGATATGTTGAAATATATGACAAACTAAGTTTCATTGTTAATGGTCACGGAGTTAAATTGTATTATGATAAGGAGAAAATAAACGAGATTTCAATTCAAGAAATTCCGCCTAAATCCGAATATGAAGCTATCACATTCATGACGCCCTTCCCAAATGGTTACAAGGAGATGATGCCTTGGGCCCATGAAACTGGTTTTATCTATGATGCTCTTCCTAGAGCATGAGAAAAAGTTAAATTGGAAGATATAGATGAAACTAGAGAGGGAATAGTGATAGGAAACATGGTGTATATTCCAAAATTTTCAAGAAAGAAAGCTAAGATTGCACCAACGTAGGCGATGCGAAGTTTGAGTCAGGCTGATGACTTGTTAATAAAATAAGCGCTTCTCGGGAGGCAACCCGTGTGTTTGCTATTTTTCATTCTTATTTTATTTTTAGTGACTATGCCACAAAGTCTTTAACTACTTGGTCAAACTTAAGTGTGGGGGTGTCTCACTAATTTGAGTAAAACATATTCTAGTTTGTTTGTTTTGTTTTTTTTTTTTATGATTACTACAGGTAATGATTACGAAGTTTGGATGCTTGGATCAAATAATAAAAATGAAGTCGGAAAATATGGTTTATTCTCTTATTTCCCTATTTTCATACTTTGAAGTTCATTTTTCACATTGAGGAAAATATTTAACTTAAGTGTGGGGGTGGGGGGGGGGGGGTGAATAGGAAAATAAGAATAATTTGTAAATTTCGAGCTTAACTTTAACTTTTGATTGCCCTTGTGATATAGTTATTTGACATTTTCAGGATAATATATTAGAATAACTGGATCTATCCACTTGGTAAAACCTATAATTTTTTTTGAAAAATTGAGATGTGTCCTGATTAATATTGCAATCCCTTCCGGGATCGATAATATTTGCTAGCACATTTTATAGCCTTTCCACTAAATTGTGAGGATTTGAGCATACATCTTTTATGCTTAATTATGTTTGCTATGAGTGTGCCAGTGATCTTATTTATTCTAGAACTTATGTTTGTAAATCATTTCGAGACCATTGTGAGATCACATTTCGTATGTGATATAAGTGTATATGCGTGATAAGAGGCAACCTTAGGATTTAACCAAAATAGCCTTCCGTATTGATATTTAGCTAGTTACATTGACTAGTTAACTGTAACACCCCCATTTTCACGGATCGCAGCGGATTAAGTGTTTGGGATATTACTTCATGGAAACAAAGACAAGATAATAGAAAACAACTCGAAAAGAGACGTTTTTGGAAAAGGTGTTATCATTCATTTATTCATCAGAGTTTTTACAGTAAAAGATATTCCATTGTAAACTTGATATCAAGCATAAGGGTATAAATACATCCCTATGTATTCATCCCTTAACACACTTGATTTCAAAAGAAGGCCAAACTTCTTCTTTTCCTCACTTGTTCATAGGTCAACGACCGAAACCCCAAGAAAAGGGATTTGCAAGTAACCTTGAACATTACAAAGTGTTTGGTAAATCTATTGTGATCAAGAACTAGCATTCACATTGAATCGCTAATAGTACGTGTGTACAACAACGTGATATAGCCATACTATTGGTTATATCTTGGATTGAAAAACAAAAAGGTAAGGGTTTATTCGTGTAATCCACATAAACCCTAATTAGGGTTCATAAATTGATGATTGCTTTAATTGATTCTTGTTCGGGCTAGAATCACTACGGTATGTTTACTATTTATATTAGATTAATTAATTATATGTTATATGATCTTGTTATAATGCTTCCGCATATGCTTACTTGATGTTATTGGTTTATTTATATGATTGTCATGATATTCTAATTCAACAGTACCAAAAGAGAGGTCCCTAAAATACGTTTTAAAAGCAAAAGATGAATGATACCTATAATGGACATCCTCATGTCCAGTGCCACTCTGTGCCAGGGTCCCTAAATGCTCATATACCTAGGATAACATGCTTAAAGAGTCAACACGAAGGTTGAGTGAGAGTCATAGGTTTAAGTAGATAGAGAGTGAATACAAGTTCCATAGAGTTCTCTAGAAACCCTATGTGTGGAAAAGTTTTAGAGATAGCGGGTCTATTGCACTAAGCTCATAAACCACACGTTAACGATCCAGATCATGGGGTCTACAGACAAAACCATGATGGGACGGGAAGGATAACTTACCAAAGTTAATCCTTTAGAGAGGGTTCAAATATAATACTTATTGGTACCCTCTAGAGAGAAGTAGTACCGGCGGGAGTTGTCAAACTCCAATAGATCTATCAATTATATTGGCGTTCACTTGTGTAAAATAACATAAACGATTAGATTCATGGATTTTGTTATCTAAGGGTGGCAGATAGTTTACTCGTGCAACAACCAAAGAAAAAGACTTGTATTCGACTTAAAGTATGTATCCCCCTCACAGGGTTGTAAAGCATTTAAAAGTGAGGCTATGAAAACTCAACTGGGTCAAAGGTGTAAAACCCGAAAACCCGTTTTGCCTAAATTCCCATATAATTTGAAATTTTCATAAGTTTTGCGAAATAAACCTAGGTATATGAACCTTATAAATTGGAAACTACAAATGCATAATATATTACTTATAAAATAATACTAATTCGGCACACAATTGTTTCTAATCTCAAATTTTAACACGTTTTGTATGTCACTTACTTTATCAAATTATTTTATTGATTACACAAAATAAACACATGTAAAACTAGGTTTAGATAAATGATAAAAATGAACTAGTCTTGGTCTTCCACAGGAAAAGGGCCGATTTGTTTTGCTACTCAACGTCACACGAGTAATAAGTAACAATAGGTCCAAGTTCATTTTAAGTGTACCTAATATAATGTAAATTAATGATGGGCTCTCATTTGAAAAGGTTGTACATGAATCAGTCACCCTTTATCCCATTTTGCTCGGCATTTCCATCTCATTTCCCACTATATCACAACTGATTCTCATATTTTCACTCTCACATAAACCCTACAATACAAAATACTAAACGGCAGCTCCTTGGTTTTCTTCAAGAAGTTCTGGTATGAAAGTCTTCAGCGGGATCGCGATCGAATTTGTTGTGTGTCCTAGCTTCGTTGTGAAGGTGGGGTGGTGATCGGTTAATACTTGGTGTGGTCGTGGGTAGTATTGGGTTCGAAGGGTGGTGATTCGTGGGTTCCTTTTTAGTGTTTCCTTTAGTCTCGTTCTCAGCCTTGAAGGTACACCCATCTCCTTGTTCCTATTCTTTCGACCTACATGAAACATACACACACTGAAAACATGTAAAACAAATCGTTTTTTTGGTTAAGCATAAAGAATGAATAGCAAATAGAGACGCAACCTGAAATCACGAACCATTGATACATATATGTCGATCTAAATTCTGTTTTGTGGCTTCAAAAATGTTGAATATCTACGCCTATGTGAAATCATTTTGTGTCGTGTGTGGTGGAATGTTTTTGGTATTTCGTTTTCAGCCCGTGGTCGACCCTAAATACAAATGATACGAGTCCTAATAACTGTTAATAATGATCATTATATGAGGTATAAACCTTAAGCGTATAATCTGTGATCGAGGGGGTTGTGGGTACGAATTGTATGTAAATGTATATATGTTGTGTCTCGTTATCATGCATGTGCATGAAGGATTTTGTGTGAGGGTCATATTTGTGAATGTTTCCTGAGTCGAACCTGCTCATTATTATGACAATCTAAAAACGTTTTCAAGATATGAACTGATCTTAATAATACGAAATCAAAGAGTAGGCGTTGGGATTGTTTAAGTTTTATTAATTCATGTTGGCTCAGTTTTGTGTTTGAATGTGAATGGGTAGACTAATGGTTTCTGTTCGAGTGTGGTTGGAGAAAGTGTGTTTATTCGAATGTGTGTGCATGCATGGGATTTTTAGTTTATGTTAATGATGTGGTCGTGTAGTTGGAGCATGAATGAGATACGTATGAGATCAAGTTTTATAAACCTTGTATGCACGACAAATTTTTGTAACAAATGGAAACATAAGTATGAGTATGCTAGTTGTGTCGTGTATGTTAACTTATGGTATAATTTTATCACGGTCTAAAATTAATGAGGTCGGAAATATGTTTATATAAATTGTGAAACGACGGAGTCCTAAAACGGTCATTTGACATTTATTTACATTTTAAACCCTAAAGTTAAATATTTTACATATTTAAATATTAAACTTGGTTAATTTACATTTTGACCCTAAACTTTACTAAATTGTCATATTTAACCCTAAACTATTATAATAGTCATTTTAACCTTAAATATTATTAATTGTCCATTATAACCTTTAAGTATCAAAGTTACTAATTCGGGAAACTTACTAATTCAGGAAAAATGCTATCAATAGAAAGTTACTTGAAATGGTTCAGTTTACTTAAAGTAGAAACTTACTATATTTGACAAGTTACTAAAAATGGAGTTTCTAAAAATAGAAAGAAACCAAAAAGGAGTAATCTAATTTAAAATGAGCTCATAAGTAATAAGACGATCATTAATTCGTGTAGATTCGCTGAAGAAGGAGTAACTTTCGATCCTTATGTTTCTGATATGGTTTCATTTGTGGTATAAGGTACAGATATTCTTCCCTTTTCAGTAGGGACTTCTCATGACTTTTTTTCGATCCTTGACACTGCTAAGATTCCCTTCAGTTATGCCATTGCTATGTTCCCCATTTGATATGATTGATATGATCCATTTGATATGATTCGTTGATATGATCTATTTGATATGAGCCTTGCTATGATACCTCTGATTTGATTCTGATTTGCTATCCACTTTGATTATGATTATGTGATTGCGAGATTCTGTTATATTATGCTTTGGGAGCATTCTGTTCTGTCATGCTCTGGGAGCATTTTGTTATGGATAGCCTTGCTTTGTTTGTTCTGATATGTTCTGTTCTGATGCCCGAGTTTTTAGTCTACTCATGGAGGTACCATGGGCATGTCATTGAGGCACCAATGGCATGATACTATCTAGGGCGGTGTGATTAGTCCCCGGCGTCCCCGTCTGATTATGATATGATATGAGATCTCTTGGCCACTTTGTATATGATTTGTTTGTGGGGGGCGTATGGATGCATCCTAGGATTTGTTTTGATATGATATGATATGATATGATACGATTTGGTTTGGTAACTGGCTGTACGTGCCTTGTACCCCTTTCACGGCTGGTACATTGGAGCTAGCTACTCGATGTACACCCTATGAATTGACGGATATGTGATTATGTGATTAGACCTATTCGAGTGTCTCTGATAGGTCGGCTCGTGGCTTTCCTTTATTTCTTATGTCCATTCGAGTGTCTCTGGTGGACAAGCCTTTGTTGATACGTGCTCTTTTATTCTTGTTACTATATGACTCATATTATCACTTGACTCTTCATACTCATTATTCATTTGACTTATGATATTTCTTCAGTTATCGTTGATCTTTTATGCATTTGACAGATGATATTCATTTTTGCAGGAGCTTATGATTTCCTTTCCCTATACTTTTATACGTTTTGATTATTCGTTTTGTTATATATCTGTTCACTGGGCTTTTTAAGCTCAGCCGCATTTCTTTTCTTCCGCGGCAGGTTTTAGGTTGGAAGCTGGGTTTGAGCGAAGAGTGCATAGGAGCATTTAGTGGACTACCCTGATGATTAGACAACCATTTGTTTTGGATTAAACTTGGTTTAGCTTCAGTTAGATTTAGTTATTTTGTATTGCAGTTTTGGATTTCATCTTGTATAGAGTTAGTATTTTCCTTATTATCTTAGAATACCTTTGTAACTTTCATGTTTATAAGTCTTCCGCTTGCGTTAGTATGTTCTGATTTGGCACCATAATGTGACCTTTTGACCCATGTCGGGTTGAGGTGCTATAATTATGGTATCAGAGCTAAGGCTGCGAATTGTAGTACCTAAATTATGGCCTATGAGTTTTGGACCCTTAGGTTTGCACCTTAAACGCTTTAGGAATAACTTTGGAAGGTTTTGCCATAAGTTTCTCCTTTTAAGAGCTTTATTATGACCGGTGAGGATCGGGTAGATATATGATCAGACTTTGCTTTTCTTGCTTCCGCTTTACTCGTATTTATGCCTTTGCTTTTCGTTAAGCTCATACTAGATCATTCGTTTCGGAGACTTAGAAGGCTTATCAGGATTCATGACATGTGTTAGGATGCCTTTAGACTTCGTAGTATGCCATATAATTTTCATTTCCTGGAGTTATCACTTTCTTTTGAACTTCAATTCTTGATTTGTTTGACATTTGTTTAGATGCCTTTCGTTCGTTTGGAGAATCGCGTATGTATGAATCCTACGTGTTCGACACACACTATGACTTCTCCTTGCTTTTAATTCTTTCTTCATTGTTGATTTTTGACCATACCTATTCTACCCCTATGAACGTTTGGTGACTTTTCATCTTGTATATTCGAATTGTCCGATGCGTTCTGGAGATATTTGGAGACAATTTTGTTGTGCTAATCTGTTTACATTAGAGATGTTCGATTCGATGTTATTCTGGATTTTGATTTTTGCCTGAGTATTATGATGATGACGACTGTCACTTTATGTTTGTCACCTTTGACGTTTTGTGAAGTTCATATTCTACACCATGATTCTTAACCTGATAATCTTTTATAACCACCTTGTTCTGAAACTCGTGCGTTGATTTCCCCACTGCTGTGAAGATACTTCTCTGATGAAACTTGCCTCGAGAGTTATTTGATTTGTTTGAAACGTTCATTGTGTATCCTTGTGTGTTTTTGTTTTATTCGTGGAGGAGAATGATGATGGTATTTATTGTTGGAAGCTGAATCGTGTCTTATTTTGTGAAAGGTTCGATACACTCTTAGTATTTCCTTTCGTATTTGTGTGTGTAATGCCAATTGTATTGGTTACCTTTCCGACTATTCCTATGGATTTGATAAATCGTGCCTTTCATGAATACTTGGACAAATTGTCATAGTATGACATGTTAGTGTGTTCAAAGACAAAAGAGAAACACGAGAATCATCTTCGTTTTCAGTGTTGAATTTCTACGATGGAATGAAGCAGTTGAAGTGAATGGTCTTATCAACTCTATTCATCTTAGTTGTACTAATATGTATAGAGTCTTGAAGCAGGAGCTGGGAGGGATGGTATGAAGATGGTGGTGACTACATCGGAGATTTCCAAGCACAGGAGGAAGGACAACATGAGTGGAGTTACAGTGGAGCATTGACTAGGATGGCTTGCTTAGAGGATTGGCAGAGATTTCGTTTGGTAGTAGATTATTCAAGCTACATGACGCGCCTACAAAAGATCGTGACCGAGAATTGCATTTTGGTTCACACTTTTAGAAGAAATATAGAAGAATTAGACGTCTTAGCATTTGAGGGAGTTTTGGTTCGCGACGTGTTAGATCTTGGATTTATTTTATTCCGCATGATTATTCTATCTCTTCGGTTATGCCTTTTGATACGTTTTGATACTCTAGTTTGTGATTTTGATCGTCAGTACGAATATGTTACCCATCACTTTATGAGACTTTTGATATGTTGGATGATTCCATTTGTGCTCCTATGATTTTGGCAAGTTCCTTTGTTCATTAAGGATTTGGTAGGAGTTGATTAAGTTTATCGATTAGTACTATCTCTGTATTTGGTTCGTAGGTGTTTGTGTTTCTGGTATCTCTTTGAGAGATTTCCATTATCATCTGTCATCTGTCATCTGCTACACAGTTGATTCGCATTCGTTGCATCAGAATTGTTACAATTTGTGTTCTGTGGAGAGCCTGGGGCTATCCAAGTTTGTCGGGATCGAGTCATGAGAAAACATTCTGTTTGTGAAGATTCTGTTAAAAGGACCTCCCCGAGTGTGAGGTTAATTGTTGTCGTTATTTTGTGATTTGCTACATCTATGTCTAACTTTTGCGACTTCAATTTTCGTGGACGAAAATTTTATTTTTAGAGGGGAAGAATTGTAAAACCCGAAAACCCGTTTCGCCTAAATTCCCATATAATTTGAAATTTTCATAAGTTTTGCGAAATAAACCTAGGTATATGAACCTTATAAATTGGAAACTACAAATGCAAAATATATTACTTATAAAATAATACTAAGTCGGCACACAATTGTTTCTAATCTCAAATTTTAACACGTTTTGTATGTCACTTACTTTATCAAATTATTTTATTGATTACACAAAATAAACACATGTAAAACTAGGTTTAGATAAATGATAAAAATGAACTAGTCTTGGTCTTCCACAGGAAAAGGGCCGATTTGTTTTGCTACTCAACGTCACACGAGTAATAAGTAAGAATAGGTCCAAGTTCATTTTAAGTGTACCTAATATAATGTAAATTAATGATGGGCTCACATTTGAAAAGGTTGTACATGAATCAGTCACCCCTTATCCCATTTTGCTCGGCATTTCCATCTCATTTCCCACTATATCACAACTGATTCTCATATTTTCACTCTCACATAAACCCTACAATACAAAATACTAAACGGCAGCTCCTTGGTTTTCTTCAAGAAGTTCTGGTATGAAAGTCTTCAGCGGGATCGCGATCGAATTTGTTGTGTGTCCTAGCTTCGTTGTGAAGGTAGGGTGGTGATCGGTTAATACTTGGTGTGGTTGTGGGTAGTATTGGGTTCGAAGGGTGGTGATTCGTGGGTTCCTTTTTAGTGTTATATGTTTATATAAATTGTGAAACGACGGAGTCCTAAAACGGTCATTTAACATTTATTTACATTTTAAACCCTAAAGTTAAATATTTTACATATTTAAATATTAAACTTGGTTAATTTACATTTTGACCCTAAACTTTACTAAATTATCATATTTAACCCTAAACTATTATAATAGTCATTTTAACCTTAAATATTATTAATTGTCCATTATAACCTTTAAGTATCAAGTTACTAATTCGGGAAACTTACTAATTCGGGAAAAATGCGATAAATAGAAAGTTACTTGAAATGGTTCAGGTTACTTAAAGTAGAAACTTGCTATATTTGACAAGTTACTAAAAATGGAGTTTCTAAAAATAGAAAGAAACCAAAAAGGAATAATCTGATTTAAAATGAGCTCATAAGTAATAAGACGAACATTAATTCGTGTATATTCGCTGAAGAAGGAGTAACTTTCGATCCTTATGTTTCTGATATGGTTTCATTTGCGGTATAAGGTACAGATATTCTTCCCTTTTCAGTAGGGAATTCTCATGACTTTCTTTCGATCCTTGACACTGCTAAGATTCCCTTCAATTATGCCATTGCTATGTTCCCCATTTGATATGATTGATATGATCCATTTGATATGATTCGTTGATATGATCTATTTGATATGAGCCTTGCTATGATACCTCTGATTTGATTCTGATTTGCTATCCACTTTGATTATGATTATGTGATTGCGAGATTCTATAATATTATGCTCTGGGAGCATTCTGTTCTGTCATGCTCTGGGAGCATTTTGTTATGGATAGCCTTGCTTTGTTTGTTCTGATATGTTATGTTCTGATGCCCGAGTTTTTAGTCTACTCATGGAGGTACCATGGGCGTGTCATTGAGGCACCAATGGCATGACACTATCTGGGGCGGTGTGATTAGTCCCCGGCATCCCCGTCTGATTATGATATGATATGAGATCTCTTGGCCACTTTGTATATGATTTGTTTGTGGGGGGCGTATGGATGCATCCTAGGATTTATTTTGATATGATATGATACGATTTGGTTTGGTGACTGGCTGTACGTGCCTTGTACCCCTTTCACGGCTGGTACATTGGAGCTAGCTACTCTATGTACACCCTATGAATTGACGGATATGTGATTATGTGATTAGACCTATTCGAGTGTCTCTGATAGGTCGGCTCGTGGCTTTCCTTTATTTCTTATGTCCATTCGAGTGTCTCTGGTGGACAAGCCTTTGTTGATACGTGCTCTTTTATTCTTGTTACTATATGATTCATATTATCACTTGACTCTTCATACTCATTATTCATTTGACTTATGATATTTCTTCAGTTATCATTGATCTTTTATGCATTTGACAGATGATATTCATTTTTGCAGGAGCTTATGATTTCCTTTCCCTATACTTTTATACGTTTTGATTTTTCGTTTGTTATATATCTGTTCACTGGGCTTTTTAAGCTCAGCCGCATTTCTTTTCTTCCGCGGCAGGTTTTAGGTTGGAAGCTGGGTTTGAGCGAAGAGTGCATAGGAGCATTTAGTGGACTACCCTGATGATTAGACAACCATTTGTTTTGGATTAGACTTGGTTTAGCTTCAGTTAGATTTAGTTTATTTTGTATTGCAGTTTTGGATTTCATCTTGTATAGAGTTAGTATTTTCCTTATTATCTTAGAATACCTTTGTAACTTTCATGTTTATAAGTCTTCCGCTTGCGTTAGTATGTTCTGATTTGGCACCATAATGTGACATTTTGACCCATGTCGGGTTGGGGTGTTACATAAGGTAAGTATGGTAGGGTTTAGACAGCTCACTCACGTATCCTGGAGTAGTGTAGGTGTGTGTGTATGTGTAGTCTTAGTCTAGGTTTTTAATTAATCACTCTTAAGGTTTCTAGATATAACATAACACCGTTTGGGCCATCATAATTCAGCAGTATAAGACTCCTCACATGAAGCTCCCTACTATTGTATTATGTTATCAATATAATACCGTTCGGGCCATCATAATTCAGAAGTTAATACTCCTCACATGAAGTTCCCTACTATTGAGTTATGTTGTTATTAAGTTTTAGTTATAACATAACACTGTTCGGGCCATCATAATTCATAGGTCACACAATAATCGTTTGAGGAGACTGGGCACTTTAATTCGTAAACCTAGCAAACTCGTCAAAACAAAATATCCACATGATACCCCTCACATGAAGCTCCCTAGTATTGTGTTATGTTTCTAACTCAAAATAGGTTTTTGTACTTTATATGAAAATAGTCCGTTTATACCCTTCAAGTTTACATATTTACACTTTCTACCCTAAACTTATAAACTTATAACATTTAAGCATATAACTTTCTATCTTTTACACAATTAGTCCCTATACATATATATTTTAAAGAAATGGCATAAATGGTCATTAAACTACACTAACTTTTAATAATTACCCTTTATACCCTTAACTTAACAATATGTTGGGAAATATACCATCAGTGGAAACTCATTCCCACTGATAGGCTAAGCTGATAACCACTGCTGAAGAATTGTACTAACAATGGAAACTCATTACCACTGCTAGCACAATATATTACCACTGCTTAGTTTATCTGTTGTGTATATGGGTAGTAGATAAGTATAGAAAAGATTTAGTGAATATATTATTTGTTCAGCATAATACTTATGTTGTATAGGACTCCTTGTGTCCTATAAAAGGAGGTCCTAGGTTTAGGTTTACATATACGTATTCATTAGCCAAAGCTTCAAGGTTGTAACCCTAGTGATAAGTCAAGATCACTCGTATTATTATCTTGAATAATATTGAAGCTAAATGTTTGTTTAATTCTTTGTTCATTACTGTTACACATTCATACAATCCATACATATTACTAAAACACATCTTCTAAGTACTGTATAGTAAATTCCACGTGTTATAAAGTATATACTCAAAGTATCTATCTAACACAAGGTGTGTGTTTAGATCCATCACAATATTTGCAAAACTAGTCCTTATAAGTTTATAACTTATTTTACTTTTTATCATAAGGTTTTAGAACTTTTCAAAAAGGGTCTTTATGCTTATACCTTCTAAGAAATGTTAAAAACATTCTCTAAACTTCATATTTTCAGAATTTTACCATATATACCCTTATGCATGAAAACTATTGCAAAACTAGTCCTAAAATCAAGTAAACTATATTTTTATGAATCAACTAAGTTTCCTAGTTTATGTTTAACTAATATATACTTAAATAAGTCATCTAATTCAGAATATAGCGCATAATAAGGCAATTTAGCACAAAAACACACAATTATCCAAAATTAGGGTTTTAAAATGAAAACTTCTAAATGAAAATGATCAAGGCTTATCTAAAGGTTCTAAGGCATATCCTAGGAGTCCTATATCAGTACTAAGGCTATTAGAATAAAATTTGAGGCTTACCTAGGTCGTGGAAGGCTTAACGTGGGAAAACTAGGGTTTTTGACTTAGAAATGGGTCTCGACTAGTACTAGGGCTTTGCTACTCGACTTCTAAGGGTCTTAGGGACTTAGTACTACAGAAATGTGTAGGTAAAGAAGATAGGGGAGGTGTGGACTGAAATGGTAAGGGGAGGCCTGCTATTTATAGGGTAACGATGGGTATAGGTGGAAAATGGGCTGCTAGGTGTCGAGGAGGGGGGGCTGAGTAAAGGCAGCTATGGGGTGACTAATGAAGCCTAAAGGGATGACTAAGGTGAGCTATAACTAGCTAGGGGGCTGCCATAGGGTGTTTGTGGTTGAAGTTTTACCGAGCACCAAGGAAGTGATGCACCTCCTTGTATGCTTGATTGGTAGGTGCTAGGGGGCTATCTTGGTATAAGGGAGGTTCTAGGGTACTTGGTTGTAAGATTTGAGGTGCTATGGTAGCTTAGTTTAGGTGTTAGGTTTAGTTTTGACTTAGTTTTATCTAGTGAGAGATTTTGGTTTAGCCTAAGGTTTAGTGCCTATATTAGGGTTCTATGAGTTTTTAGTGACTAATATTAAGTCCTAGGAGGCTTATACTAAGTGGTGGTATGTGGTAACTTATGGTAAAGATTTGGGATAGTTTAGACCTAGTTCACAGAAGTTATGACCTAGTTAGGGTTTTGTGCTTAAGGAACTTGTACCTAGATTCTAGAGAGTTGTACTATGATCTAGGAAGTCTAATATATCCTAAAGTTACTAATGTAACTCATACCTAAGCCTTGAACACTTTCAAGCTATTTCAGATAAGCAATTAAGGTTTTAAATTTAACCGGAAACACATAGGTGCAATTAGGGTTTTCTGATGAGTATAGTGTACTAGAGTGATAGTTTACCTGGTGAAATATTTTTGTAACCTTGACTTGACATACCTGGAAGTTTACATGAAGTAAACATAGTGGTGTTTGGCATAGGTGGATACGTGAGCTTGTCTAGAGGTTTGATAGGTAATAGTGATGTTATAAAGCAAAAATTTCACTCGGGAAATAGCTATAGGCATATCTAACCTAGATAATTCTTAGTGAGGGCCTAAGTTAAGTTAGTGAGGCTTTTCTAACCTTTGGGAAGTTAGTAGGAATTTTAGTGGGGAAATTTGTGGGTTACTACAGTCTCCCATCCTAACAGAAAATCTCGTCCTGAGATTTTAACTAGGGTTAGTGTGCAAGGGTGAGAATAGATACCTAAGGCAAAGGGTTAGATCCTAAGTGTGTGACTATGCTCGGGTCTTCTTGGTTATACCCATTCCTAAACATATAAGCTCTTCCCTAGGCACCATCAGTATTTTTCTTTTGACATCTATTTGCATAGTGTCCTTTTTCTCCGCAAGCATAACAAATGACCGTTTCTAGTGGCGGATTACCCCTAGAGGTTGGTCTTTAATTTTGTGCCTGCAATCATTTGCCTGATGGCCCACCTTCTTACATGTTGTACATTTGATGAAACAAGGCCCTGTGTGGTGCCAAGCACATCTCTCACACAGAGGGGTTTCCCAGCATAACCAATTCCCTTATTTGGAGTGGAGGCATAAGCTCTAGCAGCTTCTTGTCTTAGGTTTGGTAGAGGATAGGGGTTGGTATTGTCGAAAGCTCTCCCATTGTGGAGCTTTCATTTATTATCGTTGGGCACTGGCACAGAGTTTTGCTTTGTTACTTGATCCATTAACCTCAAAGTTTTGTTAATGGCTTCCTCTAAATCTTGTGGTTTAGAGGCAGTAACATTCCCTTCGATACTTCGGGGTAAACCTCCGATGAAAACTTCTATCGTCTTTTCAACAGTTGGCACCATTGTAGGACACAAAGTTGCCAACTCTTGAAATCTCCTAATATAAGTTTTGGCATCGTTCCCCTTCATAGTCAAGTTGTAAAACTCATCTTCCATTTTCTTAACTTCCGTTCGAGGGCAGTATTTCCTAATCATGAGTTTCTTAAATTCAGTCCAGGTTAACTTGTATGCCTCCTCTATTCCTATTGGTTGGGCATACAAGTTCCACCAGGATAAAGCTTCCTCGGTAAGAGTACCGGTAGCAAACTTAACTCTACAATCCTCAGTACAGTTACTACGGGAGAATACTGATTCACATCTCTCAAACCAGTGAATCAGTCCTATGGACCCTTCTGTCCCCTTGAAATTGAAGGGCTGATAGCTTATAAATTCCTTGTAGTTACTCTTCTTCACCACAAGAATTTCGGGGTTTCTAGCCATGTTAGCATTCCTAGCTTCTAGTGTCACAGTTACACTGTCAGCAACTAGTTACTGGATAGCTTCCTGAGTCATGGCGAGAGTAGTAGGAGTAGCGGGAGTAGTGGCTCTCGTATGTGCCATTCTATAGATGTTCGTAAGAATAAGATGGGATAAGAATAATGTCATATCCATCTAGACATTCTTGCAAGTTCTAACTCATAGAATCTCGTGTATAAACAGAAAATACAAGTTCTAAATCTTAGAACATTGTGATGAGGCGAAAAGTGTTACGCTTTTAGGGGGTCATTTAAGCCCTAATTCTTGATTATTTGATCAAATATTGCCTCAAATCGTTCCTTTTGCCATTTTAGGTACTTTGGAGAAGAAATCTGGAAAAGGAAGCATTTTGGACGTTTTTCGGAGCGAAAAGTGAAGAAAACGACAAAGTCTCCAAATCAAGCTGGAAATAGTACCCGACGGCGTCACGTTCTAAAGGTGACGGCGTCACGTGTTGGCAAAGAGGTGGATATGAAGTTCACACAAGACGCGCCAGAATGTTTTTTGGATTTAAAGAGTGACGGTGTCACCCTTTGTGACGCCTAGGCTGTCACGTACATTCTATAAGGTGACGGCCAGTAAAGAATATAAGGTGACGGTGTCA
Source organism: Artemisia argyi (assembly GCA_030686995.1). Classification (NCBI taxonomy): domain Eukaryota; kingdom Viridiplantae; phylum Streptophyta; class Magnoliopsida; order Asterales; family Asteraceae; genus Artemisia; species Artemisia argyi. The sequence continues at coordinate 268,984,418 of CM060709.1, read as the reverse complement.
GATCTGGATCTAGGCAATCCGAGGAAAGCATTGGCAGCGAGTTGACGGTGTCACATGTATAATGTGACGCCATCAGATTGTATTATCTATATATAGTTTTCTAATTTTCATTCATTAGGGAGAGAACTTTTGGAGGAACTTCACCATAAACACTAGAAAGAATTTTAGCCTTTTTGTAAGGGTTTCAAACCCGTCTTTCATCCATGATTAATTAAAGAAAAGTCTTCCAATAATCATTCAATTTGTCTATGTGTTGTCTGATTCTATCTTATGCTTGTCTTTACATTAACATGCTAGGCTAGGTTTATTTGTGTTTGCTTAGATGTAATGAAACCTAGCTGATGAGGCGAAAAATGATCCGTTTTTAGGGGGTCATTTAAGCCCGAATTCGAATTTATTTGATCAAATATTGCCCTAAATTGTGATTTTAGGTACTTTGGGAGTGAAATCTGGAAAAGGAAGCAATTCGGACGTTTTTGGAGCATAAAAGTGAAGAAAACGCCAAAGTCTTAATTTTCCATGCTGGGAACAGTGCATGACGGCGTCAAGAGGAGTTCCCTGACGGCGTCAAGAATAAAATTCCATGACGACCCAGAAGAGTTTTGACGGCGTCATGAAGGTAGGGCGTCAAGAGTAAAAGTCATGACGGCCTGGAAATGTTTTGTACTTGACGGCGTCAAATGTAGATCTAGGCAGTCCGAGGATTGTTTTGGCGGCGAGGTGACGGCGTCACCTAATTGGTCTTGACGCCGTCACACCCCTTTTTATATATATAGTTTTCTAATTTTTCACATTTAAGGAGAGAAGTTTTGGGAGAAACCCTAAGTACAATTTTGGTGTAACTTTACAGGTTTTTCAAGGGTTCCAACCCCTTGATACCTTGCATTATTAATTAAGATAAGTGTTCTTCTAATTCAATCAATATGTCTATGTGTTGGTTGTCTATATCTTGTTCTTGTCTTAATTCTATCATGCTAGGCTAGATCTATCTTGTGTTTGCTTAGATCTAATGAAACCTAGATATTGATTATGTGTTGATTACTTGTTTATTCTTGTCTTGGATGAATGATTTATATGTTAGTCCTAAGAAAACTGGCAGATCTCCAATTGGTAACATGCTTGAACGTCTTAAGAAACATGAACCAACGCGCACTAGGTCTTTATTGGTTGTATTTAATGCATGAGCCACTGTTAACAATCCCTATAGTTGTGCTGGGCATGGTGTAGGAGGAGATAAGAGCTCATAGAATTGGGGAGTTATGTGTGCCACCCCATGAATGGTATTAAGGAATACGATCCGTCATCCATGCAATTATAACAAGTAATTAACGTGTAAAAGATATCTAGGGAGTAGTGAAATCTAAGTAAACACATTTTCTCCAATTACTGCTCACAACCTTAGTATAAATTAGTTTATTTTCATTTGTAGTATTTTATTTTGATTGCATCTTAGTATTGGGTTAGTTGATTAGCAACTAATTCCGCCCAAGTCCTTCAAACCCGAGATTTTAATTTGCTTTCCATAAAATATAAAAACACAAAAATAATCATCTCTCACCTTTAGAACTAGTATTTAGGCTTTCTAATCCTAGCGACACTATTCCTAAGCTGAACGATCAATCCCCCGGTACTTGTCACTATACTATACTACAACGATCAGGTACACTGCCTGGTGGGGGGTGTAAGCTTCTCGAGATCCCTCGAGAGGTAAAACCTGTTGCGATTCCCACGCATCACTAGCTATTGATTGTTGATTGATTGTTTGTTATTAATTGTTGTTGGATGAATGATTTCGATGTTAGGCTTAAGAAAATTGGCTAATCTCCAATCGGTACCATGCTTGAACGTCTTAAGAAACATGAATCGGATGTGTACGATGATTTTAATGGTTATATTTAATGCATAAGTGACTACTAAGGATGCCATGTTAGGAGCTAGTTGTCGGCTCGACATAGGAAGAGGTAGAAGCTTATAGAGTTGGGGAAGATCATACACGGCCCCACAAATGGTATTAAGGAATATAACCCATCATCCATGTAATTATAACAAACTCATCAATTAATGAAAGATAGCTAGGGAGTAGTGAAATCTAAGTAAACACGTTTCTCTCCATATAAGGTTTTTCTCACATTTTGTTTTCTTGTTATTTTATTTTTATTGCATTTGTAGTTATTTGGGTTAGTTGACTGGCAACTAATTCCGCCCACTCTTCCAATACCCAAGATTTTTACTTGCTTTCCATAAACCATAAAAATACAAGAAGAAGCATCCCTCACCTCTAGACCTAGTTTGATTAAGTTTCAATCCTAACGAACACTATTCCCCAAGTAGAACGATCATTCCTCCGGTACTTGCCACTACACTATACTACATCGGTCAGGTACACTGCCTGGTGGGGATTGCAAGCTTCTCAAGATCCCTCGAGAGGTAAAACCTTTTGCAAGGTTGTAAAACCACGCATCAAGTTTTTGGCGCTGCTGCCGGGGAATAGTTATTGCTTAGGTTGAAATTTCTTTTTATTAGATCTACTTGCTAGATTCCTTTCTAGTGAGATTTTTATTTTTATCTTTATAGGTTCCCTTTAGTCTATCTTTTTCTTTGTTCCTTTGTTCGTAACCGTTACCATCTGACATCATGGAAGGTGGTAATATCTTTCATCCCATCAACCCACCACAACTAAACCAACGTCCTAAACCCTGCACTTTAGGAGAATACTCCCGTCCTAGCCACCAAGGCTATCGAAACACCATTGAGCTCACCCAAGGAGCCAATGTGTCTCCCTTGCGATCCGAAACCATCCGGTTGGTGCAAAGCGGATGTGCATTCCATGGACTTCGTTCCAAAGATCATAATCAACATCTCAAGGATTTCCTCAAAATCGTAGATTCCATAGACCATGATGTTGAAACTTGAGAGACGACCTGATTGCGTCTCTTCCAATTATCTCTATGTGACCAAGTTAGTCAATGGCTTGAGCGTTTACCCGCGGGATCCATTACATCTTGGAATGATCTCACCTCTCGTTTCCTTGCTCAACTTTTCCAACCAGGGAGAACCACCAAGTTAAGGAATTACATCTTGATGGTCCAACAACGTCAAGGTGAAACTCTTTACGAAGCATGGACTCGATTCAAGGACTTACTCCAAAAAGTCTCTCATTATGGCATAGATCTTTGGCTCCAAGTCCAAATCTTCTATGACCATATCAATCTCTCCACAAGGCAAACCATTGACCAAGTGGCCGGTGGCAAGCTACGGGATCAAAGTACGGAAGAATCATGGTAACTCATAGAAGATCTTGCTCTCTATGACAACGAATGTTGGAATGACCCCCGTGATTTGAACAAAATGGTCGAGTCAATATCTTTGCCTTCGAACAATTCAAGCACTCCCGACCGTAGGATCATGGAACTTGAAGACCAAGTCAAGTTTCTCATGAAGTCCTACGAAGCTCCTAAACCTTCAAGCCAAGTGAACAAAATCACTTCTTCATGTGAATTATGTAGTGGTCCCCATGACACTCGTGATTGCATGGAACTCCCCGAACAAGCTTTTGCGGACTACACATCCTCGCGTACCGATGAAGCAGGAGACAAGTGGTACACTTCCAAACCCAAGCCAAACCCTTACGGTGATTCATACAATACCTCTTGGAAAAATCACCCAAACTTTAGGTGGAAACAAAACCAAAACACACCTCAAAACAATTCTTCCAATCCACCTAATCGTTTTCAATCAAACGGTTCATTCTCAAACCATACTTTCAAAAAAAATCCTTCCAACAACTATGGTGGTACCAATAACTTTGAAGGATTGATGTCCAAATTTATGGCATCTCAAGAAGCTCGTTTAGCAAAGTTTGAAGCCGATTTCAAACAAAAACAAAGTGAGATGACAAATAAGATTGACACATTGTTGAAAGTTCTCAATGACCGAGAAATGGGAGCACTCCCTAGCAGCATGGTCAAGAACCCGAAGCTAAGCGTTAGCACCATATCATCGGTTTCGTCTCATAATTCTTGTCCACAATACTATTCGGTCAATGCCATGAGTACGTGTTTCAAGCAAACCCAAATTCTTCAAAAGGACCAATTGAATAAAACATCCAACATCAAACCGGTCAATAGCATAGTTGAAACACCTCCTACACAAGACCTTGGCGATGAATTTAAGGAACTTTACCTTGAGCACCCCGTCATTGATGTCTTAGCCCATGCCCCCTACTACAATGCCCTCTTAGAAAAATATGAAGAAAGACATAAGTTGGGTAAAAATGGGACCACTTTCGTTCAAAACAAGCTACCTAAGAAACTTGATGATCCAGGTATATTTGTTTTACATTGTAAGATAGGGACTCCAAAGCTTTCGACACACTAGCCAATCTAGGGTCAAGTCTCAGCTTGATTCTTTTATCCCTTTACACCACACTTAAGCTAGGGAAGTTAGAAGAGATGGAAGTGATAATTGGTTTAGCGGATGGAAGTGTTGCCCACCCGGTAGGAATGATTATAGATATAGTAGTTCACGTAGGATGATTAACTATCTTAGCGGATTTTCATGTCCTTGATATGGTTAGTGACACTACATGCCCATTGCTAGTAGGAAGATGATTTTTAGTGACCGCTAGTGCCATGATTGATTATAAGGATTCTAAGATAGCGGTAGGAGAAGGTGAGACTTGGTCGGTCTACGATGTTAAGAAGCATAGCTACGATAATGAGAATGAACCAACACCTCATTGGGTAGACATGAATAAAAGACCATCTAGATATGGACCTTGGATCAATGGAGACTTCATAGGACCTCAACGCCCATTTTATTTAGAGGAGGAGTTCATAAACTGAACACATTCGGTGGAGTAACTCATAGCTAGGGATGACGAATTAAACCCCTTTGAGGATCCCTTAGTCTTTAGGAAAATGATTGAATTCCTAGGAGTGATGCCTATCAACTTAGGGATGAACAAATGGAAAAAGAAAGATGATAAATGTAAATGGAATTGGGACAAGCCACCTAAGGAAGGTGACGGATCATGGCATATGAAGATGTTTCTATATGATCCGAATGGAGAGAAGTTTGAAAAGTCATACCAAACTAAGAGAACCGATAGGAAACTACACGCTAAGTTCGACCCTAAAGACGTCCTCGATGAGGAACTCACTCATATAGGATAGAGCACGACTTTGAGTCTAGCTACAAGACTCGTAAATAAAGAAAAGCGCTTCTTGGGAGGCAACCCAAGCTTTATTTGTTTGTTGTTTGTTGTTTGTTTGATTTTATTTGTTTCTGTACGCATGTTTTATTTTTATTGTTTGTGACTCATGTTTCAAGGTAAATTGTGAAAATGCTTTATTTTGTTTTTAACTTCGTCTTAATTACATATAAAGGTATTTTGCAAAAGATAATTGTAAGTGTAGGATCGTGGTTTAGATTGATTATTGTGATTCGGGAGGTCGTGGAAGATGAAAGTAAAGGTTAGCCATTGTAGTGAGAGAAAGTAGAAAGAGAAGGGAAACTAGTGTTTTATTAATAATGAAAATGAAAGGAAAATACACAAAGTCTCACCCTCCTAATGAAGTCTAGGAGGGCTTATATAGCCTAACACAAACATACTATGGCAATATTACATAACAAGTCCTTGTGTTTTGGCTAAATGGGATAACTAATGTAATCCCGACAATGTTGTCACATTTAACTGTTAGGAGCGATCCCAACAGTAAGGGAAATCTAAATTTGTTTCTAAGAACGAGATTGAACATGAATCACAACAATATTAAACGAATATGCATTTAGTATTTGTTTGAGTCAAATGCTTGTATCGAGTCATAATGAGTAATTTGCAGGATTTCCAGGAATTAAGGCGAAAGATTTTCCAGAAATTTTCCGGAAACTAAACATGAGATTTCTGCAGGTCACTTCTGACAGCGTCAGGATTGTAACCTGACGGCATCATGTGTAAAATTCTGAAAAATTTTGCAGGTTTTGTTTTTCTGCTCGAATCGTAAAGTTTTTGTTAAATCTTTAGTTTTATAAACTCCAGGAAATCTGCAAATATTCATTCCACAAGCATTATATCTTTATTTGCTTTCTAGGATTTTATTATATATAGAGTTTGCCGCCAATTTTACGCGAGGTTTGCCATGATTGTTTTCTCAGGTTTAACAGGTTATATTGGACAAGAAGATGATTTATATTTATGGAGGGAAGCTTTCAACGTTCATTTTCTTGGAGGAGGATCTAACCATGTTAACGCATTATCCACACCGAACGAATCAGGGGAGCATTTGTTTCATACTTCTACCTTCTTTACTTTTACATCCTTTTAATTGAACATTGGGGATAATGTTCAGCTTAAGTGTAATGGGGGGGGGGGGGGGGGTAAATGATGATACCTTAGAGAATGCAATTACACTTGATTTTTGTTTGTTTAATGGTAGGTGTGTAATAAAACCAAGAGAAACACTTGTTAGGGTAATTTAGCGCCAAATTTAAAATCTTTTACAACATATAGGAGTGAAGCTTTAGTCTTAATAAGCGTCTCATGGATAGGAGTTGTATGACTAACACAAAAAACCGTACAACTTAAAAAAATTTCCACCCAAGATATGTGAGGTTCGCCCCTAGATTTGTTTGGAAAAGATGCTTATGAGTGTACCGGTAGTACTTAGATTCTAGAACTTGTGATAGTGATGCATTCCAAGACCACATGTGAGAGTACATTTGTGTAGTTGGATTACTACATGATAAGAGGCATTAGGATAACCCTTGTGTTAAACCCGTATCATAATTACTTAACCAATAAAGTCAATACACTTTACTAGTAAGGTCAATTAATTCTCCCACACCTTTGCGTTGTACTCATTTTTGGTAGACGATACCCCTAGTACACCCCTCCGAGCCTATCTTTTTCATTTCTAACTTTAAGCATTTTACTTAAAGGTAGAATTTGTTTACAATCCACCCCCAAATGTACACCCAAATCTCCTTAGCCTTCCTTGTATGCACTCATCTTTAGTGCATTATTGTTACATGTTTAAACCCTTAGTTAGTTATCTAAGTTATTACATGGTTGCTAAGTCGAGTCACATCTTGTACATATTGTTTTGGGACGATTGGGACTCATGGGTAAAGTACTATTGTTATGGAGTAATGGAAAAGAAGTCAATTATTACCCCCATATGTGCGTTAATATCTTAAAAAGTACTCCAAGTGTTTTGATTATCTTAATTCGAGTCATTAGAATAGTTGATTGTAAAGTATGTAAAAGTTCAAGTGTAAGGGGAATGCAAATTCCCTACGATGTATTATTTTGGATGGTAAGGAAAGAGTGTATGAAAAATAATATATTTAGAAAAAGAAGTAGAAAAAAAAACATACGGACTACCATCCCGTTTCCTTTTATGTTTCTTTTTATGTTTTTGTAGTTTTCATCAGCTTAAGTCGAGTCGAGTCTTAGCTTAGCAGCGCCACATTGTACATGTAATTGACCAAGATGATTAACTTGCCACCAGTAATGATTGCCTTTATCTAACAAAACTGTGGTTATCATATCCCTACACCTCACGTTACAACCCTTTAAAAGACCTCTTTGATAGTTTATCCTAGGTGCTTACGCCAAAGTGGTGGAGGTTTGATCCTTTCCAAAGCCTATGGTAATCTATGTGTTATGACAGGTAGTGAGAGATATTTTTCATTTTCATTTGTGATATATACATTTATTATACCCGAGAAATGTGAGTATCCAAACACTACTTGTGAGGTGCTAGTGTATAATTTTCGTGCTTGTTTTGGTTAAAGTGGAACGATCATTTGTTGTAATTACTTTTGTATTAGTGTTAAATGACCCCTAGCTTGTATTTTGATTAGAATAAAAGAGCATTTGCTTGCGGACAAGCAAATCTCAAGTGTAAGGGTATATGATGAGGCGAAAAGTGTTACGCTTTTAGGGGGTCATTTAAGCCCTAACTCGTGATTATTTGATCAAATATTGCCTCAAATCGTTCCTTTTGCCATTTTAGGTACTTTGGAGAACAAATCTGGAAAAGAAAGCATTTTGGACATTTTTTGGAGCGAAAAGTGAAGAAAACGACAAAGTCTCCAAATCAAGCTGGAAACAGTACCTGACGGTGTCACGTTCTAAAGGTGACGGCGTCACGTATTGGCAAAGAGGTGGATATGAATTTTACACGAGACGTGCCAGAATGTTTTTTGGATTTAAAGAGTGATGGAGTTACCCTTTGTGACGCCTAGGCCATCACGTACATTCTATAAGGTGATGGCCAGTGAAGAATATAAGGTGACGGCGTCAGATCTGGATCTAGGCAAACCGAGGAAAGCATTGGCGGCGAGTTGACGGCGTCACATGTATAACGTGACGCCGTCAGATTTTATTTTCTATATATAGTTTTCTAATTTTCATTCATTAGTGAGAGAACTTTTGGAGGAACTTCACCATAAAGCCTAGGACGAATTTTAGCCTTTTTGTAAGGGTTTTAAACCCTTCTTTCATCCATGATTAATTAAAGATAAGTCTTCCAATAATCATTCAATATGTATATGTTTTGTCTGATTCTATCTTATGCTTGTCTTTACATTAACATGCTAGGCTAGGTTTATTTGTGTTTGCTTAGATGTAATGAAACCTAGCTATTGATTGTTGATTGATTTTTTGTTATTAATTGTTGTTGGATGAATAATTTCATTGTTAGGCTTAAGAAAACTGGCTAATCTCCAATTGGTAACATGCTTGAACGTCTTAAGAAACATGAATCGGATGTGTACTATGATTTTAATGGTTATATTTAATGCATAAGTGACTACTAAGGAGGCCATGTTAGGTGCTAGTTGTCGGCTCGACATAGGAAGAGGTAGAAGCTTATAGAGTTGGGGAAGACCGTACACGGCCCCACGAATGGTATTAAGGAATATAACCCGTCATACACGCAATTGTAACAAACTAATCAATTAATGAAAGATAGCTAGGGAGTAGTGAAATCTAAGTAAACACGTTTCTCTCCATATAAGGTTTTTCTCACATTTTATTTTCTTGTTATTTTATTTTTATTGCATTTGTAGTTATTTGGGTTAGTTGACTAGCAACTAATTCCGCCCACTCTTCCAATACCCGAGATTTTTACTTGCTTTCTGATACGTGGGAATCGCACCAGGCTTTACCTCTCAAGGGATCTTGAGAAACTTACAACCCCCACCAGGCAGTGTACCTGATCGTTGTAGTATAGTATAGTGACAAGTACCGGGGGATTGATCGTTCAGCTAGGAATAGTGTCGCTAGGATTAGAAAACCTAAATACTAGTTCTAAAGATGAGAGATGATTATTTTTGTATTTTTATATTTTTTTAGAAAGCAAGTAAAAATCTCGGGTTTTAAGGATTTGGGCGGAATTAGTTGCTAGTCAACTAACCCAATACTAAAGATTCAATCAAAATAAAATACTAAAAATAAAAATAAACTAAATTAAGCTAAGGTTGTGAGCAATAAGTGGAGAAAATGTGTTTACTTAGATTTCACTACTCCCTAGATATCTTTTACACGTTAATTACTTGTTATAGTTGCGTGGATGATGGATTGTATTCCTTAATACCATTCATGGGGTGGCGCACTTAATTCCCCAATCCTATGAGTGCCTACTTCACTCCTATGTCGAGCCGGCTAAGAAGCTCCTAACATGGGATCATTAGAATTTACTCATGCATTAAATACAACCAATAAAACCTAGTGCACGTCAGTTCATGTTTCCTAAGACGTTCAAGCATGTTACCATTTGGAGATCTGCCAGTTTTCTTAAGCCTAACATCGAATTCATTCATCCAATACAACCATAAACAAGTAATCAACACATAATTAACATCTAGGTTTCATTAGATCCAAGCAAACACAAGATAGATCTAGCCTAGCATGATGGAATTAAGACAAGAACAAGATATAGACAACCAACACATAGACATATTGATTGAATTAAAAGAATACTTATCTCAATTACACATGAAAGGTATCAAGGGCTAAGAACCCTTGAAAAACCTGTAAAATTCGTGCCAAGTTCGGCCTTAGGGTTTCTCCAAAACTTCTCTCTTTTTAATGTGAAAATTAGAAAACTATATATAGGAAATAGGGGCTGACGGCGTCAAGAGCAATTTTGTGACGCCATCACCTCGCCGCCAAAATACTCCTCGGACTGCCTTGATCCAGATCTGACGCCGTCAAGTGTTATGTGTTTCCAGGTCGTCATGCATTTTCCTCTTGACGCCCTACCTTGTAATGCCGTCAAATATGTACTGGGCCGTCATGGAAATTACTCTTGACGCCGTCACCTACTGTTCCCAGCAAGGAAAATTAAGACTTTGGCGTTTTCTTCACTTTTACGCTCAAAAAAAGTCCGAATTGCTTCCTTTTCCAGATTTCTCTCCCAAAGTACCTAAAATCACAAAAGTAACGATTTAAGGCAATATTTGATCAAATAAATTCAATTCTGGGCTTAAATGACCCCCTAAAAACGGTTCATTTTTCGCCTCATCATATACCCTTACACTTGAGATTTGCTTATCCTCAAGCAAATGCGCTTTTATTCTACTCAAAATACAAGTTAGGGGTCATTTAACACTAATATAAAAGTAATTACAACAAATAATCGTTCCACTAAAGACCAATAGACAAGCACGGAGGTCATATACTAGCACCTCACAAATAGTGTTTAGATACTCACATCTCTCGGGTGTAATAAAGTATAAATTACAATATGGAAACGGAAGATATCTCTCACTACCTGTCATAGCAAAATAGATTACCATAGGCTTGGGAAATGATCAAACCTCCACCACATGGCGTAAGCACCTAGGATAAACTATCAAAAAGGTCTTTTAAAGGGTTGTAACGTTAGGTGTAGGGATATGAAATACACGGTTTGTTGGATAAAGGAAGTTTTACTGGTGGCGAGTTAACAATCTTGGTTAATTACATGTACAATATGGCGTTGCTAAGCCAAGACTAGACTCGACTTAAGCTACTAAATGAAAAATAACAAAAACATAAAATAAACATAGAATGAAACGGGATGGTAGTCCGTATGTTTTTTCTCTTTTCCTTTTTTCTATACTTTTTTTTCTTTTTCTTGTTTTTTCGATTTTTTTTTTTTTTTTTTTTGCATACACTCTTACCCTACCATCCAAAATAATACATCATAGGGAATGAATATTTCCCTTACACTTGATTTTTTACATACTTTACAATAAACTAAACTAATGACTCGAATTAAGAAAATCAAAACACTTGGAGAACTTTTAAGATTAACGTACATATGGGGGTAATAAAATGATGTTCTTCCCCATTACTCCATAAATAAGTACTTTACCCATGAGTCCCAATCGTCCCAAAACAATATGTACAAGGATATGACTCGACTTAGCAACCATGTAATCAATTAGAAAGTTAACTTAGGGTTTAACAAATAACAATAATGCACTAAAAATGAGTGCATACACGGAAGGCTAAGGCGATTTGGTTGTACATTTAAGTGGGGTGTAACAAATTCTTCCTTTAAGTAAAATGCTTAAAGTTAGAAACGAAAAGATAGGCTCGTAGGGGTGTACTAGGGGTTTCATGTACTAAAAATGAGTACAACGCTAAGGGTGTGGGAAAAATTAGTTGACTTAACTAGCCAAGTAATTATGATACGGATTTAACACAAGGGTGATCCTAATGCCTCTTATCATGTAGTAAATCCTACTACACGAATGTAGTCTCACTAGCGGTCTCGGGATGCATCACTAACGCAAGTTCTAGAATCTAAATGCTACCGGTACACTCATAAGCACTAATTGTAAATGCTTTTCCTTTCAAATCTAAAGGCGAACCTCACATATTTGGGTGGAAAATTTTTCTGAATATACGGTTATGTGCTAGTCATACAATCTCCTATCCATGAGACGCTTGCTATGGCTAAAGTTTCACTCCTAAATGTTGTAAAAAATTTTAAATTTGGCGCTAAAATTGCACTAACAAGTATTTCTCATAGTTTTATTACACATCTACCATTAAACAAAACAAACTCAAGCGAAAGTGCATATGTAAGGTATCATCATTTTACCCTCCCCTTACACTTAAGATGAACATTGTCCCCAATGTTCAAGTAAAGAATGTAAAAGTGAAAAAGTAAAAAGAATTAAATCAAATACTCCCCTGATTCGCTCGGTATGGATAATAAGGTGGCCAGGTTAGATCTTCCTCCAAGAAAATGAACAATCAAAGCTTCCCTTCCAGAATATAAATCATCTTCTTGTCATACATAACCTGTAAATCCTGAGAAAACAAACAAGACAACCTCGCGTAAAATCGGCGGCATCCTATATAAGTTACTAAATCCTAGAAAACAAGATAAGATATAATGCTTGTGGAATGAAGTTTGCAGATTTCCTGGAGATTATAAAACTTAATAATTCACAAAAACCATAAGACTCCGTTAGAAAAACAAAACCGGTAAAATTTCCAGATTTTTACACGTGACGTCGTCAAGAAGAAATTCTTGACGCCGTCAGAAGTGACCTGCAGAATTTTTATGTTAAGTTTCCAGAAAATTTCTGGAAAAACTTGGTCCTACTTCCTGGAAAATCCTGCAAAACTTCATTATGACTCAATACAAGCATTTGACTCTAACAAATACGAATATACATGTTCATTTAATATTGTGGAGAATCCTGATCGTGTTTGTTTCTTAAAAATATATTTGGGGTTTCCCTTACACTTATCTTTTGCAAAAATACTTTTAGGTGGAGTTAAGACTAGGCCAAAACAACAAAGTAAAGTATTTCCACTATTTAATTGAGAAACATGATCAACCAACAATAAAAATAAAGCATGCATACGGAAGCAAATAACAAACAAACAAAATAAAATCACACAAAACATGGGTTGCCTCCCAAGAAGCGCTTTTCTTTATTTACGCGTCTTGTAGCTAGACTCAAGGTCATGGGTTACTACGTAACCTCATCATCAAACGTCATATCCTCCTCACTAATCATTTCATTGTTATTTTCTTGATAATGTTTTACACGTTGTATGTTAACAGTAAATTCCCTACCTTCATCGTCTAATAACACCACGGCTCCAGTTTTAGAGGAATTCTTCACCGTAAATGGTCCATACCATCTAGACTTAAGTTTTTCCGGAAATAATCTCAACCGGGAATTGTACAATAGTGTTGGGTTTTGACCAAGTGACACTGCTGCTAAGTAACTCTGCTGCTGAGTAATACTGCTGCTACAATGAAACTGCTGCTAGTGTTAATGACTCTGCTGCTGAAGACTATCTGCTGCTTGGTGAAACTACTGCTGAATAGATTAACATTGTATACGATAGGATAATTATGGAATAGATTCTTTGTATAGTTTATCTATTTAGATTATTCTTATCTTGTAGAGAAAGGTATTGTAAACCTAGTAGGACTCCTTGGCCTATAAAAGGAGGATCCTAGGGTTAGAGTATGGACGTATTATTATTCACTTCAAGGTTGTAAAACCCTAGCATTATTGAGTGCTCGTATTAATAAATATTGAAGTGTTGAAAGAGAATTCTTAATCTTCTTAAGTTAAGCTTTTATATTCCGCATTTAAGCTTAAGTATTTGTTTAAGTTAACTTCTATATAAGATCGTATTAGCTCAACTGGGATCAACAAGTGGTATCAGAGCTTGTGATCTAGAAGTTATAATCAAGAAGATTTTGTTTCTTTAAAGTTTGCTGTTCCAAATCGTTTGCATAAGATGGGTGATGAAACTCATATGGTGACTGCTTCAAGGGTTCCCATGCTCAATCCTTCTGAGTATGAGCTATGGAAGAGGAGGATCAGACAATACATTCGCATGATCGACTTCAACATGTGGAATGTGATTGTTAATGGTGATTCTGAACCAGAGAAGAGTGCTGATGGTAAGGAGATACCAATCAAGTCTGCTGAAGCTAATGCAACTAGGAAGCTGGAAATCAAGGCTCATAGTATTCTATTAATGGGAATACCTAATGAATTTCAAATGGACTTTGATGATTGTGAAACAGGAAAAGCATTAATGGATGCAGTAGAATTCAGGTTTGGAGGGAATGATGCTACTAAGAAGTCCAGAAAGAATATGTTGAAGCATCAGTTTGAAAACTTTACTTCTGAACCTGGAGAAAAGATAATTGGCACATACAATAGGCTAAATCAACTTGTTAGTCATCTAAAGCTTGTTGGGTATGTTGTTCCACAGGAAGATGTGAATCTCAAGTTTCTAAGAAGTCTTGCACCTGAATGGAGCATGCATACAGTGGTGTGGAGAAATAAGCCTGACTTTGAATCAATGAAGTTGGAGAGCCTCTACAACAATTTAAGGGTGTATGAGTCTGAATTAGCTACTTCTTCTACTTCATCTTCTAGTACACAAAACCTTGCTTTTGTGTCTTCAAAATCAAAAGAGACACAAGATACTCACTCTGCTGCTTATGGAGTATCTACTGCTGATGGATCTGGATCTGCTGCTAGTTCAAATGACAAGATTTCTACCAGTGATGTTGCTTTATGTGCATTCTTGGCTGAGCTTACTACAACCATAAGATCACATGTCATAAATCAAGATTTGGATCATATTGATCCAGATGATCTTGAAGAAATTGATCTCAAATGGCAAATGGCAATGTTGACTTTAAGAGCAAGAAAGTTCTGGAAAAAGACTGGAAGAGAAGTCAAATACAAGGCTAAGGAGAGTCCAGGGTTTGACAAGTCTAAGATTGAATGCTACAATTGCAACAGGAAGGGACACTTTGCTAGAGAGTGTAGATCTCCAAAGAAGAATGCTGAAGTTCCAAAGAAGACTGAAGAATCAAAGTCTGCAATGGTAGCTTGTGATGGGCTGGGAGAATATGACTGGAGTGATATGGCTGAAGAAGAACCAAATTTCTCTTTGGTTGCTGCTGTTCAACCCAAAGTGCATAACTTTGCACTTATGGCATATGGTTCATCATCAGGCTCTGACTCTGAGGTATCTAATGACTCTGAATCATCTGGTTGTTCTTTTAAATCTTGTTCTGACACTATTGAAGTTCTTAAGGCTAGGAATGAGAGTTTAAATAGAGAAGTTGAACACCTAAAACTTGATAATTTAGGTTACAAAGTAGGTATTCAAAATGTTGAGAGGAGGTTAGAATATCTCAAAGAGTGTGAAAAAGAATATGTAGATCAACTTAATCTAAGAGATATAGAAATTTTTAAGAAAAACAGTGAAGTAGAAGTTCTTAAAAATAAGTTGGTAGAAGCAGAAAAAGAAAAAGAGGAAGCTCTTGCTGAAAAAGAAAAACATGTAGTAAGAGTACAAAAACAACAATTTGCTTCTGATATGGTTAATAAGTCTATAGAGAGCATCCTGATGAGAAAAGGCAGTGGAATTGGATATAATGAAGTGGCTCCTCCAGCCAAAAGTGCTTTTGCTCCACCAGGCAAAGAGCTATCTTTCATTAGTGAGCTAGAAATTGAAAAACCTGTAGGTGAAAGTAGCATAAGTACTATAGAAAAACCTAAGGTTGAGTCTAGAAAGTTTCCTGAGGCTCCAATCATTGAAGAATGGTGTTCTGATAGTGAAAGTGAAGAAGAACAGGTTCAACCAAAACAAACAGTTAAAAAGGAAGAGATTCCTACTCAGGTTAAACCTAAGGTAGAACAGATTAAGTTTGTCAAGCCTGTGTTAGGGAATAAACTTGCTAGGAGAATGGTTGAATACAATGAGGTGTCTAGAGAACAATTGAGATGTCTTGATAATAAGCCTAGAGGGAACCAAAGAAATTTCAACAACCTAGTTTCACAGAGATTAGGTGACCAGTTTGAATTACAAAAGAAGGCTTGTTATAAGTGTGGTAGTTTTGATCACTTAATTGGTAGATGCCCTCAGAACCAAAAACCTGTTTGGAATCAATACACAAGGGTGAATCACAAATATGTCACAAAACAAACTCACCCTCATCCTAATAGAAACATGATTCCTAGAGCTGTTTTGTTGAGATCTGGTGCTACTAGATCAATTTATGCTGCCAAACCAAAAGGTGTTTTCAAATCAACAACTAGTTCTTCTAATGGCTCTACTGCTAGCAAGCATTCTGCTGCTAGTAAGTACTCTACTGCTAGCAAGCAACCTGCTGCTAGTACAAAACTTTCTACTTTTGAGCCAAAACATCTTCCAAATACAGTTGTTGGTAATCACTTTTATGCTGTTAAGGCCTCAGCTTGCTGGACTTGGAAACCAAAAACAAATGTTACAAATACTGTTTCCAAGAATAGCAGTGCATCAAGTGATTTAAAGAAATTTGATTATACTGATGCACAGGGCAGATCCAAGTCAGTAATGGCTTGGGTCATCAAGAGAAACTGATTTCTCTATTTTTCATGTGCAGGTCAATCTACTGGATGAGCTTAAGGATATGGTTATTGTTGACAGTGGATGCTCTGGACACATGACTGGGGATGAATCTCAACTTGAAGATCTTGAGGTTTTTGATGGTGGTTATGTAGCTTTTGGGAATGATCCAAGAGGTGGAAAGATTGTTGGAATTGGAACTCTAAGGACTGGTAATTTGGACTTTGAGAGGGTGTTTCTTGTGAAAGGACTTAAGTTTAACCTTTTTAGTGTCTCACAAATGTGTGACAAAAAGAATTTTGTTCTTTTTACAGACACTGAGTGTATGATTCTTTCTCCTGATTTTCAATTACCAGATGACAAATCTGTGTTACTGAAGGTCCCTAGAAAGGAAAATATATACAGTGACCATATTAAGAATATTATTCCTAAGAGGGCTTTGACTTGTCTAATTGCAAAGGCAACTATTGATGAGTCCAAATTATGGCATAGAAGATTGGGACATCTGAACTACAAGACTATGAACAAATTGGTGAAAGGAAATCTTGTGAGGGGTATGCCTACAAAGATTTTTGAGAATTGTGAAACTTGTGTTGCATGTCAAAAGGGTAAACAACACAGAGTTTCTTTCAAGTCCAAAATTGTAAACACAAATATTGTGCCACTACACTTGCTACACATGGATTTATTTGGGCCTGTATTTGTAAAAAGTCTGAACAAGAAGTCATACTGTTTGGTTGTCACTGATGACTTTAGCAGGTTTACATGGGTATTCTTTCTTGCCACCAAAGATGAAACTCCAGGAGTACTCAAAGCTTTCATTACAAGAGTTGAAAACCTGCACAATCACAAGGTAAAGATTATCAGATGTGACAATGGTACTGAGTTCAAGAACAGTGAGATGAATCAATTTTGTGTGGGAAAAGGAATACTTAGACAGTACAGTGTAGCAAGAACTCCACAACAAAATGGTGTTGCAGAAAGAAGAAACAGGACACTTATTGAGGCTGCAAGAACTATGCTATCTGATTCAAAACTACCTGTACCTTTTTGGGCTGAAGCTGTAAACACTGCATGTTTTGTGCAAAACAGAAGTAAGGTAGTCAAGCCTCATAACAAGACTCCATATGAGCTATTTCATGGAAAGAAGCCAATGATTGATTTTCTCAAACCATTTGGATGTCCTGTTACCATTTTAAATACAAAGGATCAGCTAGGCAAGTTTGATGAAAAAGCTGATGAAGGTAATTTGGTTGGTTACTCTGTAAATAGTAAAGCCTTCAGGGTTTATAATAAGAGAACCAAACATGTGGAGGAGAATCTGCATATCAAGTTTAGTGAAAACACATACAATTCTGCAGGGAAAGGACCAGAATGGCTGTTTGATGTTGATATACTTGCCAAAACAATGAACTATGTTCCTGTCATTGCCAATGTCGATAAACCACAGGAAGAGTTTGTTGTGATTGAGAAATTGAAGATTGGTCCAACCTTTGTACCCTTTCAGAAAGATCACAGCCCTAAAGATGATGTTGTTTCTCATGATAAACCTAAGGAAACTGAAGAAGGTATTGAAATACCAATTGAAGCAGAAAAAGATAGTAATGAGCCTCTCAAAGTAGTTGTTGATGTCTCTCCTAAACAGCCAGAAGACTCTACTGCTGACTCAGAAGACTCTACTGCTAGGCCAAAAGTTACAACTACTGCTCCACCACATTCTGCTTCTAAGCCTACTAACTCTACTGCTACTTCTTTGTCTCCTCATTTGGACACTCAGGGTAGATCCATTGATGATACTATCTATCCAGATGATCCAAACATGCCTGATCTTGAGAATATCTATTATGATACTGATAATGATGCACTTGATGGTAAGTTATTTGGAGCTGATGCTGATTATACTAATTTGGAACTCAATATTCCTGTTAGTCCTACACCTACCACAAGAATACACAAGGATCATCCAAAAGATCAAATCTTAAGTGATCCACACTCATCCATTCAAACTAGGCAGATGACTAAAGCCCTGAACGATCCTCAACATCAAAGTTTCTTTGCCAGATCTCTGCATCAAAGAAATAGTCATAAAGATCTTCAAAATTGCCTGTTTGCATGTTTTCTTTCTCAAATTGAACCCAAAAACACTTACAAAGCCTTACAAGAAGCAAGTTGGGTAGAAGCAATGCAAGATGAGCTTTTACAATTCAAGCTGCAAGAAGTATGGACTTTGGTTGAACTGCCAAATGGTAAAAGAGTGATTGGCACAAAATGGGTTTTCAGATGCAAAAGAGATGAGAGAGGGATTGTCATAAGAAATAAGGCCAGGTTAGTAGCACAGGGATACACACAACAAGAAGGGCTTGATTATGATGAAGTATTTGCACCAGTGGCAAGAATAGAGGCTATTAGATTGTTTTTGGCTTATGCTTCATACAAAGACTTTGTAGTGTATCAAATGGATGTGAAGAGTGCTTTTCTGTATGGGACCATTACTGAGGAAGTATATGTGACTCAACCACCAGGCTTTGAAGACCCTGATCATCCTGACAAAGTCTACAAGGTCAATAAAGCAATGTATGGTCTACATCAAGCTCCTAGAGCCTGGTATGACACCTTGTCAACCTACTTGTTAGAGTCTGGATTCAGTAGGGGCAAGATTGATAAAACTTTGTTTCTCAAAAGACAAAAAGATGATATTTTGCTGGTTCAAATTTATGTTGATGACATCATCTTTGGGTCTACAAACAAAGCTATGTGTGTTAGTTTTGAGAAACTTATGAAGGATAAGTTTGCTATGAGTTCCATGGGAGAACTCAACTTCTTCTTAGGTCTGCAAGTTACACAGAAAGAAAATGGCATCTTTATTAGTCAAGATAAGTATGTCAATGATATTTTGAAGACGTTTGGATTTGAAGATGCTAAGCCTGCCAAGACTACCATGGAAAAGGATAAACCATTGCTGAAGGATGAACATGGAAAGGAAGTGGATATACACTTGTACAGGTCTATGATTGGATCATTGATGTATCTTACTGCATCAAGGCCTGATATTATGTTTGCAGTGTGTGCCTGTGCAAGATTTCAAGTGTGTCCCAAGGAATCACATCTCAATGCAGTGAAAAGAATTTTTAGATATCTGAGGTATCAACCAAAATTGGGCCTTTGGTATCCTAAGGATTCACCATTTGATTTGGTATCCTACTCAGATAGTGATTATGCTGGAGCTTCTTTGGATAGAAAGTCTACAACAGGGGGTTGTCAATTTCTTGGAAGCAGGTTGGTGTCTTGGCAATGCAAGAAGCAAACAGTGGTGGCTAATTCAACAACAGAAGCTGAGTATGTGGCTGCTTCAAGTTGCTGTGGACAGGTCTTATGGATGCAGAATCAATTATTGGATTATGGGTACAATTTCATGAATACTAAAATCCATATTGATAACAACAGCACACTGTGCATAATTAAAAATCCAGTGTTTCATTCTAAAACAAAACATATTGAGATAAGGCATCATTTTATAAGGGATTGCTATGAAAAGAAGTTGGTTCAAATTGTTAAAATTCATACTGATAACAATGTTGCTGATCTTCTCACTAAACATTTTGATGTGGGGAGGTTTCAATTTTTAATTGCAAACATTGGTATGATTAATCTTTGAAAAACTTATCTCTTTGTTTTTGTTAAAGTTTGTAATGCATGTGCTGCTTGTTATTCTGCTGCTTGTTAATATGTATATGTTTGAGACATAATGTACTATGCTGCTCATTGATTTTCTAACTCTACTGCTAGTACATATGTTGGTTGTTTGCTTTGTGGTGTTTGGTCTAACATTTTGCAGGTATATGAATGGTGCTTTGCAAGTATTGATACAAGAAAAGTTCATATCATTTATTCATTCCAGAGAAGTACAAAGATCATACATCATAAGACAAAACACAAAACAGACATCCTAACCTAACACCTACATCTTCCTAGGGCATGGAAGCCCGAGCACCACATCTCTATCTTTTGGGAGAGGAGGGTTTTGTCTTGATGGTCCAAGAGAAAGACCAGGTGATGGTTGTGGCCTTGCTCTCAAAGATTGTGGCCTTGGCCTTGAAGACTGTGGCCTCTCAGGAGTGGCTGGTGGATTGGTTGGTGGTTCTTCTTCCTCTTCATCTGAGGATGTGAAGATGAAGGGAGATTGATGATGATGCACTGGAGGAGGTGGTTGCACAAACGTCCACCATTGGTCGTCTGATGATTCTGATGATGCTGGAACTTCAGGGGACATTGGCTGTTTTCCCCTTGAGGTACTTGGAGTCTGATTGAGGTTGAGGAGATCTTTAAACACTGGAAGATCATGCTTCCTCTTGCGTGCTTGTTCTTTGGTTCTACAACCAAATCTTGGAGGACGAAAGGGTGGAACAAAGGGTTCCATTGGAGAATCATCTTCTGATGATGAATCAGAAGAGATATTGATTATTTCTGGTGTTGATTTCATTGTGTGATGATTTGATTGTAAAGATGGATAGTATTGATTGTGTGTGAGGCGTTTTTGAAAGTGATTAGGGTTTGATTGCGTAATTTGGGGAAAAGATCTTGCCGATTTTATAGGGATTACGGAGTAATATGAGCATTAATTGTTATGATTTTGTTGACCAAGTTCAATAGTCAACTCTGCTGCTGACTCAAGTTCACTCTGCTGCTAGTTCTATCACTCTGCTGCTAGTTGTGAATGATACGGTTCTGCTGCTACGGTTGTAAGTAAGAGGGTGTTATGTGTAACTTTTACTCATCAGTTTAAAAACCTAATTGACCTTCATTATTGGTTTTCATATGTTCTAAATTGAAGTTATCACAAACCCTTACTCCCAATCATTCCAATACTCACAAATCCCCAATTCACCAAAACCTAATTCATGGAGATCTCACGTACCTGGGTTGAGCAACACAACAGTGTGGTTGTTTTGAATGAAGAGTTAATTCCTGAAGGATTCACAGACATGGTAAAGTTTTTGAATGCTACTTCTCTTAGGTATGCACTCACTGTGAACCCTACTATATATGTTTCCTACATCAAACAGTTTTGGTCTACTGCCAAACTCAAAACTATGAATGGGGAAAAACATGTCAGTGCTTTTGTTGATGGGCAAAAGGTTCGTGTAACTGAATCATCAATAAGGGAATATCTTCTCTTAGATGATGAAACAGAGACCACTTGCCTTGCCAATGATGCTATTTTTGCTGGTTTGAAGGAATTGGGGTATGAGGGGAAACATACTAATTTAAAATTTCAAAAAGCTCTCCTCTGTCCTCAATACAAATTTTTGATACATCTATTCCTTCATTGTTTGAGTCCTAAAACATCTGGGTGGCATGAGTTCAGTACTACCATTGCTTCTGCAATGATATGTCTGTGCAAAGGTCAACCATTTAATTTTTCAAAAATGATTTTGGCTGGGTTTCTTAAAGGTGTTGAAGATGGTGCTTATTTGTTATATCCAAGATTTCTTCAAATCTTTATTGAAAAACAAATTTCTAAAACTAGAGCCCATCATGCTGAATATGAGGCTCCTAAATTGGCCTCAAGGACTTTTACCTTTTTGAATAAACATGGAAAGGGTTTTTCTGGTGCACATACAAATCTTACTTCTTTTATGGAACAAATTGTGCACAACAACCAGGGTGAAGGATCAGGAAATCCCACTGATTCCCATCACACACCCAATGTTACTACATCTGTTACACAACCTACAAAACAATATACACGTAGGAAAACCAAAAAGGACACTAATCTACCTCAGGATAGTGTTAGTATGGCTGTACCAGATGAGGCTGTCCTAGGTGATGAAGAGGACATGTTGGCAAGGGCTGTCACTACTGCTTCTAGCTTAGCAGCAGAGCAGGACAGTGATAACATCATTAAGACCCAAACCAAGGCAACATCTAGAGAAAAGGATTCTTATGAGTCTGCTTCTCAGGATGGTAACCCTAGCCAAATGGAAAACATAGGGGGCTCAGCTGATCAAACTAGGTTTGATACTGAGTTTTTGTCCCACGATTCACCTCTCGGACCAGGTCACACAGGTCGAAGTGATGAGGACAGGCCAGTGACTCATGAATTGACGGATCCACTTGTACATGATGACAATGTCAGTGATTCACCTCTCGGACCAGGTAATACAGGTCGAAGTGATGAGACTACAATGCAACTTATTAAAGAATTGACGGATACTTGTACTGCTTTGGGGTTGAGATGTGAGTCTTTGGAAGATAAGGTTCTTACTCTATCTGATGTTGTTGCTGGTCAAGCCAAGGTCATCACCAAAATGCGAAAACAGATTAAGAGCTTCAAGAAATCAAGATCTTCAACCTCATTGAAAAGATTGAAGACAGTGGGGACTACTCAGATTGTAAGTTCTTCTGAACCATCTACTCATTTGGAAGAGGATGCTTCCAAACAGGGGAGGAAAGAGATTGTCATGGATTCAGGGGAGGTAAATCTTGGAAAAGTTGATAATGTTCAAAATATGGATGCTGGATTAGTTTCAGGGGAGATTCCAGTGATTGAAGATATGGATGTGGATAGTCCTCAGAATGATGAAGATTTTGTGGTTGCTGATAAGTCTGGGAATGAAGTTGTTATGGAAAAGGTGGTGGCTGCACAAGAAAAGATGGAAAATGTGTTAAAGACTTCAGTGGAAAATACTGCTATTGCTGACTCTACTGCTGCTAAGAATGTTGATGGTTCTGCTGCTAGTGGAATAGTAAGTGCTGCTGAAGTTCAAGACTCTGCTGCTGGTTCTATGGTTAATGTTGCTGCAGAGGCAATGGTCTTGCTAAGTAAGAAGACTACTGCTGACACCCATACATCACCATTACCAACTCCATCAGTATCACAACCTATCACAACAACTACCATAACTTCAGCAACAAGAAAACCTCAAAAAGGAATAACAATAAGAGAACCTGCTGCTACTCAAAAGAAGACAATCACATCATCTTCTACTGATAAGGGTAAAGGCAAGCAAGTTGATGTTCATAGATGGATATATAAAGGGGTTGATTTTACTGATGTACCTTTTGATTCTTGGCCTAAGCCATTACAAGTTGAACATGATGAAGCTGCTGCTATAAAAGCACAAGAGGTGTATAATTTGGAAGATCAGCAGCTGGCTGAGAAAGAAGCTGAAGGTTTAAGAATGTATGATGAATGGGATGATGAAAAGATTAGAATTGCTGCTGATATTGAATTAAACAAGCTAATCAAGATTGAAGAAAATGAAGTTCCAAATTTTAATGTGCAATCTTGGTATAGTAATTTTGCTTCTAATAAGAGAAAAGAGAATGCTGCTGCTAGAAGAAAAGTTAAAGTATTCAAAGGTCCAACAGTTAAACAGCAAAGGAAAGAATATGAAAGGTATCTAAAGAATATGGGTGGATGGACATTGGTGCAGTTGAAAGCTTATTCTGACAAAGAAGTTTTTGATTTGTATCAACAAACAAAGAAAAGAACAGATACTTTTTATACTATGGGATGTGCTGAGGACTTGGAACATATTGCTCAGATGAACAAGAAGTTGGTGCCTGAAAAGATTGTTGAAGCAGAGCAGATACAAGAAGCTAATGTTGTTGAAAAGATTGAAAGTGATGCAGCAAAGATTACTTCTTCTGTGCAGGGTGATAAAAGAAAAGGTGTTATTCATAAGTCAGTTGCAAAGAAGAAGAGAAAGATTGGAGAAGGAAGTAGTTCTATGCCTGAAGGAGATGAGTTTAAATATGGTCTTGATCACATTCCTTCTGAGCATCAAAAAGAACAATTGAAGAGTTATACTGTGGTTGGCAAGATGGAAGATCCTGAAGTGGTTGATGCCAAACCATTAGGAGTTAAATATCCTATCATCAAAGTAACTACAGGTTATGATGCTAACATTGGAGTATTTCATGATGTTCAGAGATCTGATGGTAAGTCTCACAGATTTCTTAGATTTCAACAGATGTTACATTACTTTGATAGAGAGGATGTTGAAGACTTGTGGAAGTTATACAAGGCAAAGTTTGGAGCTAAGAAATTTGATGGTAAAAAGTATGAGGTAGATCAAATTGATCATATCTTAACTGCTTCTGATAATGTTATGTGGAGAGTTCTTAAACTTATGTTTAATCCTTCAATGGATGATTCTGAATGGACAGAGATAGTAGAATACAAAGTAAGAAAATGGAGACTCTTTCAAGATTCTGGAGTTCATGTACTAGAACTTGGACCAACTACTTTGTATATGCTAGCTGAAGTAGATTATCCAGTGGTAAGATACTGGAATATTGTCAATCAGATGGTTAATGGTGACAAAACACTTAAGCTGCAGAAAGATTATGATTCTGATGATCAAGCATTCAATTTGCTGTCAAAGTATAAGAAGATATTTGATCAACTGAATTTTCAAGAGATGAAGTGTTTGGAAGCATCCTCCAAGTGATTAATTGAGCTTTGAAGAAACTTGAAAATTTAGAAATAAATATTAAGTTTAGGGGAGGATTGTTGGGTTTTGACCAAGTGACACTGCTGCTAAGTAACTCTGCTGCTGAGTAATACTGCTGCTACAATGAAACTGCTGCTAGTGTTAATGACTCTGCTGCTGAAGACTATCTGCTGCTTGGTGAAACTACTGCTGAATAGATTAACATTGTATACGATAGGATAATTATGGAATAGATTCTTTGTATAGTTTATCTATTTAGATTATTCTTATCTTGTAGAGAAAGGTATTGTAAACCTAGTAGGACTCCTTGGCCTATAAAAGGAGGATCCTAGGGTTAGAGTATGGACGTATTATTATTCACTTCAAGGTTGTAAAACCCTAGCATTATTGAGTGCTCGTATTAATAAATATTGAAGTGTTGAAAGAGAATTCTTAATCTTCTTAAGTTAAGCTTTTATATTCCGCATTTAAGCTTAAGTATTTGTTTAAGTTAACTTCTATATAAGATCGTATTAGCTCAACTGGGATCAACAAATAGGACTTTGTCTCCCTCTGAAAATTCTTTGGGTTTCTTAATTCTCTGGTCATGCCACCTTTTTGCTCTCTCTTTATATATGATGGAAGATTCATAGGCTTCTAACCTAAGCTCATCAAGCTCGTGTAATTGCAAGAACCTATTAGTTCCAGCAATTGTGTAATCTAAGTTACATGTCTTAAGCGCCCAATAAGCCTTATGTTCTAATTCTACTAGTAAGTGACATGCCTTACCATACACCATGCGAAACGGGGTCGTTCCAATAGGTGTTTTGTAGGCGGTTCGGAATGCCCATAAGGCTTCGTCGAGTTTAAATGACCAGTCTTTTCTATTTTGACTAACCGTCTTTTCAAGTTTTCTTTTAATAGCCCTATTGGTGTTTTCGACCTGTCCATTGGTTTGTGGATGATAGGCGGTGGAGAACCGATGGGATACTCCATACCTCTTCATGACCTTTTCCATTTGTGCATTGCAAAAATGGGTCCCCCTATCACTGATGAGAGCTTTAGGAATCCCGAATCTAGCAAAAAGCTTTTTCAGGAAATGAATAACTACTCTGGCATCATTGGTCCTAAGGGCTTGTACCTCAACCCATTTTGAAACATAATCGATGGTGACTAAAATGTATTCGTTCCCCCCTGAAGATTGAAAGGGTCCCATGAAGTCAATTCCCCAAACATTGAAGACCTCACATACTTGTATAAAGTTCTGAGGTGCTTCATCCCTATGTGATATGTTCCCGGCCCGTTGACATGCATCGCATGCCTGCACCATCTCTTTTACATCACGGAAAATTGTGGGCCAATAGAATCCCGCATCGAAAATCTTTCGGGCGGTGGTGTTTATCCCATGATGCCCGCCAGAGGGACCAGAGTGACATTCCCTCATAATCTTTACTGCCTCACTTTCTGAAACACAGCGTCGTATAATTTGGTCTGGACACCTTTGGAATAAAAATGGTTCATCCCAAAAGTAGTATTTTAGCTGAGAAAAGAACCTTTTTCTTTCGTATCTAGTCAGGTGTTCAGTAACAATTCTACTTGCGAGATAATTAGCAAAATCGGCGTACCAAGGCTCCGAATCAATCATTAACATGAGTTGTTCATCAGGAAATGAATCCCTAATCTCACTTCTATCGTGCTTATCCAAGGGGTTTTCAAGACGAGATAGATGATCTGCGGCCAGATTTTTTGCCCCCCTCTTATCGCGAATCTCAACATCGAATTCTTGTAGCAACAAGATCCACCGAATTAGTCGTGGCTTAGCATCCTGCTTCGCAAAAAGATATTGAAGGGCCAAGTGATCAGTGAAAACGACTGTCTTTGAAAGGACAAGATATTGTCGGAATTTGTCGAATGCAAACACTACGGCTAATAATTCTTTTTTGGTGGTGGAATAATTCTCTTGAGCGGGATTCATGGTTTTGCTAGCGTAGTAAATAGGTTGGAAAAGCTTGTCATGCCGTTGGCCCAATACAGCCCCGACAGCGAAATCGCTAGCGTCACACATGATCTCAAACGGTAACTCCCAGTTGGGTGTGATCATGATTGGAGCTTGTGCGAGTTCCTTTTTTAAGAGATCGAATGCATCCTTGCATTCTTGGGAAAAATTGAATGGAGCATCCTTCACAAGCAATTGAGTCATTGGCCGAGCAATTTTGGAGAAGTCTTTGATGAATCTCCGATAAAACCCGGCGTGCCCCAAGAAGCTGTGTATTGCTTTAACAGTCGTGGGGTATGGTAACTTAGATATAGCTTCAACTTTAGCTTGGTCCACCTCTATTCCGTTCCCTGAGATCTTATGCCCTAACACAATCCCTTCTTTTTCCATGAAATGACACTTTTCCCAGTTTAACACCAAGTTGGTTTCCTCACAACGTTTAAGCATTTTTTCTAGATTGGCAAGACAGCGGTTGAAGGAGTTCCCGAAGATCGAAAAGTCATCCATGAACACTTCCATGCTGTCTTCCATGAGTTCGTGAAAGATTGCGGTCATGCATCGCTGGAAAGTGGCGGGGGCATTACATAGCCCAAAAGGCATCCTTTTGTAGGCAAATGTTCCATAAGGGCAAGTAAACGTGGTCTTTTCTTGGTCCTCAGGTGCTATGGGAATTTGAAAATACCCAGAGAATCCATCCAAGAAGCAATAGTACTCGTGTCCAGACAATCTCTCTAACATTTGATCAATGAATGGTAAGGGAAAGTGATCTTTCCTCGTGGCATCATTGAGCTTCCGATAGTCAATGCATACCCGCCATCCAGTGACCGTTCTCTGGGGCACCATCTCACCCTTGTCATTCTTAACTACAGTCATTCCACCCTTCTTAGGTACAACCTGCACAGGACTGACCCATGGGCTATCCGAGATTGGGTAAATCAATCCTGCATCCAGAAGTTTGATAACTTCTTTCTTTACTACTTCCTTAATGTTAGGGTTCACCCGCCTCTGGGGTTGCACGGTAGGTTTATAATCTTCTTCCATGAGAATCTTATGTGTGCAAAAAGTTGAGTCAATCCCCTTAATGTCGGCTACACTCCATGCGAGCACCCCTTTATATTTCTTTAGGACCTCTAAGAGTTTACCTTTTTGTTCATGTTCCAAGGAAGAGTTTATGATTACCGGCAGTTGGTCCTCTCCCTGAAGAAAGGTATACTCTAAATGGTTAGGAAGCTCTTTGAGATCTAACTCAGGAGATTAGATAATAGAAGGTTTGATCTTGTTTTCGTTCTTTCGGAGCTCGAGATGCTCCGTTGCCTCTTGTCTGGGGTAGAAGGAGACTGCACCAACATCCTCCATCTTTTCTACCTCTAGCAAAGGCAGAAAACTCTCGTCCCGCAACCAGCCTTCCTCGATCTGTTCATCGACACAACTATCAATGACATCTGTGAGTTCATCGACCTCCCCAATGAAATAGAGCCGGTTGGCTGCTTCGAGGGAGAGGTCCATAGAATCCTTAATGTCGAAGATTGTGCTATCGGTTCCCACTCGTAAGGTTAATTTGCCATCATAAACACCAATGACTGCACGAGCGGTAGCAAGAAATGGTCTCCCTAAGATGATGGGTACCAAGTCATCCTCCTCCATATCCAGGATTACGAAGTCGACCGGGAATTTGAATTTCCCAACTTTGACTAGCACATTCTCGCATATCCCTACGGGGTACTTGACTGATCTATCGGCTAGTTGGATGTTCATACGGGTAGACTTTAATCCAGAGTATCCTAGTTTAAGGAACATAGAGTGAGGCATGAGATTAATACTTGCTCCCAAATCGGCAAGAGCATTCTTGATTGATAGAGATCCTATGGAGCAAGGCAGGGTGAAGCTGCCCGGATCGTCTACCTTTTTTGGTAGCCCTCGATGGGTCACCACTGAGCATTCTTCCCCCAGGGTCACAAGACCCTCGAGTTTCTTCCGGTTAGCAAGTAGTTTTTTAAAGTATGCGCTATACTTTGGCATGTGATAGCAAGCATCAAGGAGGGGTATGGTGACAACCGAGTCTTTTAGGTATGACAAGAATCTCTTGTTATCATTCTCAGTTTTCTGGTTCCTTAATCGGGATGGAAATGGGATTCTCACGGGTTGGTTAGGTAGGGTTGATAGGGAAGGGGTCGTCAAGGGAGGTTGGTCGGGGGTCTCGCCGCCTACATCCTCCTCCTCCTCGCCAGGTTTGTTTGGATCGGGGGCAATGGGGGACGAGCTTGGGTAAGGTGGGTCCTTGGTTGTTGTTCCAGCTCGAGTGGTTATCGTGAGCATGGGGTCTTTTTTGCTTACTGATGGTATTTCAAGATTATCTAGGGCTGAGTTAAGCTTGTTGAAAAATTCTCCAATGTCATGCTGCTGCTCGTCGAAAAGCTCATTAAGACCTTTCATTTGCAAGCCTTTTTCTTGAGTGAAGTGACCAAGGTCATCTTCAAAAGTGCTCCTGATATCGAATTCAGGGCCTTCCTCTCCTTCTTTTCTCTTTGCCAGATTTCCCCAGAGGATGTAATCGTCATTTTGGTAAAAAGGCAGAAGGGAGGGATCAGCATAAATGTCCCCTCCTGACAAGCATGCATGTTCAGTTGTGGCTGCTCCTCCGCATTCTTCTACCTCATGCGGGCCCCCACAGTAATCGCAGATTAAGTAAGGATTCGACAGTTGTTTAGGTAACTGCGATCCAGCTAGGTATTCCACTCTTTTGTGAATTTTCCTCAACCGATCTGAAGTGATTTCAGAAATGCTGACAGTCGACTCAGGTTCATCCCAAGTGTCATCCTGGTCTTGAGCATATTCTTCAATCCTATCCCATCCTTCTTCGGCACTAAGATTGGCCAATCTTCCTTTTCTAGATTGGTTAATTCCGTTTCGATCGTTAGAGGAGATATTGTCGTAGAAGATCTGGACCAAGAGCCAAAGCTCAATGCCATGATGAGGAACTTGTCTTATTAAATCTTTGAATCTAATCCACGATTTATGGAAGGGTTCGTCCTTCCCTTTTCGGAAACGGAGGATCCTATCTCTAAACGCTGAGGTTTTTCCAGGTGGAAAGAACTTCTCATAGAACTTGGATATGAGTTGCTCCCATGTGAAAATATATTCAGAAGGGAGTTTATCATACCATTCTTGGGCCTTTTCATATAGGGTGAAAGGAAAGAATCGCAATTGGGACGTGTCTCTAGTAGCCCCATCCGTATGGAGGGTGTCTACTATTTTCAAGAAGTCTTTAATGTGTTGGATTGGATCTTCCTCATCTAATCCACAAAACTGACAAGCCAAACATCGTTTCCATGCAAGACCTCGTTGGTGTGTTCGTTTGGATAGACAATGGCGTTTGAGAAGCCACGAGGGGTTGGGGAGGAGTAGTCCTTAAGGCGCTTAGGAATGGGAGTTGCGGGGGTACTCATCTCGTCGTTGGGTTGGGAGCTAGGGGTTGTAACATGATTTTCTGAATTTTCTTCAGAAAGGGGTGCATCAAAATCGATGGCAACGCTAGATGGTTCAGAAGTTGAGTGATATTGTCTCAATCTATGCATTTCTCTTTCGGGTTCCGCATAAGGCAAGACAAGGTTTCTAGTGGAACTACGACTCCTAGTGATCCTAAGGTTAAAGGATTCGTCGTTTGCCATGATGGCAGGTGGTGAAGAGTTACGAACAAAAACACAAATGTGTACTAAGGTTAAACGATTCGATGTTAGGCTTAAGAAAACTGGCTAATCTCCAATTGGTAACATGCTTGAACGTCTTAAGAAACATGAATCGGATGTGTACTATGATTTTAATGGTTATATTTAATGCATAAGTGACTACTAAGGAGGCCATGTTAGGAGCTAGTTGTCGGCTCGACATCGGAAGAGGTAGAAGCTTATAGAGTTGGGGAAGATCGTACATGGCCCCACGAATGGTATTAAGGAATATAACCCGTCATCCACGCAATTGTAACAAACTAATCAATTAATGAAAGATAGCTAGGGAGTAGTGAAATCTAAGTAAACACGTTTCTCTCCATATAAGGTTTTTCTCACATTTTATTTTCTTGTTATTTTATTTTTATTGCATTTGTAGTTATTTGGGTTAGTTAACTAGCAACTAATTCCGCCCAATCTTCCAATACCCGAGATTTTTACTTGCTTTCTGATACGTGGGAATCGCATCAGGCTTTACCTCTCAAGGGATCTTGAGAAGCTTACAACCCCCACCAGGCAGTGTACCTGATCGTTGTAGTATAGTATAGTGACAAGTACCGGGGGATTGATCGTTCAGCTAGGAATAGTGTCGCTAGGATTAGAAAACCTAAATACTAGTTCTAAAGATGAGAGATGATTATTTTTGTATTTTTATATTTTTTTAGAAAGCAAGTAAAAATCTCGGGTTTTAAGGATTTGGGCGGAATTAGTTGCTAGTCAACTAACCCAATACTAAAGATGCAATCAAAATAAAATACTAAAAATAAAAATAAACTAAATTAAGCTAAGGTTGTGAGCAATAAGTGGAGAAAATGTGTTTACTTAGATTTCACTACTCCCTAGATATCTTTTACACGTTAATTACTTGTTATAGTTGCGTGGATGATGGATTGTATTCCTTAATACCATTCATGGGGTGGTGCACTTAATTCCCCAATCCTATGAGTGCCTACTTCACTCCTATGTCGAGCCGGCTAAGAAGCTCCTAACATGGGATCATTAGAATTTACTCATGCATTAAATACAACCAATAAAACCTAGGGCACGTCAGTTCATGTTTCCTAAGACGTTCAAGCATGTTACCATTTGGAGATCTGCCAGTTTTCTTAAGCCTAACATCGAATTCATTCATCCAATACAACCATAAACAAGTAATCAACACATAATTAACATCTACGTTTCATTAGATCCAAGCAAACACAAGATAGATCTAGCCTAGCATGATGGAATTAAGACAAGAACAAGATATAGACAACCAACACATAGACATATTGATTGAATTAAAAGAATACTTATCTCAATTACACATGAAAGGTATCAAGGGCTAAGAACCCTTGAAAAACCTGTAAAATTCGTGCCAAGTTCGGCCTTAGGGTTTCTTCAAAACTTCTCTCTTTTTAATGTGAAAATTAGAAAACTATATATAGGAAATAGGGGCTGACGGCATCAAGAGCAATTTTTTGACGCCGTCACCTCGCCGCCAAAATACTCCTCGGACTGCCTTGATCCAGATCTGACGCCGTCAAGTGTTATGTGTTTCCAAGCAGTGATGCATTTTCCTCTTGACGCCCTACCTTGTGACGCCGTCAAATATGTACTGGGCCGTCATGGAAATTACTCTTGACGCCGTCACCTACTGTTCCCAGCAAGGAAAATTAAGACTTTGGCGTTTTCTTCACTTTTATGCTCCAAAAACATCTGAATTGCTTCCTTTTCCAGATTTCTCTCCCAAAGTACCTAAAATCACAAAAGGAACGATTTAAGGCAATAATTGATCAAATAAATTCAATTCCGGGCTTAAATGACCCCCTAAAAACGGTTCATTTTTTGCCTCATCACTTTCCATAAACCATAAAAATACAAAAATAATCATCCCTCACCTCTAGACCTAGTTTGATTAAGTTTCAATCCTAACGAACACTATTCCCCAAGTAGAACGATCAATCCTCCGGTACTTGCCACTACACTATACTACATCGATCAGGTACACTGCCTGGTGGGAATTGCAAGCTTCTCGAGATCCCTCGAGAGGTAAAACCTTTTGCAAGGTTGAAAAACCACGCATCACATTTTCTGATACCGGAGAAAAGGATAGGTAGGGAATCCTAAAATTAAAAGGGCGGATTTCCTAATAAGATTTACTATATTCCTCTGAAGTTTGTTTCCCCCCATCTAAAGGCATAGTGATACTAAAAGATCCTAATCATTATAAGTTTTAGTGTTCCTAGGTAAGTTTACTTGTTTTAAAATTCCTAATAACCTCGAGTTTTAAGCATGGGTTTATAAAACTTAGGGTAGGTTTGGGATATCCTAATAGTGTAATATTCATAGAATTTCCTGAATTCTCATACTGTATCTTTGAGGATAGTATGTGGGAAAATCTTAATACGGAATGGGTAACTTATGAGACTAGGTCTGGACAAACAATAATCTCAAAATGACTTATATGGTGAAAACTTTACTAGTCTTTCTATTCCGTAACTAGACTAGGTACTAAAAGCTTAAGGTTCAATGTTGGTAGTTTACTAATCTAATCTTTTGTTATTCCTAAGTTTCCTAGACTGTATCTAAAAGACTTCTTATGTCTAATATATGACTAATTCTAACATCCTCGATATTAAGTAAAATTCCTAACTTAGGCTAAATTCATCCTATTGTAATATCTTTCTTACCTATTGGGTATGGGTTTTTCTCTAGTTTGATATCTAGCCTATAAAAACCTCGAAGATTTCTAATCTTGTTTTTTTCTATTTCCTCAATGATTTCTTAGATATAGCCTATTCAAAGTATCCTATGTCTATTCTTATGTTTAGCTAAGGGCATCCTAGAATTATTTCTAACCTCAAGTATGGGAATCCTAAAGTGTGTAATACGGGTTTTGTAATAGAGAAAACTACTTCGGGAACATAGCAACCTTGACTATTAAAGAGGGGTATAGAGGGAGTAGGGGTTAAAGTAGGTACGGTAGGAATATCACCGCCATATGATTGCATATAAACATTATATGCTTGCATATAGGGATCATTCGGGGAAGGTTCTAAACCTAAGGTAACTAAGGCATTATGGGCTAATTCTACCAGAGAATTAGAACCAGAGGATGAGTGTGTAGGAGTAGCCGGGGTATACTCATAACTATCCCATGAGGTATCCATATCATTGGTGTCCAACACGATGATAGGATTGTTAAAGGAAGATATAACTAATTGTAATACCATTCTCGGGAAAGCGTCTTAGCATATTTCTAACCTATGTTATATCCTAGAGGCAATAGTAATAGCAGGGAATCTACCCTAGAGGCAATAGTGAGAAATCTATCCTAAAGGCAATTCGGGGAGTCTAACCTAAAGGCAAGTTAGTAATCTAACCTAAAGGCAAGTCGGGAGTCTAAGAGCAAATTCAAGGATTCTAGTGGCATGGAGGAATTTTTGGAAAAGTGGTTAAAGTTTAGGAAAAATCCTTTTGTTCTCTATAACCAAGGTGCTAGTACCAATCTGTAACACCCCTATTTTCATGGATCGCAGCGGATTTAGTGTTTAGGGTATTACTTCATGGAAACAAAGACAAAATAATAGAAAACGACTCGAAAAGAGACGTTTTTGGAAAAGTTGTTATCATTCATTTATTCATCAGAGTTTTTACAGTAAAAGATATACTTTTACCAAAAGAGAGGTCCCTAAGATATGTTTTGAAAGCAAAAGATGAATGATAACTATACTGGATGTCCTCATGTCCAGTGCCACTCCGTGCCAGGGTTCCTAAAGTGCTCATATACCTAGGATAACATGCTTAAAGAGTCAACACGAAGGTTGAGTGAGAGTTATAGGTTTAAGTAGATATAGAGTGAATACAAGTTCCATAGAGTTCTGCAGAAACCCTACGTTTGGAAAAGTTTTAGAGATAGTGGGTCTATTGCACTAAGCTCATGAACCACACGTTAACGGTCCAGATCATGGGGTTTGCAGACCAAACCAAGATGGGACGGGAAAGATAACTTGCCAAAGTTAATCCTTCAGAGAGGGTTCAAATATAATACTTATTGGTACCCTCCAGAGAGAGGTAGTATCAATGGGAGTTGTCAAACTCCAATAGATCTATCAATTATATACGTGTTCACTTGTGTAAAATATCACAAGCGATTAGATTCATGAATTTTGTTATGTAGGGGTGGCAGATAGTTTACTCGTGCAACAACCAAGGAAAAAGACTTGTATTCGATTTAAAGCATGTATCCCCCTCACAGGGTTGCAAAGAATTTAAAAGTGAGGCTATGAAAACTCACCTGGGTCTAAGGTAAGTAGGGTAGGGTTTAGACAGCTCACTCACGTATCCTGGAGTAGTGTAGGTGTGTGTGTATGTGTATGTCAAGTCTTAGTCTAGGTTTTTAAGTAATCACTCTTAAGGTTTCTAGATATAACATAACACCATTCGGGCCATCATAATTCAGAAGTATAAGACTCCTCACATGAAGCTCCCTACTATTGTATTATGTTATCAATATAATACCGTTCGGGCCATCATAATTCAGAAGTTAATACTCGTCACATGAAGTTCCCTACTATTGAGTTATATTGTTATTAAGTTTTAGCTATAACATAACACCATTCGGGCCATCGTAATTCATAGGTCACACAATAATCGTTTGAGGAGACTGGGCACTTTAATTCGTAAACCTAGCAAACTCGTCAAAACAAAATAACCACATGATACCCCTCACATGAAGCTCCCTAGTATTGTGTTATGTTTCTAACTCAAAATAGTTTTTTATACTTTATATGAAAATAGTCCGTTTATACCCTTCAAGTTTACATATTTACACTTTCTACCCTAAACTTATAAACTTATAACATTTAAGCATATAACTTTCTATCTTTTACACAATTAGTCCCTATACTTATACATTTTAAAGAAATGGCAGAAATGGTCCTTAAACTACACTAACTTTCAATAATTACCCTTTATACCCTTAACTTAACAATATTTGCAAAACCAGTCCTTATAAGTTTATAACTTTTACTTTTTATCCTAAGGTTTTAGAACTTTACAAAAAGGGTCCTTATGATTATAACTTATAAGAAATGTCAAAAACAGTCCCTAAACTTCATATTTTCATAAATTTACCATATATACCCTTATGCATGAAATTGCAAAACTAGTCCTAAAATCAAGTAAACTATATTTTTATGAAACAACTAAATTTCCTAGCTTATGTGTAACTAATATATACTTAAATAAGTCATCTAATTTAGATTATAGCACATAATAAGGCAATTTAGCACAAAATACATAATTATCCAAAATTAGGGTTTTAAAATGAAAACTTCTAAATGAAAATTATCAAGGCTTACCTAAAGGTTCTAAGGCATATCCTAGGAGTACTATATCAGTACTAAGGCTATTAGAATCAAAGTTGAGGATTACCGAGGTCGTGGAAGGCTTAACGTGGGAAAACTATGGTTTTTGACTTAGAAATCGGTCTCGACTAGTACTAGGGCTTTGCTACTCGACTTCTAAGGGTCTTACGGACTTATTACTAAAGAAATGTTTAGGCAAAGAAGACAGGGGAGGTGTGGATTTAAATGGTAAGGGGGGCTGCTATTTATAGGGTAACGAGGGGTATAGGTGGCAAAAAGGGCTGCTAGGAATCGAGGAGGGGGGCTGAGTAAGGGCAGCTATGGAGTGACTATTGAAGCCTAAAGGGATTACTAAGGTGAGCTATAACTAGCTAGGGGCTGCCATAGGGTGTTTGTGGATGTGGTTTTTCTGAGCACCAAGGAGGTGACAAGCTTGGTAGGTGATAGGGTGCTAGCTTGGTATAAGGGAGGTGTTATGGTGATTGGTTGTAAGATTTGAGGTGCTATGGTAGCTTAGTTTAGGTGTTAGGTTTAGTTTTTACCTAGTTTTGTCTAGTGAGAGATTTTGGTCTAGCCTAAGGTTTAGTGCCTAGATTAGGGTCCTATGAGTGTTTAGTGACTAATATTAAGTCCTAGGAGCCTTATACTAAGTGGTGGTAGCTTATGGTAAAGATTTGGGATAGTTTAGAGCTAGTTTCAGGAAGTTATGACCTAGTTAGGGTTTTGTGCTTAAGGGACTTGTACCTAGGTTCTAGGGAGTTGTACTATGATCTAGGAAGTCTAATATATCCTAAAGTTGCTAATTTAACTTGTACCTAAGCCTTGAACACTTTTAAGCTAGTTCGGATAAGCAATTAGGGTTTTAAAGATAACCAGAAACACATAGGTGTAATTAGGGTTTTCTGATGAGTATAGTGTACTAGAGTGATAGTTTGCTTAGTGAAAATATGTTTGTAACCTTGACTTGACATACCTGGATGTTTACATAAAGTAAACATAGTGGTGTTTGGCATAGGTGGATACGTGAGCTTGCTAGAGGTTAGATAGGTAATAGTGATGTTATAAAGCAAAATTTTCACTCGAGAAATAGCTATAGGCATATCTAACCTAGATAGTGCTTATTGAGGGCCTAAGTTAAGTTAGTGAGGCTTATCTAACCTATGAGAAGTTTGTAAGAAAGTTAGTGGGGAAATTAGTAGGTTGCTACATTAGCCACCAATATAACCCTTTTGTTAGCGTTTATTTTTAACGCTAAATACCCTTAGTTACACCTTCTGAGCCAATCTTTTCTTTTGATAAATCCAGAAATAAATACATAAAGATTTTGCACTTTTTAGCCTAGCCTTACCTTTAGTCAAGTCTTGGTTGGTTGCTAGCTATATTGCAATATGGATGTTATGTGGGAGATCATGGAAGTACAAAGAATGTTGCAAACTCCACAAGCAGTTATTAAAGTAAATTAAAATGATTAGTCATTGCAACTATAAGATGATATATGAGTTTATGTTAAAAAAAAAAAAAAAAAAAAAAAAAAAAAAAAAAAAAAAAAAAAACTCATCGTAACTATAAGGTGACAAGGATAGCCAATGAGCTATGAAATAATTTATTGGTCAATCAAATATGGAGTTTTATCAAGATTGTATGATAGTGATTCAAAGTAGCTAGCAACATTTCGTTTAAAAACTTTGACTAATTATTGTGTATTCTTTATTATCAACTTTTCTAAAAACATATCCCATGCCTTATCCCTACCCGTTGAGTTAGTGTAATTATTAAGTGTATTGACATGTAGTGACCATCCGAGTCCTTGGGGAACTAGATAACGCGCCAGCGAACTAAGGTTTATCCTTGGTGACCATCCATTATTTGGTGATACAAGAATTTACGCCAGCGATCTATTATGTTCTGCATAAGCTATTTGCACATGAGTCTAATTAACCCATTAAACCTTAAACCCGAATAAAAGACCGCTTTGATATGTATACTTGGTGCTTACGCCATGTTGGTGTAGTTATGTTTCTTGTACAAGGCTATGGTAATATTTAGATCATAACTGAGCAATGAGTGTGATTTCTCTTTTATACTCCACCAAAAATTAGTGTTTTGAGTGAATTATATTCATTCCTTTTGCGTGAGATGATTAGTAATGTTTATCTAGCAAGAAAATCATTTGGGTATTGCCAAACATCTCGATGCTTCATTTATAAAGCTTAAAATGATGTATCTAACTTGTACTTGTACTTGAGAGATTTGCATCACATTTTTCCTAAACATCTTTGAGTACCATATCGATAATTATTTTTACTTCTAGATTTGCTTGAGGGCAAGCAAAGTTTAAGTGTGGGGAAATTTGATAACGCTCAAATTGTGCATGTTTTTAGCAGTGTTAATCATACTTTTGTATATGTTATTTGGTTATATTTATATGCTTTTGTTACTAAATCGCATCAAAGTATGTTTGAAAAGTATATGTAGCCAAGTACATGAAAAAGGAAGAAAAAATAAAGGATTGATTAAGAAAACAAGGAATTACAATTGTACAAAGATTCTCACATCAAGATCCACTCCAGTAAGGCATTTCAATGAAGGAGGGTCCAAGTATTCATCATTCCAAGTTCCTAGACAAAGAAATAATCAAGTTTGGACATAGAACCAACGAGATAGGAGAAAGATTCAAGTCAAACATCAATAGACAAAGTTTTTGATTATAGCACATCTCCAACCGATCGGACGACATCTCCAACCGATCGGCTGGAGGAAATGACAAAATCCATCCGATAGGATGCAACCCGCAACCGATCGAATGGAACTCTCGTTCTAATTTTATGATTTCAGTTTAGCTCGATCCTAGGCTCTTCTATGGGTATTCTAGGTTCTTCCAAGCTCCTTGGAGGCCAAGTTGCAGCATTTAAAGTTCCTATGATTGGGAGTAGTATAAATAGAGCCTTTGGAAATCATTTGAAAGACACAATTACTAATCAATCATCAATCAACTCTCTACCGATCTCAAAGTTCTCAAATTCGTCCTTAGAAGTCCGGGAAACTTTGGAATCCCAAGAAGTCAACATTTGGAAGTCAAACTCTCAAGAAGTCAACACCAACACTTAGGGAATCATTACTTTAACATTTGTAATCACATTTCAATCATTGTAAGACTTTAATTATTGTTTCTAATATTCAAAATTCTGAGTTTATATTCATGTTTGCTATGAGTGACTAGTAACTTTGTGCATTTGCTTAGATAATGTTTGTTACTTAATGATTAGTCTATGATTGTGATAACATATTTTAATTCAATTTCAAGTTAATTCTAAAATCCAATTATACTTAAGTTTCATAGTGACATTTGTTAAATCAAGTTTGACTAGTTATTAGTAATTTCCTAGGTCGAAAGATTTATTGTTATTTAACTAGTTATAATCATTTGTCTATGAATGATTGTTTTTACCCATTGTTCTTGATTAAACAAAGGAACTAAAGTGTAATTGTAATAAGAATGCTTTTGTCTATCAAATTGGATTGATTGGAAACCACCTCATAGGTTTAAAGAATAGTAGTTTACAATCAATTGTAACTTTTTTCTCTATGATCGGTTATCTTTTGTATTGACCATTTCCTAAGCTTATTTGATAAAACAAAAGATTATTTTTATGTTTAAGATTGTTAATCCAACCTTATGAAACCTGAATTGATCTTGAATTGATTGGTTAAATTTAATGCTTGTTTTTATGAACTAAAATCTTGACGAAGGTTTAACTTGTAAGAACAATAGATTAGAACACCATCTAATTTTTATAACCAACATGTTAAAGAGAGTTATCAGAATCATGCTTATCAAGAGTAGTAAAATAGTCTGAGCAAGTGTAGTTTGAATCATTTGAATTATCTAATTAATCATTATTACTTGCGTTTTAGATTTACTTTTATACTTATACTTAGATTCACTGACAAATCTCTGCGAATGATCCCGACTTACCATCATAATCTTTCTATAACTCTCACCCTTATAAATTTAAAACTTGTACACATGCGTAACACATCACTCCTTGAGCGAGCAAAATAGCTTACCCGCTGAAACTTTGCTCGCCAAACTATACAATTACCATCCTTATTTTCGAAATCAGCGAACAAATTTATGGGAGAGCAGGGTTTTGCTCTCTATGTTGCTTGCCTTTTAGCATATTTTTTAAATCGACGGCGAGCGTATTTATGGGAGAGTAAGGTTTTGCTCTCTATGTTGTTTGTCTTTAAGCACATTTTTTAAATCGGCGAGCATATTTATGGGAGAGCAAAACAGTTGTTTGTCTTTTAGCACAGAAACTTTTTGTGTGCTTTTGAATTCGGCGAGCAATAGGAGAGCAAGATTTTGCTCGCTATGTTATTTGTCTTTTAGTAAGGAACCATTTTCTTCTTTTGATTGGGTAAGCAAAAATAAAGGTGTGCAAAACCTTTTGCTTGAAGTGTTTGACTTGTGTAAACCCAAGTGTTTGTTTTAATAAATGAGTGTGAGAAGTGCAAATTATATATCATTAATTTTTTGTTACAATAACTGCATTTGAGCTAAGTATATTACTTTCTCCGTCTCATATTAAGTATCCACAATCGAATTTTTGGATGTCTCAAATTAAGTGTCCATATTCTATTTCAACCAATGAGATTAGACTTTAGTGGGTAAAAATAATATTTGATCGGTGAAAAGTGTAGTTAGTGGAATTTTCTAAAATTTTGTGCGTGATGTTAGCGGACACTTAATATGAAAAAGAGAGAGTATAACATATCATTTATTTTAACTCCACTTCATCTTCTCACGTGTCTGTTCGAAGTCAAGGCTAGTCACCAAGAATTCAAAGTAACATTTATAAATTTTAAGTAGGTGGTAGAAAAGCTAGTATTAATACGGCAAAGTACATAACATGCATTACATAATCTGATCATCCATTTGTTTGTAACATGATATGATCATTCAATTCCCACTGTTAACTTGCATATAAATGTCACCATGTTTCATGTTCATTTTTACAAAATTTTACATTATCCATATCATATCATGGCATTCAAATTGAGAAACGTTTTTCTATTGCTCATAGCATGCACATCCATTGTCACATTACAAAAAAGTGAAAAAACAGGCATTCCTATAAAACATGCAATAAAAACTATTCGGGTTCGGGTTCGTGTTCTTGAGTCTTTGTATTTTTATCAGATCCAAAATATCAATAGTTGTTCATGTACTCATACTCTTTTATTAGTTTGTATTTTATTGTAGGATTGAAATTTCATGATCTTGATATTACATTTTAGGCATATGTGATTTGTAAGGAATGTGGTATACATGCTAACATGCACTTGTTTAAAAAGGAATGTTTGCTAGCAAATTTCTCACTTCTAGCTCATATGAGTCCGTGTCTTTTGTAAATACGTACGCGACTAACTAAAAGTGTTTATATAGGTTAAAGGTGGAGATATAATTGATTGTGTCGACATCTACAAACAACCGGCTTTTAACCATCCAGCTCTCAAAAACCATACGATTCAGGTATATATATATATTGGTCCTTTATGTAGCTTATCTAACTTTTCTTGAGCGACAATTAATTATGGGATGTGTTGACCGCACCCTCCCTACCAGGGAGGTCCACCTATTTTTAGTCAAAATATACAGGTTTTTATGCAGACAGTACAAGCGGTGGTAGCTGGTCAAATAGGGGGGTGTGGCTTAGGGAGGGTGTGGTTAACTCATGCCTTAATTATTTTATAGTATATATACTACAAAGTTATCTCATATATAAAGCATGACTTGAGTAAATATATGACTCACCCACCACCTTAAAGGCTAAAGTGCCTTTTAACTTTTAGGCTCTTAAATTGCATTTTTAACTTGAAAACATTTATTATTTTATTCATTAATAATATTAGAATCGAAGTATAAAAACATGTCACTCGCACTTTTCAATTTGTTCAATATATTATATATACTATGCGATTTTTAATTTTTTTTTGAGCGACGGCTAGATTGTACGATTTCATTAACTTTTTTGTTAAATGTCCCATTTAGTTTGTTTCTGTGCAACTGACTTGGCATTTTATGCTATTGTTTTGTATTTTTTTTGAAAAAGACAAAAAATTCTTGAAACAATAAAAATAAGATTTCAAAACTTTTTTATATTTTACTTTTTTGAGATATTTTTTGTTTTTTTTTTCTAAAAAGACAAAATGGTCGAACAAAAAAAATATTCAGCTGCCAGTAGTAGCAAAAGTACAATTGTCGGTCTAGCAAAAAAATTGTAAACCATGATCCCACTTTTCATTAAAAAAAATATAATAAGACATTTGGCAACAAGGTAATTGAGTCGCACAAAAAACATTCACCTGTCAAATAGAACTCTTGGTAGAAATGTATTGCAGTACACGGTATAGCAGTCGTACAAAAAAAAAATTGTAGGATTTTTCAAAGTGAAACCGTCTAATATTAGAAATGGCCTTTAATATTATTATACAGATAAGGGTTCACCTTTTTACTTAAAAACATATGGTGAACCATATACCTTTCTTTTAAGAGATAATAAATATAGATTTAAAAAAAAATAGAAAAAATACATTTACGTTAAGGTGACCATGAATCTTTTTATTAAAAAAATAAAAAATAAAAAAATAAAAACTTTTATCAATGAGTTGAAGAGTTTAATTCGAATATTTTGATTAGCTAATGAAAGAAAATTTGAAATGATAAAAACGAGGAGAAATTTTAGCTACATATTCCAATAAGGGGATGAAATTAAAGGAGAGATCTATCTATTTTTGTATATGCATCTCAAATGTGCGGGTGTGATTTTTTTCACTCTGTTATTCCTCTCTATAAGTTTAACTCGCGTTATTCCTCTTTATAAGTTTAACTCGTGCGTACACGATTTTAAAATTAAATACGGCTAAATTGTTATTAACATGAATATAAATTTAAAAATAAAAGCACGGCCAGATGGGTTTTGAGATTGTAGATATAGCAACGACGCATGCAATTATTTTTAAAAATTTAAATAAACATATCCTGAAAAACATTTTTCTCAAGAGTCATTTCGTGCTATTAAACAAGAATAATGTTAAAACATGATATCAATAGCTAAAGAAAAATAAAATAAAATAAAACGTTTAGTTAGTACTTAGGATAAAAATAAAAATAAAAAGTTTTGTTCAAGATCCCTTTGTAAAATAATTGCAACACCCTTCTAAAATCCTAGGTCCGTCTCAGCTTTGGTTAGTTGATAGAATATTATCATATGTTGTTGAATTTATTAGATGAAGTCGCATCTGCATTCAGCAAGTAAACAAATGAAGACATTGCAAAACTCAGTTAGTTCCTCCAAGGTACCATCCCAAACATGGCACAAGTATGGACGTTGCCCAAACGGAACAATCCCAATTCGTAGACCATCAAAGAACTATCAAACTAATACAATGCGTCGCAGGAATGAGATTACAAACGCGAATCACTCAGTATGCTACCACCTCAATCTTCTTGATCAACCTCATACACATGTTTTATTATTATGTATTTTCTAACATATACCTATAGTTTTCAGTGGTGATAACGGCAGGATTCAGTTACTCAGGAGCTAAAGCCAACATCAAAGTGTTCAATCCTTTTGTTGAGTCGAATGATGACTATAGTAGCTCTCAAGTTATGATTAGGAATGGTCCTTTACGATCATTTGATACAATAGAAGCAGGATGGGCAGTAAGTATTACTCCGTAGTACTACATTACATTTATCGCCTTTTATTAGTTGATGTCATAGTGTTTTATAGACTAAAATATTTGATGTTATCAGGTAAATCCACGTGCTTATAATGATGCTAAAACTCATTTATTCGCATACTGGACAGTAAGTTCTAACACAATATATATGAGGCATCTTTCAAGGCTATATATTTAACCGCCAATAAGCTTTTGTATGGACGTGTTTCATAGGTTGATGGTATGCAAAACACAGGATGCTTTGATCTCAATTGTCCTGGATTCGTTCAAATAGCCGATGATGTCTTTCTTGGCGCAGATATTACTGACTATTATGGATCTGATATTAGCATACAAATTTCTGTGGTCAGTAAGAATTTTGATATATTTGGTTTATCTATCTTGATAATATTCTTTTAATTTTAATATGTTAAAAGTTAGCTAGATGTCAAGTTTTATGGTTCTTACAAGTGTGACATATTTTATTTACAAACTTAGATTCTTACAAATGTAAAATTTTATGATGTGTGTAGGATCCATACAAACATAACTGGTGGTTAACATTCAACGATGTGGAAATAGGATATTGGCCTGGAGAGATTCTCCATAGACTAAAATATCAAGGAACGTTAGTCCAGTGGGGAGGTGAAGTCTGCAGCCCAAAAGTTGGAACCCATCCTGGACACACATCAACGGGAATGGGCAGTGGACAGACAGTTGACTTTTTTGTGTCGTCAGGAACGATCATCAAAATGTTGATAGAAGAAAATTCTCAAGAACTAAAGCATCCCGAATTCCTTTTTACTAGCACTGACGAGTGGGATTGTTACGATCAGTATTTACGGAAGGATGGTGTACCCGAACCTGTGTTCTATTACGGAGGTCCGGGTAGTCGTAATAATCCAAGGTGCCCATGAATTATCTATCACTTAGTTGAGGATGAAGCTTTAAGGAAAATGTTAGTGAAGTACTCCGTATTATGTTACTAAATAGAGGTCTAGATTTCTATATAGATGGTGTGGCACATATGCGGATTATATAAGTTATAAGTATAACATTTAACAAAATCGTGTGAGAACAATTGTCAATACTTGCAAATCTATTGACTTCTTCGAAATATCAATCTTAGCTCAATCATAACGTGTAAGTAACATCTTGCGACATGCTTCACGGCGAGCTATTTCGTGTCGTTAATGCAGCGACGCCTTAAATGATATTGTCAACATCG
This sequence comes from Artemisia argyi, assembly GCA_030686995.1. Lineage (NCBI taxonomy): Eukaryota > Viridiplantae > Streptophyta > Magnoliopsida > Asterales > Asteraceae > Artemisia > Artemisia argyi. The sequence continues at coordinate 268,939,562 of CM060709.1, read as the reverse complement.
TCGTGGTTACAGGATTTCCTAAACCGCAACATTAACTTTGTTTCTGATGCAAGTATATTTAATACCAATATCCCCATGTTATAGTTATGACAGTAGATGGATTTCAACATTAGCCGGCTAAACTGATGTAACAAGGAATGGGTTCTGATCTAAGCTCGTACCCCTTTTCAGCCCATACTCTATACTTAGACCAACAACCTTAAATTGTTGTTTCTTATCACTAATCTTATTAGTATTAGTAATAAACAAGAAATTACGCCGCGTTGCGGTGGGGCTTTTTATGACGTTTTTTTGTGTCAAGATAATCTTTTCAATTTATTTTTATTAGTTATTATAGTAAGATATCATTTTGCGGCAAAACATTTAAAAGAAAGAGTTGTTTATTTGATTAATGTTGTGACTCCAATGTTTGTTTTTTTGGCATTTTTTCTTTTGAGAACATACTTTTGTTTTAAGTTGTAGCGGGAGTATGTATAATCAGGTTTTAGTGTCGGTTGAATTTTAGTTGGGTGAAGTCAATTTGTCTTCTTGTTATTTTTTCTGAAGGGGATATTGTCGGTTTACGATAAGAACGTTTGTGTATTATACTCATTTTGTCTCAAAATTATTGTCATGAGAGAGAAATCACATAGTTTAATAAAAGTAGGGTTACTTTAGTTTTCAACCACTTAAAGAGAATATTCTCTTATTTTATTCTCTAGTTTTTACTCAAAAAAGAAAGTGGACAATTATTTTGAGACATCCAAAAAAAAAATATAGACAATAATTTTGAGACGGGGGAATAGTAAAGAAACACCTACGAGGGTGATGGGCTATTTGGTGGATCAATGAAAGCCCATTAACGGGCTAAAAAATTTTCGATTATTATTATACAAATGATCGGCAAGTGTCAGCTATTTTAGTATATATATATAGAACAAGCAGGTTGGCGCAAGCCGCGTTGCTGCTGGGAATTTTTTCTACGTGTTCTAAATTGTAACCCGTTTGTTTGAGATGTGTCTCCGAGGTCGAGTGATAAAAAAAAAAGAAAAAAAAAAACTGTCTTTTTTACTGTTGGGCCTCAAATTAACATATTACTCCATTTGTTTACTAGTTATAATGCCCGTGCACGCGCGGCTTTTTTCCTATTTTTTTTAATAATGTATTTTTATTTATTTAAAAACAAATAATTGTATTTTTGTTTTGTTTTATATATGTTTTAAATTTTATATTATATGATTAAGAGAGCTCAAGTATGTGTAGTTATAATGCCCAAAAACGCACGAGAGTTTTTTTAATATTCTTGAATAATGTATTTTTATATATTAGAAAACAATTTGACCCAACTCCACATGTCTTTATAATTTAAACACATCTGAAAATCCGGTTGAACCACCGGCTAAACATGTTGAACCGTAACCCAGTGGCTCGATCGGGTCAATTAAAAAACCGGTTATTAAAACATTGGTTTTTCATGTTCGTGTCATTATTGCTATCCTTCCGTATCAATTATAAGATTATTCATTTGTAGACTCCAGCAGATTCTACAAATTTCTATCTCAAAAGATATTTCATCAACCAGCTAACAAAACCGAAAAAGTCCATATTTCAAATGTTAAGAACTTCAATACCAACACATATTGAAGATGACATAAACAATGATTAGTATAAAAGATGGCCCTTAGGTCCACCCTGTTGATCTTTGATGAATGTAATGCAACAACATCTTTTCCAAGGCACATAATTCTCTTGTAGGTCACAAATTTTGAAGTATTATTTGTTTGTAGATTTACGGAACACATACATGACCATCTTCAAGAGCTGAATCAAGTGCACCTTAAAAAGTGTCTTATCAAGAATACCAGGTGCAAACATCATGTATCCATATAAGATACGGAGTATATAATAGAAAACTTCACTGAGAGGGACTAATATTGAAATTAAAGCTAAAAACACCTAGCAACAGCAATATCTTTGACTTTTAAAGAAAACATGCTTGGAACAATTTTGGTGACGCCGAAGAACGACCCACCTATATTCATGAGCCTTGATGTGTTTACTGTTTAGTACACCAATTTGATTCGCCACTGCTACCTAACGGACGGGGTGCTTCAACCCATTTCATACAATGCAAGAAGTAAAAAAGTGCCCATTGAATGTGGAATCAAAACCACCTTCTCACCACTTCATACTCAACTTCCTCTACAATATCGCTATAAAAAATGCCCACAAACATCAAATTTTGGAAGTTTAGAAGTCTTCTCATGATATTTCAACTGAAAATCGACCATCACCTGAAAGAAGATCATCTCAACAAATTTTTTATGAGAAGTTATTCATGACAAGAGCTCTAATTCTAAAGTTAAATTACAAGAGTTATTTACACTAAATTCAGGCTCACCTGCAAACTAATTAGTTAAGAAAGTCAAATTTAGTCATAACTTTGGAATATATATGACTAAGTTTTAAATTCATACATTCGCAAGCTGTCATAAGAAAGTTTGGTTATAGATTTGTTAAAAAAAAAAAAAAAAAAAAAAAAAAAAAAAAAAAAAAAAAAGAGCATACCTTAGATGATGCGATTTGGATTGTCACACAAAAGTTTTACTTCTCAAGGGATCTTGAGAAGCTTACAATCCCCGCCAGGCAAGTGTACCTGACCGATGTAGTATAGTGTAGTGGTAAGAACCAGGAGATTGATCATTCTCTACAGGGAATAGTGTTCGTTAGGATTGAAAATGATCTAAACTACGTCTAGAGGTGAGGGATGATTCTTTTTATATTTTTATAATTTTTTTTGGAAAGCAAGTAAAATTCTCGGGTTTTGGAAGAGGGGGCGGAATTAGTTGTTAGTCAACTAACACAAATAACTACAAATGCAATAAAAATAAAATAACAGAAAATAAATGTATGAAACTTCTAATAAGGAGACAAACGTGTTTACTTAGGTTTCACTACTCCCTAGCTATCTTTCATTGATGGATTAGTTTGTTACAATTGCGTGGATGACGGGTTGTATTCCTTAATACCATTCGTGGGGCCGTGTACGTCCTTCTCCAACTCTATAAGATCCTATCTCTTCCTATAATGACACGTTAAGTATCATATCATGGCCTCATTAATATTCTCATATGCATTAAACACAACCAATTAATCGTACTACACATCTGATTAATGTTTCTTAAGACGTCAAGCAAGTTACCAATAGGAAGTTAGCCAGTTTTCTTGAGCCTAACATTGATATCATTCATTCAACAAAAATTAATAATAAACCATCAATCAATAATCAATAGCTAGGTTTCATTATATGTAAGCAAACACAAACAAACCTTGCCTAGCATGTTAAAAGAAAAACAAGCGTAAGACAGAATCAAACAACAAATAGACATATTGAATGATTGATAGATTACTTATCTTCAATTAATCATGGAAGAAAAAAGGTTTGGAAACCTCAAAATAGCTGCAAAAGTCGACTAGGGTTCGTACCCTAAGTTTCTCTCCAAAGTTCCATACACAATGAATGAAAATTAGAAAAGTGTATATAGATTTTACAACTTGACGGCGTCACCTTATGGGATGTGATGCCGTCACCTCGCCGCCAAAATAACTCTCGGATTGCCTAGATCCATCTTTGACGCCGTCTGGTTGAATAAGGTTCTGGGCCGTCTCTCTTTGTAATAACACGTGACGTCCTTGGTGAATTATAACGTGACGCCGTCACGTTTAAACTCCAAAATTCCTTTTTGGCCCGTTAAGTGTAAAATAATTATCCACATCTTCATCAACAAGTGACGCCGTCACCTGGTAGTGTGTGACGCCGTCAGGTACTGTTCCAGCTTAAATTCTTGACTTTCTCATTTTCTTCACTTTTAAACTCCAAAAACGTCCAAAATGCTTCCTTTTCCATAATTCCTCTCAAAAGTACCTAAAATGGCAAAAGGAACGATTTAAGGCAATATTTGATCATATAATCACGATTTAAGGCTTAAATGACCCCTTAAAAGCGTAACACTTTTCGTCTCATCATTAGACTTCCTGGAACTCAAACGGACCAGAGACCATGTCAATGTTTCATATCTTCCAATGAGAAAATAAGCGAAACCTTTGTGACCCAAAATCAAGGTAATCAGTGACACTAAAATGATCAACTTATTAAGATTCCATCCTTGCCATCTATCATATGATACATTATTATGATTCGAAATTTGTGACTCCGCATCAGGTTAAACCTTTTGAATCATATGAGTTACGTATACCATTATTGGTTCAAGTGTTTTATTTAATTAAACATGCATAAAAAAAAAAAACCCCAAAATCTATTATCCCACTAAATAATTACAACCTCTTACAATGGCACTTGCATTATTCTTCATCTATCTAATAGAAAGAATCTTATAATCATAGTATGTAATAAGTATGTTAATAGTATCTACTAAATATAATTACAACCTCTTACAATGGCACTTACATTGTTCTTCATCTATCTATACTACCTTATAATGTATTTAGGACATCTATATTTAGAAGTCTTAAAATGTTTAAGACCAAAAACATTTATTTAATAGGAAAGATACATACACATACAATTAAAAGCCTTTAAGTGTCATTAAAAATTCTTGGTTGTTACAAGTATAGCTTTCAATGCTTGTAATCTTTTAAGACTTACAAGAAAAAAAGCATAGTGTACACCACTTTAATGCACATAATTTTCAGACTTACAAGACAAGAAGCATAATGTACAGCACTTTAATGCACTTAAAAAAATAAAAAATTAATGCTATTTAATGTAGTAAATTGATTAACTGGTCAATAAATACAATTAATACATTTATTAAAACACCATTTACATACTAAATACAAATTATCAAGCATATTGTACAACCAAATTAAACACAATTCCTACATTAAATGTCACTAATAAAATAATAAAGTACATTGTACAAATATTCAAGCCCGAACGAGCAACGGGCCAAATGGGCTTGAGCCCGAACGGGTGTGGGCCAAACCGGCTCGAGCCCGAACAGGCACGGGCTAAACAAAATTCTTAATATCTGTATATTTTCAAAAAGAACATAATAAACAAAAATACATGATTTACCGGAAAATTTGATTTCAGGGTACCGCAGCGGCGGGTACCCTGCTAGTCTAATATAAAGAATCTTACACTGATGACATAGATTTCTATTACTGCTTGCATCAACAACTATCAAAACATCTAGTTTTTGCAAGTAGCTGTGTATTATAATTGCTTTTGTTATAATATATAACCATAAGATACAATAACTGTTTAATTGACATATTAGCTTAATAATTGAAAGATTCGTAAATGGCATATTTTGCAAAGATGATTGTCTATCGAAAAGCATGCCGATTTTTTATATTTTCATAAAATGATCCACATAACAAATGTCCGTGAAGGAGCTACAGAAATACAAAACACTAGATATGGTTTCTTGACCTTAGTGTCTTGCCAAACTCTTCAGGATACAATATCATGAGCATTCCACTAAAGTGTCTTGCCAAACTCTTCAGGATACAATATCATGAGCATTCCACTAACAATTTTAGCTATTTCTACTGCATCACATATCTAAAAGAAAATATCAAATAAAAGTTAAAAAAGCATAAAGCAAGATTTTGGGACACACGTTATTAGAGTTCATGAAAACCACACCTTCAGTTTTTCAAGTAAAATTTCACTGAAATGAGTATGTACGATAATTTTTCCTCTTTATTATTATTGCATCAATTTAATGGCAGCTACTAACGTATCGATCATTTGGGCAGCTAAGCAACCCTTATTTTCGATAAGTACATTCCATTTTTTTTGTTCATATAGTGGCTCCAAGGCAATAATGTAAAACCTCATAAATTCGTAATATATCCACAATCAAACATATGTCGTGAAAATAGGTGATGCTTCTTAGCTTCCCTGAAACTAAATTTGACTAACAAATGAGTGAAAATTATAACAGACATATAGAACCAAACATGTATTCTAAAGATGAGTAACGTTTATACAACCACATGTGAGATTAGCTTATAAGATAAGATATCCCACACAGATAAGTAGCGTTAGGGTTGATTTCTTTAGAAGATAAACTCAGTCAGGTACAAAAACAGAATGCAATAATGGATTGATGGAATTGAGACCTCTTAAAAATTCAAACACAGAACCCTAGTAAACACATTAAGACCAAAGGTATTGAATAAAGAATCAATGACGAAATTCGGTGAAACATTCCGACCTTAATAATACGCTAATAAGTTAACAACCAATAGTGAGTTAATAGGAAAGACGAAAGACCCGATAAAGATTAACAGGCAAAACATAAAATCTCAAATCAAAGCTACAACAATCATTAAATAGAAAACAAACTAAAACACCAACTGATATAGTTCCAGGTTCTAACAGTCAACGAAAACGCTAAACAAAGTGACATAATTCAACTATGAGATGAGATGATTCATGAAAAGCTTAGGTTCAGCAACTTTTTATTACCAAAAAAACCATATCCTCTTCCGAATTATAACATTGCTATTTGAAAGAAAGAACATTAACCTTGAGAGCAAATTTAATATGAAATATTACAGGTGTGCTTAGGAGTAATCTATTACCTATTATAGTCCACTAATAGGAAATTAAATATTTAAGTTAAAAAAAAGAAGATGAAATAACGCTTCACCTAATAAACTTAAGCTCAAAAAACATAAATTAGTAACTATGTAAGAATCTACTTCGTTGTCTACAGAGAACTTGGACGCCACAAACTTCAAATAGTCTCGAGGGGCTTCCAAGCACTCCATTATCAATTATCTACAATACCAATATCCCATATTCCCATGTTATGTTTGGTCCTCTTAATCATTGATCAAGTTAATTCGCATAAAAAATAGCTATAAGTAAAAAAAAATTTAAAAAAAAAAAAAAAGTCAAACGGGTCATATCAGATCAAACCTCATAGGCTATAAGTAAAAAATAGCTATAAGTAAAAACAAAGTTAGTCATATATCATGATGATCATCATTTTATTTAATAGATAGTTCAATATTTTAATAATATAATAAACAACCGTACCTAGGACAGGTGTGCCAAAAACTCAATCAACAACCTTTGCGGAAGAACTCAATGAAACTACAGGTGGCTTTAGGAACATTGAGGATCATATCAGATCAAACCTCATAGGCTAGTTGCTTCAGTTTCTACATTAAATATTAAAAAAAATAAGTAAGATAAATTATATAGAATTCTCATAGCGTAAAAGAAGATGGAGGCAAGCAAGAGAAACAACAGCATTTTCGTTATTATTAATTGAACCCGTGTTATTCTGTAAACCTTTTTCACTAAACCCATCATCAGTCCACAAAGGGACCAAAAGAATCGTACTTGGACTTTACCTCTCATCTTGAATTATCACAACATGCGAGTTATAGCAAATACAGTATTAAGTAAAAAGCCATGAAGCTAAGAGAAAGCAAACATACGGACCCACACATACATGCACTATTGAGATAAAGAGAATGCAGACCACTAACTTCATATAAACCATAATCTGAGAGCATGAACATTCAAGTTTGGAACAAACGGAAATAACAAAAGGCAGTAACAAAGTTTAAAATTAACCAACCCCAAGACCGCAAATGAACTTTCATAAAATTCAAACTAATTTGCTTGCAAAAATGAATTTTCATTGGTGCACAAAACTTACAAAAATCAACTGCCAAGTTGCAACATAGGCGTCAAGACTCGTTTAAGATAAACTTTCCCGTGGGACACTTTCAACACATCCTTATTGTGTCATATTAATGAAAATCTATGAAATGCATGGTTTGTCACATCTATATACCACAAAACGCTTGTAGCCCAATGGTACTATGAGTATTGTGAGATGCTTCTCCATCAATAGGTTATGGGTTAGAGCAGTATTCGCTCATACTTGCCTTAGGTTTTGTTTCACCTTTATAAAAGCTACGCGAACACAGATGTCTTACCAACAGGTCACGATTTTCTTAATATAGTGAGATTAGACGTTCCAAGAAGGGTGAATATCACAAAAGAAGATGTTGGTTTTGCGTGATCGCATATTCAGGTTATAATTCTCAATTACTTCAGGTAATGTCGTCTTTGATTTCCTCTTTAGTTGGTCAATATCACCATTGATCCCATAAAATAATTGACCATCTCTCTGCCACCAACAAAATTCAAAAGTCTTAAGTAATCAGGTCATAAGCAATACAAATTAAAGTAAAAATTAATTTTCATCAAAATTTTATTACATTAAGTAGTCAACTCATGAGCAATACAAGTTCAAAACTCTTAAGATATCACCCCACGATAGCTTTCAAATGCCTACTTTAATTAGCAACTTATAGTAAGGCTCAAACTTCTTAACATAGTATTGTTATGTAACATATCTCGATGCCCCATGAATATATAAAACAACTCATTCTATTATACCTTCTGCAAATTTCTCTTTGTGTAACTATAGCCTTCATTGCATACAAAATGTCCTCTTCTGTTGCATAGCTCAAGGATCCAGCTAGTTGTGGAAAAGTGGTTTACTTCTTATGTGATCTTCCCATTCTACCACTAGCCCGTCAAAACATATATATGAGCTTAATGTGCAAACAAAAAAACTAACAGAGAAAAGTCCAAAATACATCCCTGTGGTTTGGCCTTTGCTCGCTTTACATCCTTTTTCTTTTTTTTGACTCAAAAATCATCCATGTGGTATTAAAGTTGACACAAAACCATTCCTCCGTTAGTAATATCAGTTAATGAGGACTAATGATGCAAATTATTTTCCGTTATCTCCTAACAAGAGTTAAAATATTTGCATCATTAGTCCTCATTGGGTTAAAATATTTGCATCGTTAGTCCTCATTGACTATAGAGTTAAAATATTTGCATCGTTAGTCCTTATTGAGTTAAAATATTTGCATCGCTAGTCCTCATTGAGTTAAAATATTTGCATCGTTAGTCCTCTTACGTTTTCGTCCGTTTTTATCTGTTTTCGTCCGTTTTCTCATGTTTTTATCAGTTTTCGTCTGTCTCTATACGTTTTCATCCATTTTTCTCACGTTTTTATCTGTTTCTTCCGTTTTTCTCACGTTTTTATGAGTTAAAATGTTTCTGAATCGATTTTAACTCACGATTTTGACCCATTTCTGGTTCGAATCATCAAAAGTGTGAAACACAAACGTTGTTTGGAATAATGTTTTACATCAAGACACGCGAGATTTTAACCTAAAATTGCACCTCCACCACCACCACCAACCACCTCCACCCATCACCGCCAACCATTGCCTCCACCACCGCCGCTGCCGCCACCACCCATCGCCACCACCACCGCCGCCACCACCACCACCACCACTTATAATATTTGTTCAGTGTATGGTGGTGGTGGTGGCGGCGGCGGGTGGTCGTGGGTGTTGGTAGCAGTGGTGGGTGGAGGTGGTGGGCGGCGGTGATGGGTGGTGATGGTTGGAGGTGGGTGGTGGTGGCGATGGGTGGTGGGTGGTTGTGGCGATGGGTGATGGCGGCGGCGGTGTTGGTGGAGACGGTGGGTGGTGGTGGGTGGAGGTGGCGGGTGGCAGTGGGTGTGGTGGCGGTGGTGGGTGGTGGTGGCGGTGGCGGTGGTGGGGGGTGGGGGTGGGTGGAGGTGGCGGTGGTGGCGGCGGTAGGTGGTGGTGGCGGGGGTGGGTTGTGGTGGTGGTGGGTGGAGGTGGGTGGTGGTGGCGGTGGTGGGTGGTGGCGATGGTAACGATGCAAATATTTTAACTCAATGAGGACTAACGATGCAAATATTTTAAGTCTATAGTCAATGAGGACTAACGATGCAAATATTTTAACTCAATAAGGACTAACGATGCAAATATTTTAACTCTTGTTAGGAGATAATGGAAAATAATTTGCATCGTTATTCCTCATTGACTGATATTACTAACGGATGGATGGTTTTGTGCCAACTTTAATACCACATGGATGATTTTTTAGTCAAAAAAAGAAAAATGATGTAAAGCGAGTAAAGACCAAACCACATGGATGTATTTTGGACTTTTCTCAAACTAACAGTTAACTAACTGTATTCACTATTTATTACATGGCATAAGTAAGGCTTTTTCTAAATTTACATTGGGGCACTTTTCTCTTAGAACCATCAAGCAACTCTCGCTAGTGTTATTATTAGCCAGCCATTCGAGGTATTGCAGTAAGAAAGAACTCTGTAGGAAAACCCATTGCCAAACATACATCAAGTTTAAATAATATTAGCAAAATTAAAGTGTGCACACACACAACTAACACTCCAATATCATCATACATAGATAAAATCGGATGCATATGTATGTATGTATGTATGTATGTATGCATGCATGCATGTATGTAGTTTAGTTAATATATGGCCAATATCATCATACATAGATAAAATTAGATTCATACGTATGTATGTATGTATTTATGTATATATGTATGTATGTGTGTGTGTATGTATGCATGCATGCATGCATGCATGTAGTTTAGTTAATATATGTCGAGTGATCTAACAAACAAACAAAATAGAGTGTGAGTAGTGATAGGGTTTTGGACTAAAATTGAAGAATTATGAAGAAGATAAAGATGTGTAAGTGACCTGATCGGGGAGATGATGTGGGGACCGAGATACCAACGTTTTTAATTAATCACATGAATTGATGATGAAGTGGAATCATATACAATGTCAAATAAAAAAGCAACCAAAGATATATCAATATCTCATTTACTCAATGGTACTATTTTTGTTGTTTGATTTACGGTTTTCTAAGGTTTTTTGTTCTTTGATTAAGGATTATGGAAGAGGTCATATTATCTTTTTCCTTGCGATACATGGAGAAAAGAGATTAAGGAGCAGTTGTTTTTTTTTTTTTTTTTTTTTTTTTTTTTTTTTTTTTTTTTAACTTTCACTTTGGCCCAAAACTATTAAACATAAGCCGCGAAGTACATGTGTTATTTTAGTTCTTTCCATCATCTTTTTTTTATAAAAACGAATTTACAAAGATGTTTGGTAAATTAGGAAATATTTAACCTTTTCTAATAAAAGATATTAGAAGATAATTATAAAAAAATCAAATTAAAATAATTCTTATTTAATAAGGAATGATTTGATTTTTTTGAAATGAAAAATCTCCACTAGAGGTTTTGTTTTATTAAGAAAAATATTCGCTTGTTGCCGAATAAATATTTGTTTATTCGTCTTAGGCTTTGCGGCAGATTATTTATTTTTTATTAACCTTCGGCCACATATGTTGCCCTACTATATGTAGAGGGAATACTCTAAAGTACTATTAGTATATAAATATGATACTAAGCTATTGTAGTTGGCATTTGTTCATGAAAAAAAGCTACTATTGTACAGTAGTTGGCTTTCCTATATGAGGGGCCAATTTTTTATGCTCTGTGCTCGTTCACCGATGCGTGAAGTGAGAAGATCTAATACATATGTCCATAAACCCCCCAAAAAAAAAGATTTTCAAGATAATGTATAAAGATCTTTTTGTAATTCATCTTTCCTTTGAATATAGGTTTTTGATCATAATTGTTTATAACTACTGTATTGGAGTTGTTTGGTTGAGTATTGTATGTTTGAAATCAATCTATAATATACTAGTTTTAGATCTCCGTGCACGCACAGGGCTTTTGGTTAAATTTTTGTTAGATTAGTTTTGGTTTAATAAATATAGCTTTAGACACCCCGTGCACGCACAGGGCTTTGAGTTTAATATTTGTTGGATTAGTTTAATAAAAAACCATATTCTTATTTATATTATACTAGTTATAATACTTGTGCACGCACAGGGTTTTTAAAATTTCGTTTTAACTATGTATTATTATCGATTAAAAAATAAACAACTGGGCTAGCTCAGTTGGCCACCAAGGATAATCTTGGAGAGGTTTCCTTGGAGAGGTCTCAGGTTCGACTCTCACCAAGTACCTTCAGGGGCCCGAAATAAATAGAAGCATGAGTGGGGTTTATCCCCTAAGGAGAAAGGTTCGAGGCTTGCATACTCTACCCAGTCGAATGTCACTGTGGGCTCGGATCACTAACTACTAACTCGCCGTTCAAAAAAAATATTATCGATTAAAAAATGGATCACTTAATATGTAAATGGTTTTACTTGGTTGATTAAAAATAAAAAACCATATGTAAATGTTATAACCTACCTATTATTTTATGAGAATGCTTTTAGATTAAAATTTATATTCTATTATTAAAGCAAAATTACATGATGATACTTGATTTGCATGAGATGTTATATATGCTTTTAGTTTTGCAAACCCGTGCTATCAATTTACGATGTGTTTTGTAATTATTGTATTTCTTTTACTTATATTTTCGTTAAAATATGTAGCATATTTAGATAGCTTTGAAAATTGATTCATTTCTTTAATTATGAATAACCATCACATCATTTTTACTAATGTACATTTTTGTTTGAAAAGTTGCATTTTCATACGTTTGTGTTATTTCCTTCTCATGTTTGATGCTTCTTTATTACATAAAGAGAAACATAAAAAGATGTAACGGGTAGAACTCAAATTTAATACTACGTTTATGTATAATGTATAAGAATAATTTTTCTCTAAGCCAGAACTATACAAGGAAATTATTATTACTTGTATAAGTAAATTATAAATGTATGAAAAAAATGACAAATAGTATATTCGCAAGTCTTTTAGGATTGTTTGAATCCTTACCGACCTTTCACTTTAATGCAACTTTCTTTACAATTGGCCTAAATCATCAAGATAAAAGACACCCATATTTTAGACCGTTGGTTGACACCCATAGTTTTATCAATGACAACAAACACCTGCTAAGTTTCATTAACTCATTCAAAGACAAATTACCCTCCGAAAAGAATTCCTACCATAAATTCCCGATATAGGCACTAAAACACATATTTGGTACATTAAAATACATTCATGTATTATCTAAATCAGCAACTCAACTAAATTATACATTCATACCTTGAGCATGCGTAGAAAATTCTTCCACGACAATCATGTGTTGATAATAAAACTGCAAAAACCACTAACATGTTGCATTATAGTGAGGATAACAACAAAGTTAGTTGTGGAAAACTAGAAGGGGGTTGAATAGTTTACCGCTTTTTAAATCCTTTTTAAACTTGAATATCCTTTAAAAAACTTTACATTTGCTTAAAGATATAAACACAACGTTATATGTTTGATTCTTTGAAAAGCTTTTCATGTGAATAACTATTCTAACTTTACTTGTTTCATACTTTGAAAAGCTTTACTTGTGATGATCCTAACTTTGCTTGTTTAGTTCTTTGAAAAGCTTTACATTTGTTTAAAGATATAAAAACAACTTTACTTGTTTAATTCTTTGAAAAGTTTATATGTGATTAGCGATTCTAACTAAACGACAACATGTAATAAGCAAAGATAAAGAAAGAAACGATCAAACCACAACACGATTGTTTATCGTGGTTCGGCTACAAGGACTCTTTTTCCTTACCCTACGTCCACGCCCCGAGTTTCCAACTCGAGAGTTATAAGCACTAATCAACAAGCTCCTTTCACCGGCGGAGAAAACCTTTACAACGTCGCTTACACTTTTACCGACACTAAGCTAGATGTCGAGTTCTTTTACACGGGGACAACCACTCCCATCGTCGCTTACACTTTTACCGACACTAAGCTAGATGTCGAGTTCTTTACCAAGGGTACAACCACTCCCGTTAGTTCTTTTACAAGGGTACAACAACTCCCGACACACTACGTATTTTGAGGCCTAAAATACTAACCAATCAATTCTACATACATGACACAAATGAGGTATAAACTACCAAAGCTTATACATGACCAAGCTAACAAGACATGCAACTTTAGAGTTGAAGCTTGTAACTTCTTGAATGATCTTGTGAAGTCCCTTGCTACATAACAGAAACACACAAGTCAAATATTATTGAGTTAGTTGAGAGAGTATGTGAAAATATGTCCTAAAGGGGTGACTCAAAACTAACAAATGGTTTGGTATTTATAGCAAACCATTCTGCAGGTCTGGCGGATCAGGCAGAACCCTCAGATGGGTTCCGCCCGTGTACCCCCAGGGTTCCGTCAGGGCTGCAGTTGGTTTTGCAATAAATCTTCCAAACCAAACAAGGTCACATCTCATTATACCTAGTCAAACACAAGACTTACAAGCAAACATATGGTTAGTCAAATACTCTTTCTTACCATAAATGTATATTGACAAAGCTTGCCTTAAATGTGATGTGACATTACTATTTTAAGAAATAAATGTTATGTGACAAGACACTTTCTAATTTAAGAAATAAAAACAATGTTTTGTTTAAAAGGAAATGTAAACCTTAGTTAAACAAGACTTAAACACTTAAAGTGATGATTTACTTATAGCTAAAGTTCATACTTTGTCATTAACAAAACTTAGCAAAGATCGTAAAATATAAATAACGTTTTTAGGCGATATTTGTATTAACAATCTCCCCTTTTTTGTTGATGACAAAACATAAACTTTATTTATAAATAAGTCACTAGTTTTAGTGTTAAGTCTTATAAAGTTAGTATAAAAACTTGTTTTTGCAAAGATGAGGTGATAAGCACAAGTTTATATAAATTCTTATAAAGTTAGTATAAAAACTTGTTTTTGCAAAGATGAGGTGATAAGCACAAGTTTATATAAATTCTCCCCCTTTTTGTCGAAACAAAAAGAAGAGTAGCGAAGCGGAAGTAAGCACTTACTCCCCCTTGGACGATACTCCCCCTAAATGGAGTGCCAAGAGAGGAGACATGGATTTTGAACCTACAAGAAAAAGGTTAGTTGTCGCACAAGACAATTTATGAAAGCATTTCATGTGTAAAACATAACTAAGAGTTGTGGAGCGGAATAATGTCATACTCATGCTCCCCCTTGAATATTTCTCCCCTAAATGGAGTATCAAGAAAGGAAAACATGGATAATGATCCTACAAAAAAAATTAGTTTCTAATACACAAGATATATGTATGCTACCATAGCAAGGAATAGTTCACTCATCATACCCAAATGGTAAACAAACAATGCAAACCTTGTAGTAGAATGAAATTCATTTCATGTAAAATTTTGACTCTTAAAAAGTCAAAGACAAGAAATTTTGATGACACCATCCTACTTCTAAAAATAAAGAAAAACTAAAAATAAACTAAGAACATGAAAAGCTACAAGGAAATCATCATTTTCCTTAATGAGAAACATTTTCCAAAAAACAAGGCTAAGGTTGTTTAAGGATGAAAATGTGTGTTGGAGGTTGTAGCGGGCTTTATTTCGAAGATTGAAAGGATGACACGGTTTTGGTTTGTTGGTTTAAATGGGAAACATTTTCCAAAAGAAACGATTTTGTTTCATTTTGGAGACTCTAAGGTTGAGGTGTGTGAGACAAGGATTGTAGACGATCCAAAATGTGGTTTAGGATAAACCTCATTTCTTCGGATAGCTCACGAATTTCCGTTCGACATCCTTCACTAATGCGAGCGGTTCTTTCGCATTGTCTGCAACCATGGCGAGGAAAATTTGGTGGAAGAGTGGTTTGGTTTGTTGGTGGTGGATGATTTGAACTTAAAGGAGCAAAGGTGGATGGTTGAGAGGTGTTTTTACTTCCTTCATTAGTTGATTGTAGCGTTGTTTGTAAAACCGTAATATGGTTGATTTGAGAGTCAACCATACGTTTGAAGGCATGAAGGTGGTTTAAATGAGTGTCAATCTCATCATTAAGGTTTGGAGGTTTTTCCCATATGGATGCTTCTATTTTCTTATAAGAAGAAAGTAGAGATTCAAATTGTTGGGAAGAGTCTTGTGGTGATGGTTGTTGTTGTTGTGGTTGTTGATTTTGAACAAAATGGCGAAAGCTTGGTTCGCCGGAAGGATTGCCATGAAGGTCTTTGTAAATTGGGTGAAACACAAATGATTGTAAGTGGGTACGGCCTTGATCATTTGGAAAAATGGATGGTCTAGCATAACGGTAAGCTAACCGTTCTATCATTGAGGGTTGATGGGGTTCATCATCTAGTTGCTCACTAGATTGTTGTTGGGTTTCCATTTGAGCAATGGTGTCAAAGAGTGATAAGGATTGTGGACTTGATGATTTGGGTGATAGGTCTTCTAATGTTTCCAAATAAGGTAGTGGTGATGTTGGAGGTGTATGGAAAAGTTCCATTGGTGAAATTGTAGGTGATTGAGGTGATGAAATTTTAGTTGGTTGAGCTTGTTGAGAAGGTGATGTTGAATCACATGAAGGTCTAGTAGGTGAAGGAATGGTGGCTATGTTTGAGTAGCAATGTGTTGGAGAGGGTGTTGGAGTATCAAGATTAAGCAAATCTTGAAAGGTGATTACATTGGTATTGCAATGTGTTGAGCATGGTGTTGAAGTAGTGAGGTTAAGGAAATCTTGGATAGGTGAAGAAATGTTAAGCGAAGCATCACTTGAAGAAGATGAGCTTGACTTGACGGTTTTGTTGAAGCAACAAGGTTTAACACTAATCCTAGTGGTTTTTTAGAAGGATTTTGATGACTCGGATGATGTGTTGGATTTAGTCATTTCAAAGGTGTGGTTTTGATGTTTTGAGAGAAGAAGTTTTAATGGTGATGGTGTGATTTTAATTGTTGCAAAACTTTCAAATTTATAGGGTGGAGGAGATGTTGAAATGGGTGTTTGGATTTGATGTTCTACCACTCAAAGGTTGAGGATTCAAATGATTTACAAAGTTTTCATGAACATGTCAAATCATTGCATGTCAATCCAATGGAATAAGGTGGAGTGAAAGACCAACAAATGCACTCAATGCTTTGTGATCATGGGATGTGATTTGGTTGAAAATGTTTTAATGGTTTGAAGGATCCTTTAAAAGAGTTCCTTGGGTTAGTTATGTTTGAATTTGAATTTTTGGAGGGAAGTGGTTTCCTAATTGTTTTATGGAGTGAGAGTTGTTCTAATATGGTTATTGGAGTTAATGGAAGATGTTTCTCACTTAGGATAATGGTTTTGACACTTTACAAGTTTTGGACTTAAGAAAAATGACAAATTTTCTGCAGGTGTCTGGCGGAACCCTCGCGGTACACAGGCGGAACCTATTTGAGGGTACCGTCTGGTCCGTTGGGCCAATTCTGGGTTTCCCAGAAAATATACTGGCGGAACCCAATTTTGGGTACCGTCAGATCCGCCAGGGGTGAAAAATTAGGCAGTCCGCCATTTTGACCCACGAGACGATTTTCAAAATTTTCGAAAACTCCTAAAATCAAAAAGATAATGCATTTCAGGTTAGGCAATGAAAAAATTAGACACGTAAACATACATATTATAGGACTTTGACCTTGAGGTCGAGGATTTCACTATACTTAGTAAGAATAGCCATAAGCATAAAACATTAACAAACACCTCAAACATTGTCATTATGCATAAAAGCTCATACAAACATAATCCAACAAACATACTGAAACATGAAAGTGAAAAACAATACAAATCACGTAGTTTAACACATAAAAGGTTCTAAAACATTCATAAGCCAAACACTCCTTAATCTTCTCACAACCGGTCTATCTTCTTATTGAGCTTGCTTAGGTACCTTCCAAAGCATTTGAACATTCCTTTGGTTTGCTTGAACTCTTCGGATGCATTGTCAATGACGGGAAGTGCTTGAAGGTATTCTAAAGGAGGTAACTTAGAGTTAGGAAGTTTATCGTCCTCGCTCATGTCGGATGATGATGATGATGGTGTATGTGAGCGAGTACGTTTGCCCTTACCCTTGAAAACTCGTTTATCACTTAGAGGAACGAAAATGTGAGGAACGAGAGAATAGTCAAGGCGCATTCCATTATCGTTGGGAGAAATGGGTGAGATTGCTCTAAAGAGGCGAGTAAGAAGCATTCCATACGGAAGAGCGGTTGTTCCAACTAAGGATATGTCGGCCATTCTTTTGGCTATGTAGTAGGCTAAGTTGAATGGTTGACCGGTGGAAATGCTATAGAGCATGTAGCAAAGACATGTGTTAATATGATCTCTATTTCCTATGGTACTTATGACGTTAGCTCTAAGAATTTCTTCCCACTTCTTAAATTGTCCCAAAAGGATCCTTATCCACAATATTCCCCGAACGATTCTTTCTTGTGGTAGAGGTTCTAACAAAGAGATGTTCCTTAATTGTTTCCTTACTAACTAGAGGGTTGTCGTATGGGTAAAAACGCTCAATAGAATCAAGACTTGAAATGGGCCACTTATCCGTGTAGAGACAAGTTCCCTCATTTGGGACACCAAGAATGATAGCTAAGTCTTTTAAATCTATGTAATGTGGTGTTTGATTGGTTGTGAAGTTTAATGATATCTTACTGATTGGCTCCAAACGGTCAGACGATTATTGGTCAACCGCTTGTGAATGGTCAACCGTAAAAGTCAAACAGCTTAGAATCAATCTCCGTGGAAGTATAGGGTTTCCCCGGGTCGTTATGTCCCGACGAGGTGTGGATGGTATTAAAACGGGTCTGTGATCGGGTGAATGTGGACAGGAAAGGGGTATAAGTGAGTTTGAATGATTACACTACTGGAATATGAAAGATAATAGCTTAAATACACTATATTAACAATACTGGAAAGTTTGAAAACCCAGAAACGTTTAAAACCTAAAACGCGTACGTTTACATTTGAATAAAACGTAAACGTACAAAATAAAAAGTGAAAATGGAAATCTGAAAACACCCAGGGGTTGAAAATGACTTTTTTACAAACTATAAGATAAAAGAAAATTTTTAGAAAATTAAAATTAATTTTAACCCTAATTATTTATTTAATATTAATTAATTACTAATTATTACTAATTATTAATATTTAAAACACTTAAATATAATTTAATACTAATTAAATACTAGAAAAATGAAAATAAAATTTCAAAAATTATAAAATAACTAAAAATAAGTTTTAAAAAATAAAAATAAGTGTTTTTGTCTTTTTGTGAATTTTCTATTAATTAATTACTAATTAATTACTAATTATCTAATTAAATATTTTATATTAAGAAAAATAGCAAATGAACAGTAAAAATTCTAATAAAATTTATAAAAATATTTTACAACATATAAAAGCTATAAAAAATATAAAAACTAAGTTTTACTTAATAAAAACTAATTATGCTATTTTAAACTAATTATTAATTAATAATTAATAAAACTAAGATTAATTCTAATTAATACTAAATGATGAAATACAAATCTGAGAAAATTATTATAACTACTTTAATATAATAGGAATTTAATAAAAATATAAAAATGACAAGTACTTAATTAAAATCTAAAAATGAAAAATAGAATTTAAATAAAATTAAATAGAAACTATCACTTAAAATTAATTTAACTTTTTTGGATTTTTCTTTTACAAACTTATTTTATAACTAAAAACTAACAAATTTTGTGAAAACAAGTGGTATGGAACTTAAAAATAAGCAGAATACAAACTAAAAAGGTTGGCAGTTGACTTTAGTTGGCCACAAGGGAAAATAAGCTAAATTGGGTGTAAGTGGGACCCACAATGGTTAAATCAGATTCAAATAAGTTATTGGAACATGTTTGAACCAAAATAAGCAATAGGGGTCTACTGAATAAGCAATTGAGCCACAATTAAGCACTTGGAACTTTGGAACTTGACTGAAAAGGGGACAGATATTTGTGGTGATTTCAAGTGGGGTCCACAGGGTTTGAGGTCAAAGCTATGGTCAATTTCTAAAGCCTACCATGGGGGAGGGTTTGAATGGAACAAATAGTGAAGGTGGTGGACCACCATGGTGGCCAAAAAACCACCACAAAGGTGGTGGTGTGGGTGCAGACCTGCTGATGCAGGGGCAGACCTTGCCCTGCAAGTCACTTTGTGGCTTTGTGGGGCCCACAAGAAAATTCTAAAAAATACAACAAAGCTGGGATGTTGAAGGTGAGGTGGGAGGTTACCAATCCTAAAAATCTCAAGGTCTAATTCTCATTACACAAATCTAAACAATTCCTGGAAATTTTGCAATAATCTGAAATATGGCCATTTGACTTTTGAAGAAAATCAACTAGTTTGACTTTGGTGAACCTAAACCCTAATCTACTGAATGAGAATGATATAATAAGCTATAATGAAACTATATTAAGCTATTTAAACAAGTTTTACAATGAAATGGGTGATTATGATCCTTGGTGACCACCACAGTTAACTGTGGTGGTAGAAATATTGTGATTTTGACTTTTTATATTATTACCTACTGATTTTAAACTTTGGCTATGCTGCATTAACCTAAACTAATATGTTACAAAAAAAAGTAACACCCAATATGACCCTTAACTCCCTGAATACTACTAAACCAAACACCCCTTCAACTGACTGTTAACACTACAACTATGGGATTTTAAACTACAACTATGGAATTTTAATATTAAAACAGATTAAGTGGATGTTATTTAAACTAATTAAACTAAAATTACACTATGGAAACAATAGAAACTTAAATAAGCAGGAAAATTGAGCTTGCTTACAAATGATCAAGACTGAGCACTAAGCAACCAAGGACCCAATTCACATCCTGATTGCTCCCAAGAGCTTCTAAACCATTTGCAAACCAGAATCATCCATACTCCTTGCTTCATCTTCTTGGTAAACTGATTTTTGATTTTTCTTGTATTTTTACTTGATTTTTGATATTTTTGCTTTTTTAACTTTTACTGAAATCTAATGCTTCCAAAAGCTTATATAAGCTTTGTCAGAGCTTAATTAAGCTTAAGAGTATGTCTTTATAATCAATTACAAACAAGATCAAATAACTTGAAAATTATTTGAAATTTGAAAATTGCATTAACTATGATATGAACTGAAACTTGAAATTGAGATTAAATAAGGTTTAAATTACATTAATACAACAGGCTACAAGCTTTTTAATTCAAAGATTACACTGGAATTGAAAACTAAACTAATGTCGACACTAACTTACACTAAGCTACACTAATCATTTCTCCCCAGCTTTCTTCTTGCTCTTTATAGCATCCAGTTGTCTTGTGTGGGTCCCACCGGTCATATCCCACCAGCTTGGTTGCATTATTGTTCACATTTGCTCCTTACTCAATTTTGGCGGGAAATCTGTTTTGTGACCAATTTGCTTCTGTGTTTGCAGGCTAGGGGTAGGGTAGGGTAGTTGGTGTCTTGGGGAATGTAATGAAGGGATAAGGGTGGATGGTGGGGCAAGTGGTGCAAGGGGAGGGCAAAACCAGGGTGGTTTGGTTGTGTGGTGAGGATGGTGGTATTTAGGAGGGAAATGAGATAAGCTGGGTGGTTTTGGTTTGTGTTGACCGGGGTCAAATGCAAGGGTGGACTGGGCTTGGGAAACTTGGGCCAGGGAAAGGTTAGTGGGTTGTGTTGGATTTGGTTTTAGTTTTATTTTTTTTGGTCCGGTTTGTTTTTTTTAAGGTAATAACTCATAAGGACCAAAGATGTAATTTATTGAAAGTTTAGGGGTCTGATTTGGCAAGTTTCCAAAGATACTATAAGGACTAGATTTGCCATAAATGAATAGTACAAAGGCCATTTTTGATAATTTCCTATTTTTATTCCCGGGGACCTTTTCTGCCAAAATTTCAAACTTTAGGGACCAAACATGTAATTTTACCAAACTTGTCACCCAAGGACCAAATGTGATAACTTTTGATTTCCCAAGGACAAAAAATGATTTTCCTTTCAAAAATACCCTACCAGGGACCAATTCTGCCATTATCTGAAAATCCAGGGACCTTTCTTGCCAATTTTGGATTTTGAGGGACCAAATGTGTAATTTTCTCAAACTTTTTACCCAAGGATCGTTTTTGATCATATTTCACTTTTAAATGCCTTGGGTTGACTTTTCTTTCGTTTTAAAACTTCAGGGACTAGTTTTGTCAATTTTTGAAACTTGAGGGACTGAAACTGCCAATTATGCAAACTTTGTTCATTTTTCATTTGTTTTTAAACATTTTGCATATAAAACGTATAAAACACAATTTTTGAATATTTTTAGTATTTTGATGCATTACTGAGTGTTTTTGGACGTTTTGGCAGTTCATATAAGACAAAAATGATGAGTATTTACACACTCATCACTTACCAACAACATTTGTGGAAAGGTTTACGGTTGCATAGAATTCTAAGATGAACCTAGGACAAATTGGCTCATCTATATCAAGGAGACAATCAAAGTTGATTGCGGCAAAGTTTTAGCGAATGGATGTTCCTTCTAGAAATGATGGATCAATGGTTCTACCTTTGTGAACATAGCGTTTTTCTAGTGCCTTAAAGGTTTCTACTTGAACATTGTTGTGACCTTTGGTCATATGGTGTTTGGGCATGTACTTAAGGGTTTCCTTGTGATCGGATCTATTTGCGTGAGGCATGTTGATTCCTAGAAAACACAAAATTATATGTTAATGACTTTTAACAATGTGGATGTTCTAATATATTCCTATATGCAAACAATGTGGAGACTTGGTTATCTTGACTCATTTTGATTCCCAAATTGTTTTGTCTTGCAAGTTTGTTATAAAAACAAAAGATAACCAACACTCTCCTAATTGAATGTGTCTTCGATTGAATGTACCCGAAAATACATATTAGTTATGTATCCCCTTTAGCATTCAAGAGATAGTATGCAAGTGATGTTTTAATGATGTTTTTCATTTGTTTTAACAATGTGGTGATGAATCATGTTCTAGTCTTGGATTGCGATTTTTGAAAGACAATGCACTTGGTGTGTTTGGCAAATCAAAGTAACAACAAAAGGGATACAATTCTTTAACTAATGGAAGACATGATTGGCTAGCCACCAAGTTTTTCATGAATCAAGAAGTTTTATGCATAAACCCTAAGATTCTAGTTAATGAATGTAAATAAGAATGTTATACTTGAATCAAAAATGCAATTGTGTTTGGAACACTTACAAAGTTAGTTGGATTTGAAGAGATTGGATTGAAAGCCCTAAATTTTGTGTGGTTATGTGTTTTTGAGAGGGTGATGGCTGTTTGAAAGTAAATGATTAAGTTAAGAGGGTGTTTGGTTTTGAAATTAAGAATAAAACATTCTATAGCTTTGGCGGACCAGGCGGAACCAAAAATAGGGTTCCGCCCATATGGTCTGAGGGTACCGTGGAAGCTGCAGGGAAAATTCAAAAGGGATTGTCTTGATTTTTGTGGTTTTATCCTAATGTTCAAAACTAAGGTTTTAGGTCTTTGACTAAGCCTAGGGATGATGAATGCTTCTCATTCAAGAGGTTTTGTGAAAACGTTGATAGAATGGTTAACGTTGTAGACTTTCTTAGTTAAGACGTTCCTCAATGAACGTTTTTACCAAGACGTTGATGATGGATCACAATATGTCAATTAAGAACATAATGGATTGAATTGTCGCTGAAGTCGATGCTTCCTTTGTTGAAGAGATAACAATGTTGATAAAAGAATTCCGTTGTTGACGCGTAAATGCTTGTTCAAGCGGAGCTTGTTGATGTGCTTCTCCATTCGAAACTAATTTGAGAACCTTACGTGTTTTGGAGAATCATTGGGTAAGTAAGTATAAAAGTGCAAGTACCACTTGTGCTTTTCTTATCAACTTATTACCGCCATAATTCCATTTGGCATACACTATGGTTTCTATTCTCGTTCTTTTGGGATACCATAATCCTAGTTGTGTAGTACCTTACGATGTATCCAAACAAGCTTAACTAAAGAGTTGTTTAAGGATCTTCTTTAAAACGAGCACATAGACAAACACTAAACATAATGTTGGATCTAATTGTTATGAGAACAAGTAGTCTTCAGAACATTTCTCTACGTTTAGTTTTACCTACGGATTTACTAATCTCATTCTTGATAAGTCATCAATAACTTAACCATTGAGAACAAGAGAGTAACTAGGAATGTCTTTGAGTTAAAATCTCTTGCATTTGGAGCTTGCTTTTATTATCAAAAAGACTTTCAAAAATTGACACTTATAATCACATGATTACTTCGAAACACTTATTTTATTTCACTAGTTGTTTTACTCTAAATTCCAAAGACTGTTATTGTTGAATTTGCTTAGATACAACTATGACCTATAAATCAAGTTTTATAGCTTATATCAATTTTGCTTGATTCAATGTTTGACTCAAGGTGGGAAGATGTTATTTTGTACTTTTATTCTTAATGTTTTACACAACATACTTGTCTTGCCATCATTGGACTTTCGACTAAGTCATCATCTACCAAAGATGATATCTTAGAAGGAGGAGATCACTCGTTAAATGTTATATTCAACGACTCCTCGACTCTTTGGGTTTTCTTACTTAAGATACTATGAACTCTATTTGTTTTGAAAGAGTCCAAGAGGTACAACATCATGAGACTAAGTGTCACATTTGATGTGTAAATCCTAGATGTTGAAAACTCATTTTCTTTTACATATCCTAATGTATGCTAATGTGATTTATTTCACCTTGTGTGTTTTATGTGAGATTATCATAAAGGAGTGATTGAAGAAAAACACAATTTAAGACTCAAAGTATGGTGTTTGAGAATATTGTTTAACAAAGGTTTGTTTTGCAAGCATCACAAAAGTGTTGGACATTTTAACCCTTAGGAAATTCTTAGTTAGCTCACTTGTAAGCAAGAGTTGAGTGAGACTCACTCAAGAGTTTCTCGTGTTTATCTATTGATGGCTAAAGAACCAAAACACCTTATATCTCCTACTAATACTAATGACGAAATTCCTTGTTGCATAGAATCTAATATTAGTTATTGCTAATAGCAGGTAAACACTTTAGAGTATTACTAATAACACATATTCCAACACATAATGCTAGAAACAAGAGACAATCAAAGTCAAGTTGAAGTAATGCGTACCTTTTAAATTGCATAGAGATGCTATCAAGAGGATAAACATTACGCGTAAAATCTTGGTTTGACGACATGCTTTGAAACTCAATTACTCATGTATCCAAGAAGGTTAGATAATCATATAAAAGCATAGAGCATGATAATCTTAATCCTTTTATCATGAGTTTCTATTAGAGATTGAATTATCTCAAAATCTCTCTTCTAGGTTTGACAAATTTTACTTGTTTTGTTTTACTAGTTGATGGTGCTTTTGAGTAAAATCCTAATCCGGTTTTATCTTTAAACAACCTTTGACTCCTCAACAATCTTTCAAGAGATTTTGAGCTTTCATCAAATTTAACTAATATTTTTCCTTTCTCATTTTGCTTTTTAATCTTATGTTTGTAATCTAGACACAATTTACATTCTAGATCAATTTCAACATTACTCTCAATTCTAGACATTTTATCTTCTAACAATATTTCCTTTTCAAAGATATTCTTAAAAGATTTTGAAGACTCATTCTTGAAGATAGTTTTTAGGTCCATGTTGCATAAACGTTTAGACTCATTTTCTAGTTTAGAAAACTCTAGGATAAATTTCTCAAAGCAAAAGTGTTTGGTTTCAAAATGTACCTTGCTTGATGTTTTATCTAGTTTAGAATCACAAACCGGATGGTTGGCTTCATCTTTATCCGTGTTATTCCATGAATCGCAAGCAAGTCCACTAAGAGCTCAACACGAGTAATCATCTTCACTTACACCTTCATTTAAAACATTTAAACTAGTAGCACATGTATTCATCACAACTAAATGTCTATCTATTAATATTTCTAAGACTACTAATTCTTATGTGAGATCAAATTGATCATCTTTGACTTGACATATTTCTTGATGAAAGTTTAACATATTTTTCCAAATATCATTAGCCGTTTGACAAAAATACATTCTTTCATATTCGGTACTAAAGCTTTATAAATCATTGTTTTAGCTTTAGTATTTTTATCAAGTTTAAGATAATTATCTTGGTTTTCAAAAACTTGTTTTCTTTGGTTTGAAATCACCAAAAGAAATAATATGCCAAAGATCTTGATCAATTGATTTCACATAGTTTTCAAAATTACTTTTCCATTCAAGTAAGTTTTCTTTTTCAAATAGCGGTGGGTTTTGAATAGGTTGTCCTTCTTTGAGATTTTCAAAATCCATGGATCGATCCAAGTTTTAAAATACATTCTATTTTAAAGATCTTGAGTAACGTAGCTCCTGATGCCAATTGTGGAAAACTAGAAGGGATGTTGAATAGTTTACCGCTTTTTAAATCCTTTTTAAACTTGAATATCCTTTAAAAAAAACTTTACGTTTGCTTAAAGATATAAACACAATGTTATATGTTTGATTCTTTGAAAAGCATTTCATGTGAATAACTATTCTAACTTTACTTGTTTCATACTTTGAAAAGCTTTACTTGTGATGATCCTAACTTTGCTTGTTTAGTTCTTTGAAAAGCTTTACATTTGTTTAAAGATATAAACACAACTTTACTTGTTTAATTCTTTGAAAAGCTTTATATGTGATTAGAGATTCTAACTAAACGACAACATGTAATAAGCAAAGATAAAGAAAGAAACGATCAAACCACAACACGATTGTTTATCGTGGTTCGGCTACAAGGACTCTTTTTCCTTGCCCTACGTCCACGCCCCGAGTTTCCAACTCGAGAGTTATAAGCACTAATCAACAAGCTCCTTTCACCGGCGGAGAAAACCTTTACAACGTCGCTTACACTTTTACCGACACTAAGCTAGATGTCGAGTTCTTTTACACGGATACAACCACTCCCATCGTCGCTTACACTTTTACCGACACTAAGCTAGATGTCGAGTTCTTTACCAAGGGTACAACCACTCCCGTTAGTTCTTTTACAAGGGTACAACAACTCCCGACACACTACGTATTTTGAGGCCTAAAATACTAACCAATCACTTCTACATACATGACACAAATGAGGTATAAACTACCAAAGCTTATACATGACCAAGCTAACAAGACATGCAACTTTAGAGTTGAAGCTTGTAACTTCTTGAATGATCTTGTGAAGTCCCTTGCTACATGAGAGAATCACACAAGTCAAATGTTACTGAGTTAGTTGAGAGAGTATGTGAAAATATGTCCTAAAGGGGTGACTCAAAACTAACAAATGGTTTGGTATTTATAGCAAACCATTCTGCAGGTCTGGCGGATCAGGCGGAACCCTCAGATGGGTTCCGCCCGTGTAGCCCCAGGGTTCCGTCAGGGCTGCAGTTGGTTTTGCAATAAATCTTCCAAACCAAACAAGGTCACATCTCATTATACCTAGTCAAACACAAGACTTGCAAGCAAACATATGGTTAGTCAAACACTCTTTCTTACCATAAATGTATATTGACAAAGCTTGCCCTAAATGTGGTGTGACATTACTATTTTAAGAAATAAATGTGATGTGACAAGACACTTTCTAATTTAATAAATAAAAACAATGTTTTGTTTAAAAGGAAATGTAAACCTTAGTTAAACAAGACTTAAACACTTAAAGTGATGATTTACTTATAGCTAAAGTTCATACTTTGTCATTAACAAAACTTAGCAAAGATCGTAAAATATAAATAACGTTTTTAGGCGATATTTGTATTAACATTAGTTATAACATCAGATAAGAAAACTTCATATTAGAACTAAAGGGGTGTTTGGTTATGCTTATTAAAGGTGCTTATTGGCTTATTCAATTACCATGTGTATGATAAAGCTATACTTTTTATAGAAGCTTAGTGAAAAGCCCCTGAACTCACAACTAATTCTATTATAGCTTAGTGTGTTTATAGTAAAAACACAAATATTAAGTGTAGAAGTTTACAATAAAACATAAAAAAGAGTTACTAAAAGTTGGTGTATATATAACAAAAAGGTTAAACCATAAAAAGGTTACTAAATACTATCAGCTAAATAAGGCATAAGCCAAAGTTCTGTTGAGGTCTCTTTCGGATTCTATTCACAAACAAAAAGAGGTTTACACATAAATCATAAGTATAGAATAATGGTTGTATCACACATCCGTGATTACCAACTCAATAACATTATCGTAGTATAGTAACATAATAACCTGATTAAAACTATAGATTCTTGCTGAATAATTCTCATGTAGATACTTTTAATTCATTTACAACGGCCAACTGTTACGTTTTTTTTCTTTTTCTTTTATAAAACATCACGTCAATGAATAAAGTTAGGTTATCACAAACGTCTTTATATATATATATATATATATATATATATATATATATATATATATATATATATATATATATATATATATATATATATATATATATATATATATATAGGTGATTGTTATCAATTAAGGATTGTGATGCGTGCATTTTTTTTTAATAAGGAAAACACCTTCTATATTAAACAATGACTATCTAACCCATGTTTATTATTATTATTTTTTTATTATTATTATTTTTAATAATTAGCTTTGTATAACGTTTTTAATTGACAGACATATTGAGGTTGATGTTAATTTTGTTGTTTAACTTTAAGTATTGATATCATGTTGTACAAAAAGTGTGAATTTAGTAGCACATAATGAGCATCGATAAAGTTAAAATATGGTCTGTTTTTAAAATGTTTTTATAGATATCTATATACAAATTTTAAATAACAATTTCATGAGTCGTTGATATAAGTAGAATCGCGTATATTTATTTTCATATCACAGTATCGTGCTTACTATTTGATATTTATATTCCCGTTACTAATAATTTAGTTGTATTTCAAGCCCGTGTACGCATAAATTAAACTTTTAAATAGTAACATGAGTTGTTATTTAAAAAAATATTTTAATGGATAAAAGTTTAAAATTAACATCAGTTTAAAAAAATATTTAACGTATATTAAAACTAATTCGTATATTTACCAAATTTTGTAATTTTAATGGATGAAAGTCTAAAAACTAATACTAATACTCATGTAATTTTAAACAAGGTTAATATTATAAAGTATAGGGGGTATAAAGTGTAATGAGTTATTTGTGTTTTTTATAAAGTTATTAAAAAAATATGAAAACTTGTAATTTTACACTTTACTCTATATAAATTATTTAAAATTCAATCACTAAAGTTTTATTAATTACTTCATCTTTTTTTAAGTTTTTGTTTTCATAAATTTGACACCTATATTTTTATGCATTTTTTTATTAACCAAATTTCTCCACTAAATTTAATTGACAGACATGTTGAGGTTGATGTTGATTTTGTTGTTAAACTTTAACTATTGATATAATGTTGTACAAAATGTGTGAATTTAGTAGCACATAATGAGCGTCGATGAAGTTAAAATATGCTCTGTTTTTAAAATGTTTTTATGGATATCCATATACAAATTTTAAATAACAATTTCATGAGTCGTTGATATAAGTAGAATCATGTATATTTATTTTTATATCACAGTATCATGCTTACTATTTGATATTTATATTACCGTTACTAATAATTTAGCTGTATTTCAAACTCGTATACACATAAATTAAACTTTTAAATAGTAACATGAGTCCTTATTTTAAAAAATATTTTAATGGATGAAGTTTAAAACTAACATCAGTTTAAAAAAATATTTAACGTATATTAAAACTAATTCGCATATTTACCAAATTTTGTAATTTTAATGGATGAAAGTATAAAAACTAATAATAATACTCATGTAATTTTAAACAAAGTTAATATTATAAAGTATAGGGGGTATAAAGTGTAAGGGGTTATTTGTGTTTTTTATAAAGTTATTAAAAAAAATATGGAAACTTGTAATTTTACACTTTACTCTATATAAATTATTTAAAATTCAATCACTAAAGTTTTATTAATTACTTTATCTTTTTTTAAGTTTTTGTTTTCATAAATTTGACACCTATATTTTTATGCATTTTTTTTCTTAACCAAATTTCTCTACCAAATTTATTAAGTTTGACCAAAATCAACTTAATTTTGACTTTTTATTGACCGATTACGTTGCTCGATTTCGCCTATGTGACAAAATCAAGCTTTGCTATTGGTCCAATTTTTTTTTTCAATGAGAAGGGATTTACAAAAACACGCTGAAATGATGTAATTCTTTTATTATATAAAAGATTAACACGGGGTTTTAGGTTTCACAAATCGCATATTATCCAACATTAGTTACTAATGAAGAGCTTAAGAACATAGCTGATGAAGCAAAAAAAAGAATCAAGCATACATAATTTCATGTGACAATCAATAAACATACATAAACAGTCAAAGAATCGAATTCCAAAAGAAAGGAAGTATATGCGGTTAACATGCTATAAAAAACATCACACTATGATTAGCTAATGAAAAATATTTCAAGCATAAACTTTACAACTTCAAACAGTGTCACTCATGTATTTTGTGTGTATGAGTAGTTAGTCTGTTAGCATTCACTGTTTATTAGCCACGTCATTATACGATGTCCACCTCATGCTCTTATGCATTGCAATGTTCAATATTGCAAACCCCAAACGAATCTTTTATATAATAAAAGAATTACACTATTTCAGAGTGTTTTTAAAAATCATTTCTCATTGAAAAAAAATTGGACCAATAGCATAACTCAATTTTGCCACGTAGGCAAAATCGAGCAACGTGATTGGTCAATAAAATGTCAAAATTAAATTGATTTGGTCAAACTTAATAAATTTGGTGAAGAAATTTGATTAAAAAAAATGTATAAAAATATAGGTGTCAAATTTATGAAAACAAAAACTTAAAAAAGTATGAAGTAATTAATAAAACTTTAGTGATTGAATTTTAAATAATTTATATAGAGTAAAGTGTAAAATTATAAGTTTTCATGTTTTTTAATAACTTTATAAAAAACACAAATAACCCTTACACTTTATACCCCCTATACTTTATAATGGTAACTTTGTTTAAAATTACATGAGACTTTCATCCATTAATACAAAATTTGGTAAATATGCGAATTAGTTTTAATACACGTTAAATATTTTTTTAAACTAATGTTAGTTTTAAACTTTTATCCATTAGAATATATTTTTAAATAAGGACTCATTTGGTAAATATGCGAATTAGTTTTTAATATACGTTAAATAATTTTTTAAACTAATGTTAGTTTTAAACTTTCATCCATTAGAATATATATATTTTTTTTAAAAAAGACTCATGTTACTATTTAAAAGTTTAATTTATACGTACACGGGTTTGAAATACGGCTAAATTATTAGTAACGGGAATATAAAGATCAAATGGTAAGCACGATACTGTGATATGAAAATAAATATACACGATTCTACTTATAACAACGACTCATGAAATTGTTATTTAAAATTTGTATATGGATATCTATAAAAACATTTTAAAAACTTTACGGAGCATATTTTAACTTCATCAACGCTCATTATGTGCTACTAAATTCACACATTTTATAGAACATGATATCAATAGTTAAAGTTAAACAACAAAATCAACCTCAACCTCAACATGTCTATCAGTTAAAAACGTTATACAAAGCTAATTATTAAAAAAACAAACAAACACTTGGATTAGATAGTCATTTTTTAATATAGAAGATTTTTTCCTTAAATTATATTAAAAAAAATGTCCGCATCGCAATTCTTATTTGAAAACAATCACCTCCTAAAAAAAAAAAAAAAAAAAAAAAAAAAAAAAAAAAAAAAAACGTAGGTGCTTTCCTTAACTTTATTCATTGACGTGATTTTTTAAAAAAAAAATAAAAAATAAAAACGTAATAGTTGGCCGTTGTAAACGAATTAAAAGTATGTACATGAGAATTATTCCGCAAGAATATATAGTTTTAATCAGGTTATTACGTTACTATACTGCGATAATGTTATTGAGTTGGTGATCACATATGTGAGATACAACCATTATTCTATACTTATGATTTATGCGTAAAACTCTTTCTGCTTCTGAATAGAATCCGAAAGAGACCTCAACAGAACTTTGGCTTATGCCTTATCTAGCTGATAGTATTTAGTAACTTTTTTTTATGGTTTAACTTTTTTGTTATACACACCAACTTTTTGTAACTTTTTTTTTTTTTTTTATGTTTTGTTGAAAACTTCTACACTTAATATTTGTGTTTTTACTATAAACACGCTAAGCTATAATAAAATTAGTTGTGAGTTCAGGGGTTTTTCACTAGGCTTCTAAAAAAAGCTTATAGCTTTATCATACACTTATTGTGTTATGGTAATTGAATAAGCCAATAAGCACCTTTAATAAGCATAACCAAACACCCCTTTAGTTCTAATATGAAGTTTTCTTATTTGATGTTATGACTAACTTTGTTGTTATCCTCGCTATAATGCAACACATTAGTGGTTTTTGCAGTTTTATTATCTTATCGCACAAACTAAAGTGTAATGCAATTTGTTGTATGCGATTTTTAGAGGAGGATTAAGTATCAACACTTGATTGTCGTTGAATGATTTTCTACGCCTGCTCAGGTTATGAATGTATAATTTAGTTGAGTTGCTGATTTAAATAATACATGAATGTATTTTAATGTACCAAAGATGTGTTTTAGTGCCAATATAGAGAATTTTATGGTAGGAATTCTTTTCGGAGTGTAATTTGTCTTTGAATGAGTTAATGAAACTTAGCAGGTGTTTACTATCATTGATAACACTATAAGTGTCAACCAACGGTCTAAAATATGGGTGTATTTTACCTTGATGATTTAGACCAAGTGTAAAGAAAGTTGCATTAAAGTGAAAGGTCAGTAAGGATTCAAACAATCCTTAAAGACTTGCGAATATACTTTTTGTCATTTTTTCATGCATTTATAATTTACTTATACAAGTAATAATAATTTCCTTATATAGTTCGGGCTTAGAGAAAAATTATTCTTATACATTATACATAAACGTAAGATTAAATTTGAGTTCTACCCATTATATATTTTTTCGTTTCTCTTTATTAATAAAGAAGCTATAGTGTAAGCATCTATGTTAATTTGGTAATTTTATGATCAAACATGAGAAGTAAATAACACAAACTTATTAAAATACAACTTTCCAAACATAAAGGTACAGTAGTAAAAATGATGCGATTGTTATTCATAATTAAGGAAATAAATCAATCTTCAAAGATATCTAAATATGCTACATATTTTAACGAAAATATAAGTAAAAGAAATAGCACAATTACAAAACACATCGTAAATTGATAGCACGGGTTTGCAAAACTAAAAGCATATATCACTAACATCTCATGCAAGTCAAGTATTATCATGTGATTTTACTTGAATAATAAAATGTAATTTTTAATCCAAAAGCATTCTCCTAAAATAATAGGTAGGTTATGACATATACATATATTTTTAGTCCATCAAGTAAAATCATTTGAAACATGTTAAGTGGTTCATTTCTTAATCGATAATAATACATAATTAAAATGAAATTTTAAAAACCCTGTGCGTGCACTAGTGTAAAATATCACAATCTTCTTTATCTTCTTGTGGGATGTGTGTGTCTCTGTGGTGATAAAATATTGTTTTCTTCAATGTTTTTAACTTTCTGTTCCAATTGTTATTTCCATGAATGTGTATTATTGCATGAACAACATCAGTTATCAAGAAATTGACTTTAAATAGAAATATTATACCATATCCTTATTCAAGCACAAGTCTTTACGCTTAATTAGTAAACTGCTATGAAATCTGATAATCCAAGCACAAGACTTTAGAGCTTCACAAAGAGCATGCTAGTGCCTATAAGGCTTGTAACTGCTATCCTTAAGTTTTCGGCAAATTTTATTAAAATACCAAAACAAAAATACAAAAGAGCACTAAATGGACATACCCATATAAGCATAGTCAAGTGACCGACCCAAAACATGTTTTGGGAACATACAAATTACAAAGTAAAGAAATCATCTTAAAAAGTCCCTTGACTACAAAAGCACTTGACCAAAAAAAACAACAAAATACTTCAAAAAACCAACAATATAAAAGCTAAATATAAAACATTTAGTCTTCAAAGCATGACCAGTATGCAGTATCCCTCTTCATCCAAAGGCCCTTCCATGTCTTCGGCCCATTTTCCATCTTCATATCATTAATAGACAACTGAGCCCAAGGCCCAATCGAAATAACAGGCACAAAAATCCAGGAGAGAATTGCAAAAATCGTCCCTAAAGTTTGGCCAAATTGCACGTTTCGTCCCTGAAGTTTGGAAAGTGCAAGGATCGTCCCTGTGAGAAACTTTTGGGGCAAAAATCGTCCTTGGCCTACTTCAAATGACTAAAATACCCCTGCCAAACTTTAGGGACGATTTTTGCAATTCTCTCTTTTTCAGATTCTTACACAAATGGTCCCTGTGCTTCGCTGGGCAATACAAATTTAGTCCTAACCTTTTTTTTAATTTATTTATTTAATTTCGTCCGTTTTTGTCCGTTTTTCTTTCGTTTTTGTCCGTTTTTCTCACGTTTTTTTCGTTTTCATACATTTTTGTCCGTTTTTCTTACTT
The DNA here is from genome assembly GCA_030686995.1 of Artemisia argyi. Classification (NCBI taxonomy): domain Eukaryota; kingdom Viridiplantae; phylum Streptophyta; class Magnoliopsida; order Asterales; family Asteraceae; genus Artemisia; species Artemisia argyi. Next base: position 268,905,154 of record CM060709.1, on the reverse strand, counting down.
TTCTGTCCGTTTTTCTCACGTTTTTTTTGTTTTCATACGTTTTTGTCCGTTTTTCTTACGTTTTTCCCGCTTTCATACGTTTTTGTTAGGTTTTTTTCGTTTTCATACGTTTTTGTCCGTTTTTCTCACGTTTTTGTCCGTTTTCATATGTTTTGTCCGTTTTTCTTACGTTTTTATCAGTTCTTCTTACGTTTTTTCCGCTTTCATACGTTTTTGTTCGTTTTTCTTACGTTTTTGTCCGTTCTTGTTACATTTTTTTCGTTTTCATACATTTTTGTCCGTTTTTATCCATTTTTCTTACGTTTTTTTTCCGTTTTTGATGAAGTCTAAAGATTTTTTCTTTTAAAAAATAAAATTCTTTTCGAAATTTTTTTTTTCAAAAAAAATTTTCTACAACTTTTTTTTCGAAATTTTATTTTCTAATTCTTTTTTTCGAAAAAAAAATTTCAAAACATATTTATCGAAAAAAATTCTTAAAATATTCGAAAAATAAAAGTAATTTTTTCGAGTTTTTTAGAAAAAATTTAAAAAAAGTCTAAAAAATACTTTTTAAAAAAATTGAATAAATATTTTTTAGAAAAAATATTTTAAAAAAATATTTTTTTAGAAAAATTTTGGAATTATTTAAATTTTTTTCGAAAACATGTTTTTTGACATTTTAAAATTCAAAAACATTTTTTCAAATTTTTTTTCGGAAACCTTTTTTTATTTTATTTTTCTAAATTTTTTTTCGGACAAAAACGTATGAAAATGAAAAAAACGTGAGAAAAATGGATAAAAACGTAAGAAAAATGAACAAAAACGTATGAAAACAGAAAAAAACGTGAGAAAAACGGACAAAAACGTAAGAAAAACGAACAAAAACGTATGAAAACGGAAAAAAACGTGAGAAAAATGGACAAAAACGTAAGAAAAACGAACAAAAACGTATGAAAACGGAAAAAAACGTGAGAAAAACGGACAAAAACGTAAGAAAAACGAACAAAAACGTATGAAAGCGGAAAAAAACGTAAGAAAAACGGACAAAAACGTAAGAAAAACGAACAAAAACGTATGAAAGCGGAAAAAAACGTAAGAAAAACGGACAAAAACGTATGAAAACGAAAAAAAGTGAGAAAAACGGACAAAAACGTAAGAAAAACGGACAAAAACGAAAGAAAAACGGACGAAATCGTATAAAAAAAATAATACTAATATTAATAGTTAAATAAATAAATTAAAAAAAAGGTTAGGACTAAATTTGTAATGCCCAGCGAAGCACAGGGACCATTTGTGTAAGAATCTGAAAAAGAGAGAATTGCAAAAAACGTCCCTAAAGTTTGGCAGGGGTATTTTAGTCATTTGAAGTAGGTCAGGGACGATTTTTGCCCCAAAAGTTTCCCACAGGGACGATCCTTGCACTTTCCAAACTTCAAGGACGAAACGTGCAATTTGGCCAAACTTTAGGGACGATTTTTGCAATTCTCTCAAAATCCAGTTTTTCACGACATATATTCCAAACACCCCTTTTGCTTCACAGTTTCTATATAAATATAACTCAAACACCCTTTTCGTATCAGCAACCAGACCTTATCAGCAAAATACCATTCAAAAATACCCATATCCACATCAGTTCTACAATATATACTATAACACGTTCTCACGTGTGCTAGTGTTCTTAAGAAGTAACCTAAGAACTTCCGCAAGCCAGCATATAAGTTATTCATAACAGTCTTAATAGTCATGAACGCGTGCCAAATTTCATACATGATTAAGAAACACATACCAAAATGTTCAATTCATATTTTGTTAGTGTTAGACCCCCATGCTCTTGGGTCTCGGAATTACCATTTTGTTTATTTTGAATGTTTTATTAAAAGAAAGCATTTTGTTTATTTTTAAGTTACGGCTTAATTTTTTCTCTTTTGTAGTTGTAAATTTATTGTGTCAATTAATGGGTTAATTCAGGTTGAAAAAATTTCCCAGTTTCACCCATTGTCCAAGGTGACTTGCCTGTAACAAACACCAGAGGTTGTTCCAAACGGCCATTTAAATTTTGTTTCAGCAGGCATTTACAAACACCATGTTGCTGCAGAATAGAAACTTAAATTCAATTTATCTTTATCAAAAGGGCTGGTCTAATTAGTTTAAAATATATCAGATGGGTCATTTAACTCAAATGGATTAGTTGGGTCATTTGATTCAAACGGGTCAGACAGGACATTGTGCTTAACTGGGTCAGATGGGTCTTTGTATTCGGATGGGTCTTTAAATTATTTTTCAGTAGGCAGTCACAAACATATCACGTAAGTAAAGGCTAATCAGCATGAAGTGAGATAAAACAATATAATTTATATGTGTCATATAAATACAGTAACTTACTTGTTCGCCTTTTTTGTTGATCTCTTTTAGCCCCCTCCTGAAAAAGATCATGGTTCCACGTGGTCCACGCAGTGACTTGTGTATCATGGTGGTTACAACATCAAAATATTCAAAAGAATATGGTATAACACCATCAACAACTAACCCGCTGATGTGTGCCATATCAGCTAAGAGAATAGCTTTTTGTTTGTCACAAACCTGTCAAAAATGAGAGATTCAAAGATCTAATATATCAAGACTCAAGGATAAAAAGAAGAAATGAAAAACTACTGCCCCGTACCTTGAACATACGGGCATAATCATATACTTGAACTTATGCACTTGCACCAACTACAACTAATTTTGGCCTAAAAGCACAACACTTTTCTCCATCTGCAACATACACACCAACCATCAAAGCACAGGATACCTGGATTAGTAAAACAGAAAATGTGGCTCGTCCATGAGGTGATGTGCTCTCCCCTCGCTCCTATGGTACCTATAAGATGAAATACAAAAAAGCTCCTCTGTAGTAAACTGAAATTTAATAAAAAAAAAGTGTATAAATTACATGTTACCAAAATTTGAAACATGACATACAATAATGAAAGATGCATAAAGATATAATAAAGTAAATATGGTTATATGGGGGGCGTGCATGCCTGGTAACGTGTAACAGGATAAAACGGGTTCAATCAGGTTGGCAACCAGTTATATTCCTTTTTACAGCCACAACTTTGATGTAGTAACAGAAATTATTGACCATATAGAGAAATAGAAAATACATGATTTAATAATTCGGAACCGTTCCTGGCCAGTGTCCCAATTTGGAGTTTGATCCTCTTCTCATCAGGTATAGCAAGAACCACAATCCCTTTTTTAGGTACACGGATCCAAAAAACTTCAGGCTGCAGAATTGGTTATATTCTTAGTGGGAGAAAATAAAAAGATCAGTTTGTACACATTCAAAAAAACGCGGCAATTTTTTTAGGAACACATGCACTATAAACCGTCACTAACATCTTACCGACCTTTTTTCTTTTACCTTGGGTGATAACCTGTAACCGACGCAGGTTCTTGTGTATAACGTGGATCAATTGCAGGATCAAGGAATTGACTATCATGAACAACACCCGCAGAAAAATCAAGCATTCTAGGTCCATAGTTTATGCCTGTAACCATTATTGAAATAATTTGAAGGTTTGTGTATCTAATAAGATAGAAAGTAAGTGTCATCGTGGTCCTGTTATTAATTGTTAGTGAACGCACTGCTTACCAATCGGTGGCGTGTTTCTGCATCTACTATCAGCAGTTGTATCCGTTATAAATTCATTTGATGGCTTATGCAGAACCGCCTATACACCTTAATAATAAAAAAACAGTAACACACGTTAGACACAAAACAGAAATAACAAACACCTGAAAGAAGGGGAAAAAAAAGAGGAAGAAAGCTAACCACCTGTTCATCAGAAACACATGTTCATCAGAAACACTTGTTCATCATCAGAAATACCTCATACCTTCATCAGAAACACTTTCTTCGGAATTTTCAAATACGTAATAAATGATAATGAAAAGGAAACATTATTCATCACGTAAATAAACACGGTAAAGTTCTAAAGATGAAATATAAAACAATATCTTTATTCCAGAAACTTGAACCCTTTGTACAAAGAAGTTAGGATCATAGTGATTAGAACAAACCATTTAATTATGTCGATAAGTCCATATCTCCAAGACTCCAACATTATTTACTTAAGTAACCTAACCTGCTTCTCTTAACCTCTATGCCTGATTACATTTTCAGAAACAAATTATACAGTAAACCATTTGTCTCTATTATTCTCAACAACCTACTTGCGACATTAATGCCCTATTTTCGTTGACCTAAATAGTTACCAACCGCTTGTTAGAACTTCCTTAAACCTATTTTCCACCATCAAGCACCACAATTTCACAACAAAAAAACAATAAACGAAAGGGCAACCTAAACTTCCGTATTAGAATTCTAACACTAAAATCTGCGATACCCAATAAGTTATTAGTATTCTCAACAACCTACTTCTGCCATACCATGTAACAATTCCCTCTTTTCATTACAAATCACTTTCTATAGCTTACATAAACCAAAAAAACACAAAGTCCACATCTTTACAACAAAAAAATCATCCAACATCAAAATCAACATTCTTGAACAAAATTAGGCAAAATTAGCTTAAAAAACTAACCTTAAACCAACTAATCAAACTTTTTTCATCTAGATAACAATCAGCTTATGAGCTTATCAACTTCGGCTTAAGTTAATAAGTCCAACTGCTCAAGTTGATAAGAGCTTATTAGCTTATCAGTTTTTCAGTTAGCTTTTAAGCCCATCAAAGTGGCTAAAACAAACACCCCCTGATATTATTTAAGCTTGATTTCCGATATTACAAACTTATTTTTCAATAACCCATTCTTTTTCTGACTTCTGAGTTTATTTTAACTTAAAACTGGAATATAAGCTGAAAATATGGACTCAATTTTTAAAAGTAAGCTGTAAAAAATAAGCTCACAAGCCCAAAAATAGCTAATCAAACTCCTTAAATTGTTTTAGCTCGAACAATAAACACCTCATGATATTCTCTATAACCAAAATAGTTCGTAAGAGTTTTGAACTCAAAACAGATGGGTCTAAAGTAGAAAAGTTTAAACGATGGTCTAATTTTCTCAAATGTAAGAGTAAAAGGCTGAATTTAGTTTGTGTCATCATCTTATTCATATCGACAAAACATCAAAACTACAACACCTAAATTCTCTAACCTAAACTCCTTAATTCTCAATTGTCTTATTTATATCAGTAAAACATCAAACTACAATCCATAAAATCTCTAACATAAACTCCTTAATTATCCATCATCTTATTTATATAAGCAAAACATCAAAAGTAAAATGCCTAAAATCTCCAACCTAAACTCCTTAATAATCCATCATCTTATTTATATCATCGAAACTACAAAGCCTAAAATCTCTAACCTAAACTCTTTAATGCTCCATGTTTTAGATATATCTCGATCACAAACACATAGTAAAAAAAACAGTTACACAAAACAAAATAATCAACCAAAAGGTTAGCAATAAGCTCTAGCCACCATTCAGGTGATAAATTTTAATCATTTAACTCGTAATGAAAAACATCAGCTACCTAATACCTCAAGTTGCAGTTTACAGAAAACTCGCATTGAACGATCATTCTTAATCTTCTACTCTTCCTCAACATCAATATATTCTTGTTTAAGCTAAAGTTAATTATTTCTCTTCTAGTAAAATTACATTAAATTAAAACTTCCGAATAAAATTAAACATCATAGTCAACTCTTAACCCTCAAAGTCCCTAAATCTAATAGTGTTTAACTCCCCACAAATTGCTGACAAAGAATCATACAATCAGATTAAATCATACGTAAATCAATATATAAAGTTTATAACTTTTCATAAGTAACATGAAAAAAATATAAAAAAATCAAATCCTTAAAAATAAAATCATTAAAAGAAATTAAAATATTTGAATAAGAATACTTGAACTTGAAGATTCAAGCTTCTCTCTTGTTTTAGAGATTTATATTCATGCCAAAGAAACAATCCAATTAGGGTTTTCATTGATTCCATCCAGAGAAAAAGCTTTGATTAAAAATCAACAAAACCTAAACCAATACTACATAAAACAAACATAACTAAATTAAATTAGATCATAATTAATCGATGATTAATTAATTCATACCTGATCTCTGAGAATTAAGATGTGACGATGAAGAATGTAATCTCGGAAGAAGGGTTTATTTGAGAGGCTGGAACGAACGAAGAAAACTGAGTTCTCTTATTGTAAATATAAATAAATTAATTCTACAAACATGAGCAAAAAAAAAAACATATTTAGGGTTTTTTTTGGAGGTGAGAGGAGGGATATTAGGGGTTTTAGAGAGGGTGAATGAAGATCTCAGTTGATCTTACGATTTTACGAAGCAAAAATGATCCGGATCTTACGTAAGATCTTAACAAGCTTAAGATCTTATAGGATCCTGATCTTCACTATAGGATCTTAAGATCTACTTCGATCCGATCTTACTTTTCTCGAACCGCAAACTAAAAAAACTACAAATTTATGGTTTATGATTTTATATGATTTAAAAAACAACATGTGATTCTTTTTAAACATTCCATATTCATAATTTAGAACAACATTTTCATAAAGTATTCTTATAATTTCATGTTTATAATATATAATAATTTATATATTTGAATAATATTACAAAAATCATTAAAAATAGTATTATAGTAGGATCTTAGTATCCCGATCCGATCTTACGATCACGATATTGCAAAGACGATTAGTGATCGTAAAATAAAAAATCATTAATGGTAATCAAAATTATGTAGCTTTTTCTTTACCAATTTTATACACCATTAGTGTATACAAAATGAGTAGATAGGCAACCGCACGTTGCGGCGGGATCAATTTGTTGTCGATTTTTTTTTTATGTTATTTTTTTTAGTTCAGTATTTTATATAAAATCGTACGTAAGTCAAAAGTGTTGCAAGAATGCCTTTTCAACAACATATTTTTTGTAAGAAAATGGTAGATATTCGTTAGATATGTGATAAATAAATTTTGTTATTAAAAAAAAATACACGGTGGCTGTCATGACTTTTTTTTTAGATCTATTCTTCAATAAATTTATTCTTAAATAAATTTAGGGTAGTTTTTAAAATTATTAGGTTAGTGTCTTTTGATTTTTTTCTCTATTTTCTTTTTCAAAAATATATATTAAACTTGAACACTTGTTATAAAATCGTACATTTTGTTTGTAAACCAAAAGCCTTTTCATCGGTGTATTTTTTGTTAAAGAAATCGTTAGATATTTATTAGATAAGTTTGTTATATAAAAAGGTCGTAAATAGTAACAAGTTTAAGGTAATTTTTATAACTTGTTGCATAGTTTAGGAGGCTATAGGTCCCTACATATTGTATCAAATCACACCAGATGATAATAATAGAAGTTTGAGAGAAAGAGTAGCGAAGTAGAAAGAGTAATGAAGTAGAGAGAGAGGCAGTTTGGTAGCAAAAGATAAATAGAACTCTATTAGGACAAAATACTATCAAACCACACCCTCTACCTTGGTAAGAGGGGGGGGGGGGGGGGATGGGTATTTATACAAGCAAATGTAGCGAGGTGGGCCGGCTACACATTGGGTTGGGCCTCCTATTGGGCCATTAGCGGGTTAAACGTATTACTAGTTTTATTACAAGTTATTATATATCGTAACTATTACAAGACCAATAATTAACACTTTAGACGATTCCTAACACAGGCTGTTTTGGAAATATTTCTTTAATTAAACAAAACCAGCACATGACAACATTTCGGATGGGCTAATTTTGATGTTGGATCGGGCTACTACTACTCACATGAAATGACGTCGTTTCATGTGGGAAAGTAATATATTAATAATTGTTTGTAAACTTTTTATAACCATAAGATGTCAAGAGAGTTATTTCAAACCTAACGAATACAATTATATATAAAGATCAGATTAAATGGCGATAGTTAAATGATGTGAATAAGCTAGAGAATCGGTCTAATATTTTTTATGAAAATAGGGAGCATTTATATCTATACTACTTTTTAAAGCATTTGAGACTTGCCTATAATGGAAGGCTTAAAATATTAAGATTTGTAGGACCGATAATACACTTTTATACATGTACAATCTAGCTCGTTAAGCGTACAAAATCCACTTTTCAAAATTAAATACACCCTAAACACATTTAAAAACATTATCGCCTTCAATCTTTCAATCTTATCATGGAAACATAACCCCAATTCATTCGGATCAACAATTAATTTCTGCTTTTCCGGTCAAACATTAATTATCCCCTCCCTATTTCACTCGGCGTTCCCAAACAAACTTCCTCAATTCACAAAATGCATATCCTAATTTTTAATAATCCTATTCGTCGTGCAAACGATGTCGTTGCAACAATAGTGAATTATAGTAGAGCATTTAATGCCCTTGTATATAATTCCGTCCAACTATGACCCGATTTTGGCTACAGTTGCAGCCAGCCCAATGACGCCCAACCCGATTATATCTTACACTCTCTAGATAGATCTGAAGTCTTCTAAACAAATCTCTTATTGAAAATCTAGCACACTGTTTTTATTTCCAATAGGGGTTATCAAGCTTTGCGAATAATCACACGCCTCTCTCTCTTGTACTCAACTTCGTCTTTGATGCATTATTATCAATGCTCTCCTAACCTGTCAAAACATGACATCAACTTCCATCTGTTTCTTACTTGAAAAAAATAACAAACATAGAAATGGCAAATTAAGATGGAATCGAAGTCTCACTATTGATTCATTCAGGCTCATTCTTGTCAGATCATCAATTTGTCTTCTCTCTTATAAATGGCTTCCAATTCCCAGTCTTCTCTTTATTTGGTTTTTCGCTTGCTGTACAAAACAAATTAAGGTTATATAAACTTCATACATTGTTATGAAGTAAAGTAGAATGCATGCATGAAAGCCGGGGAAGATAGAACCAAACCTTGATCGCATTTGCCATTTCAGGAGTAAGATTAATATGTTGGGTTATTCCAGATTTTGTAGCATACATGGTAGAATTGTTGAAAGGCCTAACATCTTCTTGAAATTTGTTTTCGTTTGCCACATTTGACCTAAAAAGATTAAATAAAGCATTACTAGACATCATATCAATTAGATTCGCATTGAACATAATGTTTGGCGTTAAATATATATAAACTCAAACATATGGTATATTATGTTAGTACTGGGAATCTAAAATGATCAATTATCACCATACCTATCTAATTTTGACATACATCTCCTGCAACGATTTGGCTGCATTTTTTGACAGGCGAGGTCGACTCATGATCCGACAATACTAGATATACCTGCATAGAAAGACTTACATTATAATTCACCATTGTGAAATCTAACCTTGATATAAAAAAAAAAAAAAAAATAACAGATGCATATTTTCAAATTGCAGACCTTTTTAGCCAATTATCATCTTTGGTATCTTTAGGATCATTGGCAGAATTAGCAGATGCATGGACTTTAATGATATGACTGGCTTCATTTGTCTCTTTTATTCCTACAACTCTTATATACAGTTGCTTGACTGCAACTGCTGATTTGTTTCTGGGCAAACATGAAACAACGTACAGATTCATCAAAACAAAATGTATGAAAGTTAAATGTCTAAGCTGAATTAAAGGCACAAAAAGTTTGCGATGTAGGTGACTTGGCCGCTTGAAATATGTTGTAGATTCCCATTATAGTCAGTCTTGTACCAGGTACAATTGTTTGTACAAGATGTCTGTTAACAGATAGAAGCATGTTCTTTGATAGCTGATGTGGCGAATTGTAACACTAAAAAAGTTTTACAATCCTCCTAGGCAGTGCACCTAATCGTTGTAGTGTAGTATAGGTAAGACTCGAAGGATTGATCATTCTCTAGGAGAATAGTGTTGTGAAGGCTGAACTGTATGACAAAATAGGTCTAAAGGTGAGAGATGATTATTTTTGTATTTTCATAATTTTTTGTAAAATAAGTAAAAATCTCGGAGTTTGAAGAGTTTGGTTTTTTTACTACTAATTAAGCTAATCAAAACTAAATTAAACTAATTAAACGGAAAAGTTAATTGGTGAACTCGTATGATAGATAAAGGTGTTTACTTAGAATTTTATTACTCCCTAGTTATCTCTTATTGATTATTCGAATTGTCACGTCCTTGTTTTATTTAGAACGTTGTATTTCTTAATATTGGTCGTAGGGTGATGTCACTTTCCCTAACTCTATGAATATATTGGTCTCGTTATGAAATCTTAATGTCACGAATCCGCAATTATGCAGTCTCATTAATACTCTTAATGTCAATAATCCTTAATTCACGCAATTAATATAACGAATAAAACAACTAGTTCACTCTAGTAAAGAAGCGTTTAGTTGGATGTTCAAGCTAATATACTAAGATAAAGCCAGTTTTCCTACTCCTAACGCGATGACAACTAATCAAACAAGAGACAACAATCAATAATCAATAACTATGTTTCATTCAATCCTAAGCAAACACTAAATAATTTAGCGAATCATGTTAAAAAGAAGAGAAGATACACATATAATCAAACAACACATATACATATTGAATTATTAAAGAGGGATAACTTATCTTCAATTGGAAAATGGAGTTTGGGAGCTAAAAACCCTTAAAAGATCTGTAAAATTCGTGCACCAAAGTGTTTACAAGATATCCCTCCAAGATGTTACATGAATAATAGAAAACATACGAAAATATATATATATTTATAATTGTGACGATGCCACTTTATAGTTGTGACACCATCATCTCACCATCATTAGGGTTTTGAGATCTGCATCGGCTTGTTGTGACGGCGTCACCTTATGGCTTGTGACGTCGTCGCGCTTCATGAATTTGGTCCTGACGCCGTCAGCTCTAGACCGTTACCATCGCTTGATACGTCACTTAGAAATTTTATAACTAATCTGTAAACTTCATTCATCATGTAACGGTGTCACTTGGTAATCCTAACGCCGTTACATCTCATTTTTTATGACGTTTTTGTGACTTGGTCATTTTCTGCATTTTCTTGTTCAAGTTAGCCAAAAATGCATCCTTTTCCAACATTTGCTTCCTAAGTACCTAAAACTCGAAAGAAATGATTTAGGGAAATAAATGATCAAATATGTACGAGTTTATAGGCTAAATGACCCCTAAAAATGCACATTTTAAATCTTTATCAGTAGCTCCCCAGTTGGCACATCCTTCTTTTTGTTAAAAGAACAGAGCAAAATATCAACTTAATGCTAAAGACTAATATTGTAAATCTCGGTAGAAAATAATTGTAAATTAAACACTCTTCCTCAGGGTTCTCCTGAAGTTTCAGTGTCTGTTGATCAACATACTTGCTTTTATCTGGAACCACAATCCATGGATCGATAGGACATGCCATTTCACCAAACTGTAACAATTACGAACAATCAGATTCCATATATAAAAAAGGTTCAAATGCAAATGAAAAGTAGCAATGAGCTAGTGAAGTTACTTACTTGTGGTACATGGTCACATGATCTTGGCACAATTGCTCCACCTAGCCCCGGGCGGCAAGGAACCACCCTCATGTTTTTACAGTTCTTACACAACAAATGCGCATACGTAGCTTTAGCCTTTGTTCGGGATGCAACAATACTAATCCCAAATACCTTAACCAGTTTGGAGATATATTGTGCCTATCATTAAAACATTCACCGAAACCATAAGATATTTTTATAATTTAATACGGACCTAAGAATACGCTAAAAGAAAAAAAAAAGTAAGATACGAACCCCAAGACTCTCGTAGATAAAGGGTCCTCATCTGATTTCTGCAAGATTTGAACCTCCCTGTTTGTGGTTTCTCCAATTCACTGGTTTCTCTAGTAACCCTTGTCTTCAAATTTGCACTAACCTCTGCCGCCGCAATTTCAAACTAACCCTAACATACATAAAACATCCATTAGTCAATGATATAGTCATAAGATAACTAATAAACATATAATGATTAAAGATAATACTATTATTCAAAAATAACATAGTTCACTAAAATTACACGACACATATCATATGGTACACTCAATAAATATACTACTAAAGTAACCAATTTTGAGCATTTGGATAAAAACAACTAGTAATTGTTTTCTTATTTAAGTGTAAAAAACAGTTTGAAGCATTCAAAATTGTTTACTTTTAGCCAGTTAAAAAAAACCATGATTCCAAAACTTATCCACTTAACTGCTTATTTGGGGGGGGGGGGGGGGAATAAGCAGTTTCAATAAGCAGGCTATGACCTTTATCTGCTTACTTTATCTACTTATTCTGAAATTAACTTCAATTTTTTACCATATCCAATAAGCAAATCCAAACACCGTATACAAAACTTCTTAATTTATTCACCGCTTATAAGCATAAGAGTTACTATATCACCTCTCAAACCATTAAATAGAATGAATTACCATAAACTTAAATATGATACCCAAAAGAAGGTTCGATTTTTATACCTTGTCTTTCTCTATACGACCACATGATAAAGCAACAACAATATATGCTCTGATTGGTTTTGCTTACTTCTTAACACCTATATATACATATAAAATAAGTTACACACGCAAATTAACGCGACAATACACCATCGACGACGCCATGCATGGGTAATCATATAGTTACGTTAAAGTATAATACATTCAACACATTTAAATATGGGCATATTGCCAAGAAAGGTAATATAAGATATAAAATTTGAGAATAAGAGAACCTAATAGTTTCTCACTCTAAAAAGGATTAAGCAGTCAATTTTATGACGAAAAGGAGAATATGGTATTAAATTTATGTTGTTTAAGGGTATATTACCTAAATATTGGATATTTGTAACACCTCGTAATTTCCCAAACGTATTTTTACAAGGAATAATCTTTATCTTTCATTTACGAACTCTTGCGAACTCATTTGATGTGAAAACATGAAGATATCTCGCGAAACGTGAAAACCACACTCAACGTGTACCAACACAACTCTAAAATCGATGAGCAATTTGATTTGTTTAATATATTATTTATGGAATACTAGTCGTGTGAATACTCGTTTTTATAGGAAAATTTATTTTCAACGCGATGGCTAAATTTTCGTGTCGAAATCGATCGTTAACTAGTCTAAATGAGTCCCGAACCGCAAAACCACAAAAGATTGCATAAATTATGCTTTGGTCCCTATGATAATTTTTCACCACCGCCCCTAAGTTTTTGAAACTTTTTATTTGGTTTTTGACATTTGTTTATATAAACTTAGCTACTAAAGTTTCCATTTCATTTTTCTTATAAACAAACAATAACACCCTTTTATCCTCCTCCCTCCTCCTCACCTCACCGGCGGCGTCACCTTTGACGGGCCACCTACGCTGCCGCCATTACTATGCTACCCTACTACTCTTCTTTTGGGTCAAGTTATGAAGGATTCAAGGATCGTGTGTCTTGGGTTAGACCGTGGTTGTTGGTTCATTTTTGGTTCATGTTCATCACCATCGCCGCCTCTCATCTCCCTTTCTCTCGTTCTTCTTTTGGGTATGTCCAAAACTAAATCTATTTATATTATTTTCTTTGTTAAAACCGGTTATAAATCGATTGTCAAGTTTTTCGTGGATTAAAAAGGGATTTTAAAATGTTTTGTAAAAGATTTCGTCTGGTGTAAAAACAGTATAAATGGTGTCTGTTTGCTTGACTTGGTCTCGGATTGTGGGTTAGACCTGTAAGGGTGATGCGAGAAACTGTAACTCTCGCAAAAGGTTTTACAATCCTCCAGGTAGTGTACCTAATCGTTGTAGTGTAGTATAGGTAGGTCCGGGGGATTGATCGTTCTCTAGGGGAATAGTGTCATTAGGTCAAGATGTATGACGAGATAGGTCTAGAGGTGGGGATGATTCTTTTTGTCTTTTTATTATTTTCATGAAAGCAAGTACAAATCTCGGTTTTAAAAGAGTGGGCGAAACTAGTTACTAGTCAACTAACCCCAAAACTATTAATTATAAAATTAATTAAAACTAATTAAAACTAAAAAGTAAAAGTGGTGACTACTTATGAGAGGAAAGCGTGTTTACTTAGATATAATTACTCCCTAGTTATCTCCTATCGATTTGTTGAATTGTCACTTCATTGTTTTGTTGAAGCATTGTATTCCTTAATATTGGTCGTGGGAAGGTGCCGAAGTCCCCAACTCTATGAGCTTTATTCTACCTTAAATCCCTTAAAGTCTATTAAGTTATCTAGGATCTACAAGCCGCAACTCACATAATAAATACAACGAAAGAAACCAATAGTGCACTCTACGGTTGCGTTTCTAAGATGTTCAAGGAAGTTACATATAAGGGGTTAGCCAGTTTTCTTAGCCTAACGCGAGACAATCAACTAAACAAGAGACAACAAATCAATATTCAATAATTAGGTTTTACTAGATCTAAGCAAACACAAATAAACTTAAGCTACCATGTTAAAGCAAAGAAAAGATAAACAAATAATCAAATGATACATAGACATAATGAATGATTAAATGGATAAATTATCTTTATTGAAACATGAAGTTCAATTCAAAGGCTGTAAAAGCCTTACAATGGCAGTAAAAATGGTCTAGGGTTTCCCCTCTCCAAAGTGTTACCCAAATTAATGAAAAATTGCGAACTTATATATAAGTTTACAATGCTGACGGCGTCACCTTATAGGTCGTGACGCTATCAGCTCGTCGCATCTAGGGTTTCGTCTTGTGCAAGTCACCGTTATGACGGCGTCAGGATTGGCATGAGGCCATCACCTTATAAATCTTTTGGGCCGTCTCTTTATAGCTTAAAACATGACTCCCTCCATTATTTTGTACATGACAATGTCAGGTTGTAAAACCTTCAAAATTATCTGAGGCATCACTTGATAATCTTGAGCCAAAAGTCCAGCTTCATAAAGAAAAGGACGGCATCACGGCATCACGGTGTTAATGAAGTGGATGTGATTTGAAGAAGACAGGCCCTTGACGTCTTTTCCTTTTGACAAATGTGAGAAAAATTTGTTGGGATCCTTTACCTTTACAAAGTGGGATGTTTCGCTAACAGCCGAAGCGGGGGGAACAACACTAACCTCTTTAGTTTTGGTGATATAATTCGTTGAAGCACTTACAACTTGATTGTTAACAACTTTTAAGAGGTTGCCAATTTTATTATTCATCTCTACTTGCTGTTGCCTAAACTGAGTTTCAAGTTTAGACAATTGAGCTTCTTAAGATAAAATAAAATTATGTATCGTTCCTTCTAAACCATGTTGATTGGGATGTGGACGGTAGGAGTTTTTGTCAAATGAATCAAAATTTTGAGACCAAGTGAGAGGCGAGGAGTCGTTAAATGAGATGGTTTGAGTATGAGTCTAATTGAAGCTTGGTTTGTCCTTGCATGCTTCATAGGCCTCACTAAAATTCCTAGGTCTGGGGTTTTTAGTGAACCACTTGTCTCAAGCTCTGTCAGTACGCGAGGGTGCGTAGTCCGCAAAAGCTTGTTCAGAGAGTTTCGTGCAATCACGAGTGTCATGGGGACCACTACATAATTCACATGAAGAAGTGATTTTGTTCACTTGACTTGAAGGTTTAGGAGATTCGTAGGATTTAATGAGAAACTTGACTTGGTCTTCAAGTTCCATGATCCTATGATTGGGAATGCTTGAGTTATTCGAAGGAAGGATATTGCCTTGACCGTTTTTCTCAACTCGCGGGGGTCATTCTAACATTCGTTGTCATAGAGAGTAAGATCTTCTATGATTCCCCACGATTCTTCTCCATTCTTGTCATGTAGCTTGCCATCGGCCGCTTGGTCAATGGTTTGCCTTGTGGATTGATATGCATGATCATAGAAAATTTGGATTTGAAGCCAAAGATCAATGCCATGATGAGGGAATTTTTGGAGTAAGTCCTTGAAACGAGTCCACGCTTCATAAAGAGTTTCACATTGACGTTGTTGGAACATCAAGATGCCATTCCTTAACTTGGTAGTTCTCCCTGGTGGGAAAATTTGAGCGAGGAAACAAGAAGTGAGATCATCCCAAGATGTGATGTATCTCGTGGGTAAACGCTTAAGCCATTGACTAGCTTGGTCACGTAGAGAGAATTGAAAAAGACGCAAACACATTATCTCTTGAGTGGCAACATCAAGGTCTATGGAATCTATGATTTTAAGGAAATCCTTGAGATTTTGGTTTGGATCTTCAAAACAAAGTCCATGGAATGCACATCCGCTTTGCACCAACCGGATGGTGTCGGATCACAAGGGAGATACAATTGCTCTTTGGGGGAGCTCAATGGTGTTTCGATAGCCTTGGTGGCTTGGTTAGGAGTACTCACCAAGAGTATGGGCTTGAGGTGGATCTTGGTGTGTTTGTTCATGGTGAGGTTGCTCTTGGTGTGGTCAGATGATAGGGTTGAGGATACCTTCATTCACCATGGAGACAAAAGAAGAGGATTACAAAACAAAAGGCACGAATAAAAGATAGACTTAAAAAGCTAATAAAAAGAAAATAAAGATCTCACTTGATAGGAATCTAGTGAGTAGACCTAAACGAGATAGCAATTAAACCTAAACAATAACTATTCCCCGACAACGGCACCAAAAGCTTGATGGGAGAAATTGTAACCGTAACACCCTCAAAATTATCACGTCGGAAGATAGTGTCACTGGGATATTACTTCTTAGCACACAGTACAAGTTACAGAAAATGACTCTAACTGAGACGTTTTGAAATAATTTATCATTCGATTAATATAAAATATCAGAGTTTAACAAAGAGGTCCCACAACTTTAAGTGATAAACATAAAAGTTTAAAAGTTTTATCGAATGATAATGATGCATTGTCTTTAAAAATATACATGCGCCTTCACGTGCCATCTAATAGAAACCTGAGATAAAACATGCTAAAAAGTCAACACAAAGGTTGAGTGAATCCATAGAGTTTAATAAGTAAAATAGTTGATCACAAGATAATTCAGTTTAAGATACAATGGGCTACATTGTTATACGCCCATAATTAAAATGTACTCACTATTGCCCTAAGCGCATGACACCGAACTTTAAAGACATTTTCAGATATTCTAAAAGAATATAAAGATGCCCTTCGATAATAGGTAATAGCCAATTTACCTAGTAACCTCCAATACAACGCATATGGTAGCCCATCAGGGCAGTCCAACATGGGGGATGTCATTCCCAATAGATCTATTCACGGCATTCGCGTTTACATGTATGTAATTAATGGTTCATGATAGAAGGGACTTTCAGGCTATGGGAACACTTAGGCAATAATAGTATCAGCAAATAATGAAATTTTCAATTCAGAATACAATTTTCAAGCAGTTGTGATCATAGTAAAAGTAAGTAGCACGTATCTCCCCAATGGAGTTTTTAAACAGTTAAACGAGTAAAAGGTGGGGCTATGAACTCACCAATGATGAAGTGGTAGTGGAATACGGAGAAAGGAGTACGTCGAGAGAAACCGCAAAAGTCACGAGTGACCAATAGAAAATACAAGGCATCTTATGGTCGGGTAAATAATACCTTAATCTAACTTAGTTATGAGTTTATAGTATGTCGTGGGTCAAAAAGATGTTTGTTTAAGTTTATACGAGTTAAAATGCACAGCTGTCAGAATTTTGATAAAAATCCTATACTAATCGGGTAGCCATTTCTAAACCGTGAATGGTAAAATTATGAACTTTATATGCTTATAAAGGTATGACTCTGTACATTTCAAAAATCAATGCCTCACTTAACTAAGAACTTCATAGCAAGGGTAAAATTACCAATTTACCCCTGTGTCTCTATGCAGTTAATTCCAGGACCAATTAGACTTAGGAAAAAGGGTAGATCTTTTGTTATTCAGGTCTAATGGACACAAGGCCAATGGGAAAAGTTTCCTACATCTCTTATCTCAAACTTTCTTTTTTTGACCAACATAAGGTTCTTTGCAACATTTTAGAGTATTTGGCCTTTCTGACATACATTTTGGGATAAGTTTTAGTGTAGATTTTCTTGAAAAATCATCGTGATGAATTAGGATGTAAGGCTTTCGGGGAAATGACCCTAAGACCTGTGGTTAATTTAAAATATTTTTGTTTTAGCTTAAACCCCACTAAGAACAAATTGGTGAATCATTTTTGTTGCATAAAATCTGGACAAGTTTGAACCAATCACCACTAGTTGCTTTATGCTCTTTCATTTAATTTTTGGGTAATGCATGCAAAAATTAATCATTAGATCCATATTTATTATTCAAAAGACTAATATTTCCAGGAACCAACTGGTTTATTTTGTAGATGTAAACTAATTTTTATAAACAAAACAACGTGGAAAATAAAAAACAACTAACCAAAATCCATTTGAATCAATCCGACTCTTGCATATACTAACGAAATCAAGCCTAACTACCTATCTAAATCCTATATTCCAATGAAAACTTGAATCAAATCTTCCAAAACATACATGCAAGAGTTGCTTAGCTTAGATCTAGGAAAACCTCTAGTAATCATAGAGATGAGATTAAAAGAGTTAGGGAAACTTACCAAGATTGATGACTAGTTAATGTGTACAAGATTTTGAAGGAGGAAAATCAATGATGAAGGGTGAGTTGGGGCTGCTATGTCACGACCAAAAGGGAGCGAATAGGGGGAGGAGAAGTCTAGAGAGAGAAATGAAAAGATTTTAATGAAAGAGTGAGATTTGCATGTGTTTTGTAGGGAAATGGGAGAGTATGATGTTGGTTTTGGTGTTGTTTTGGTTATTCCCCTAAGGGGAGGCCGGTTTTTTTTTTTGGAGGGGGGGGGGGGAGGGTATATTTATTTTATTTTATTTTTGCTAAAAAGTATTTTAGATTATTTGTGTAAGTATAAGTTAAGTCATGGTACTTAAAACGTAAGATTTAAACTCGTAAACATAATTACCGGGTGACATAAGAATACAAAACTTCCAAAAATGTTAAAACTTGTTATCATAATATATTTTAGTATTTTAGATGAATGGTGAGTTCATTGGAGGATTTTATTTACTTTTTGTACAAGGTTATTAGTCACGGAGTGATTTAAGGGCTAACGGAGTAAAACTGGTAACGTCTTATGCATAGTTTGTAAAGATAAATGTCACAAAGATAATATTTTCATAAAAATATCACATTTAACTTAAAATGATCTAATTTGATGTTTCATATATTTCCCGAGCCTTCTGGAGTGTAATAACGTAGTTAAAGCTTAAAACGCGAGCCGAAAACGCGTAAAACGTAAAAAGTGCACACTTCGCGTAGAAATGGAAGCTTATAATATTCCATATGAAAACAAGTATGTGGGGGTAAATAAATCATATAAACAAGTAGATTGGACATAGTCTGAGTCAAATTACGAATTTATATGTACGCGTTACAACGTACGCGGGTAACTTACTTAAAAATAAAACAATAAGTATATAAAATTAGTAAAATTAATGACATAAAATTTCACGGTTGTTACAGTAACCCTCGCAAAAGGTTTATCGTTGTAGTGTAGTATAGTATAGGTAGGTTCGGGGGATTAATCCTTTTTCTAGGAGAATAGTATCGTTAAGTCTAGATGTATGACGAGATAGGTCTAGAGGTAAGGGATGATTCCTTTTGTATTTTTATTATTTTTATGAAAGCAAGTAAAAATCTCGGTTTTAAAGGATTAGGTGGAATTAGTTGCTAGTCAACTAATCCAAAAACTATTAATTATAAAATTAATTAAAACAGAAAAGTAAAAGTGGTGACTACTTATGAGAGGAAAGCGTGTTAACTTAGATATAATTACTCCCTAGTTATCTCCTACCGATTTGTTGAATAGTCACGTCCTTGTTTTAGTTGAAGCACTGCATTCCTTAATATTTGTCGTGGGGAGGTGTCGAAGTCCCCAACTCTATGAGCTTTAGTCTCCCCTAAATCCCTTAAAGTCTATTAAGTTATCCAGGATCTACAAGCCGCAACTCACGCATAAATACAATGATAAAAAGCAATTGTGCATTCTACGGTTGCGTTTCTAAGACGTTCAAGCAAGTTACATATAAGAGGTTAGCCAGTTTTCTTAGCCTAACGTGAGACAATCAACTAAACAAGATACACCAAATTAAAATTCGATAACTAGGTTTCACTAGATCTAAGAAAACACAAATAAACTTAAGCTACCATGTTAAAGCAAAGAAAAGATAAAGAAATAATCAAACGATACATAGAAATAACGAATGATTAATAACTTATCTTTATTGAAACATGAAGTTCAAAGGCTGTAAAAGCATTACAATGGCAGTAAAAATCGTCTAGGGTTTCCCTCTCCAAAGTGTTACCCGAATTAATGAAAAATTGCAAAAGTATATATAAGTTTACAATGCTGACGACGTCACCTTATATGTCGTGACACCGTCAACTCGCCGCAGCTAGGGTTTCGTCTTGTGCAAGTCGCCGTTATGACAATGTCAAGATTGGCATGAGGCCGTCACCTTATAAATTTTTTGGGCCGTCTCTTATTGGACTCTAAATGGATACAACATATTAGACTCATGAGGAATTTAATATATTTTATTTGTAACGGATATACAATAAGGAAATAATGTCTAATAATCAATGAATACTCCTTATTAGTTTCTATTAAATTGTCAGGAAATATTGTTTTGAGAAAATTGATTTTATTAAAGTCTCGATGACTTGGGATTGTTGTATAAATGGACGCGTCATGCCGAAATTTATAAAACCTTCTATACTTGTACTTTAATTGTGAAACCATATATTCTTATGAAACCCGACAAGAATCTAAACACATGTTCTTTTATTAAGTTGTAAAACCTTTATTGTTGGAATTGTGAGTTAAAACTTATGTTGTTTGTAAAACTTGTGTGTTTTATACAAACTGTTTGGGATTATGGTGTAAATACCAAAACTTACCAATTGAATTAGTTTTTTACATGTTTCTTTGGCGTCACTTCCGTGAGTTCTTTCTTGTCATTATCTTTTCGATTTGAGTCATCGTCAATACTTCTTGACTATTCTTTTAATACTTCTTTATAATATACCAGGATATTTATTATACTTTGGCGTTAGTTGCATTTTGAGTCTATGTTTTCTTACCACGACTTACCACCACACGAAACGTTGATACTACAGTTTTTACAATTATTGATTTCGAGTATTCCATGAAAACTAAGACGCGTTGTCTTTCGTAGACTTAATTATTATGAAATGCATTCTAAGATGAATTATACGTAGTAGGTTGTGTCGATCCCGTACCGTTGTGCATGTATTTTTTGATATCGTTGTGCCCGTGTCGCTGCCGTTGTGTTTTGCTTCTAGATGCCAGTTGTGACAGTGTAATATTTTTGCTTTGCTTCATATTGAGGTGAGTTCATGGTCCCTACTTTTGCTGGTTTTATAACTAATTTTGGGGTGAGAATACATGCTCGTTTTTAACTAAACTCAATGATTGTTTATTTGGATACCCGAATTGTTTACTAGGTTTGATGAAATACTTGATTGGTTATTCGAATGTGTGATGCGTTTACTTATTGCGAACTTGATTATGTTCTCTTGGACACAATTGTTTAAAGATTTCGGACGTAAGTTTCATAGCCCCACTTTTGCTCGTATTAATGTTTTATTGAAATCTTGAGGTGAGAAAACATGCAAAATCATTTTGATTGGACAGGTTATTTATTATGTGATTTGGTTACATTTATTACGTAGACAAGACTAAGGTTTAGTATCCCCTTAATTGCCCACTAAAAGTCGTTAGTTCCCGTGGGAAACGCGAATGTTATAGATATATCTATTGTTGTTGACTACCCCGTCTGGACTTTGGTTGTCCAACTTGCCAGGATTTATATCTGAAATTTGGATACTCCAACTTTCCAGGGATTTATGCCCGGATTTGTGGATGTACCAACTTGCCAAGATGTATAACATGTCAGATTGTTTAAGTGTATAGGGTGTGATGGTTGCTTTGGCGTTTATGCACCTTGATGAGTTGAGTTTCATGACTTAGCCTGCGTAATAAACAAATAAATAGATGTGGTCCAATGCTATTGTTTTATGATTAAACCTACGAACTCACAAACCTCATGTTGACACTTTTAGCATGTATTTTCAGATGTAAGGCGATAGCTTATTTTGGAGGCTTTGGCAGGCATGGCATGGTCATGGATTACTCTGATATATTTGGGACCACTTAAATTCCTTTATGGGCCTGTATTTTCGCATGATATTTTGAATGATGTAAACTTAATACTTTTGGTAATGAAATTTCTTCCAAAATGTATAAGGTAAATCCATTTTCTATAGTTTGTGTTGTGATTCTAATTTGGTAGCACCCATGACATGTATGCTTCTGTTGTACCGATTTTGGGGGTGTTATAATAGTTCTCAAAATTTTACTTTGATCTTGCTTAGTCGGGTATTACACGTGTATAAAAGAGTTAAGACGTGACATTTTTTCCTTTGAATTTCCATGTAATAAAAGGAAAGTAAAAATTTGGTTCTTTTTTTTATGTATCGACGTTTCATGAAATCTAAGTCATATGAAAGACTTTAACTTTAATTACTTGAAATCCGAAGCTAAAATGACACGTTACAATTTTGTTATACATGTGTAATACTTAACTAAGTAGTAACAAGCTAAAGATTTGATATAAATCCCCTATCAGGTTAAACTTGGTCGTAATAAGGCCTAGGGCCACACTTGGCCTAGATGATTTTGGCAGAATCACACGTGAAGTTCCATGATATGGACGAGAGGCTACTAGTGATCAGGTAAAAAAATGGATGATTCGATAGTGATGACCACCTAATGAAATGAGAATGGTGATGGTGTTTTTTTATGAGTGTGTTATTACATATATTTTGTGTTTTATTGGGGTATAACATGGTAAGGAATGTGGTGACTATTACACCTGCTCCAAATCCTTAGGATGATAAATTTAATCAAAATTTTCTTTTTAATATTTGGTAGTGTATAGTTTTTTTGAGAAAAAAGAAAGAAAGATGGAATATTAACTTCAGAAGGAAGTAATATGAAATTGTAGTTTGTCACTAAATATTGTATAGAAGTATAGAAATACTAAAAGCTAAATATACTTTAAAGCATAGTTGTTAACTAGCTCTTAAGATCTTTCGATTGTATGATCCTGATAAGCAAAACAGAGTCGACTCTTCATAGAATCTTAAATGGCATAAGTTGTTAATTAGAGTCCTGATCTTAACATAGGATCATAAGATCTCGACCCGATTCGATCATACTTTCCTTGAATTAACTAACTATACTAATAAACTAAAAATGACTGTATTTTGTTAAAGTTTAACAATAACACAAGTGTGGATAATTACAAATGTTATATAAGAGTAAAATATATAAATTTTAAAATTAAAATATTCAGCCTCATTAATCACCGATTAGATATTTTAGTATTTTAAACCGTTGCTTGCATTTTCATATTATTATAACTTTTAGATCTCCTATTTTATTCAAAAATTTGTTATATATTCAGATTTTACTAAAAATTACTATACATATACGACATTCGAACATTTAAGTAGTATCTTACGATCTTGATTCGATCTTGCAAAAGTAAATATGATCCATAGTAGGATCTCGAACTTAACAAGCTTGCTTCAAAGTGTTGACAAGTCGTGTATGACTGTATACAGTATTATATTGAGTTATGACTTGTCTAGAACACTTAATGTCTAAACATTAAATGAACACATCTCATTTTGACTCAAGGGTTGTGATCAAATCACTGACCTATACATCAAGGGCAACATTGTCCAGTATAAAAGCCTAAAATTTTCACCTACCTTCATCCTCCCTCCCCCCCCCCCCCCCCCCGCTATCACAAACACACAAAAAAAATCATCAAGTCTACTAATAAAACATTCGATAATTGCTGATTTCATTATATATCTTGTTTTTTTTTAATCGGGGTTTAGCATAATTACGAATCAAAATCTATGTTTTTTTGCTCTTTATTTAGGTTTGAATCGACCAATTGACACACGAGTTGATAAATATAGATAATAATCAACTAAACTAACAAATTTTGAAAGAAAAAGAGGTTGTGATGCAAAAATATGACAAAAACCGGGTTAGGGATTAATCAATTTCCTAGATCTAGAAGAAAATGTAGTTGTTGTTACTGATAAAATTACATGTGATTTAGTTTGGTTCTCATAAAAGAAAAATTGCAAGTGGTTATTCTTTTTTTTGTAAGTTCAATCGAACTTGATCTGTTTGGTTCTTGAAAAAAACTATACATATGTAACACCCCGATTTTTTAAGGTAACATTCCCAATTATAATCATAGTCGTTAAAGGATATTAGAAGTTATTATACATTATACTTTGCAAGTTATCCTTAGTTAGAAGGACCTTAAATATAATATGATTTAATGGATCATCGGAGGTGGTTCTTTTATTTGTACAAATTGAAACAATAAGTTATTTTAATGTAAATTGTTATTTAACAAACTAGTTATAATACATGTGCACGCACAGGGTTTTTAAAATTTCTTTTTGATTATATATTATTATCGATTAAGAAATGAATCACTTAACATATTTCAAATGGTTTTACTTTGTGGACTAAAAATAAAAAAAACTACATGTATATATGTTATAATCTAATTATTATTTTAGCATAATGCTTTTGGATTAAAAATATTATTTTATTATTCAAGCAAAATCACATGACGATACTTGACTTGCATAAGATGTTAGTGATATATTCTTTTAGTTTTGCTAACCTGTGATATCAATTTACTATGTGTTTTGTAATTGTGGTACTTCTTTTACTTATATTTTTACTAAAATATGTAGCATATTTATATAGCTTTTAAGATTGATTCATTTCCTTGATTATGAATAACCATCATATCATGTTTACCAATGTACATTTTTGTTTGAAAAATTATATTTTCATAAGTTTGTGCTATTTACTTCTCATGTTTGATCATAAAATCACCAAATTAACATATACGCTGATGAGACGAAAAGTGTACCGCTTTTGGGGGGTCATTTAAGGCCAAAGTCAAGATTATTTGATCAAATATTTCCCTAAATCTTTCCTTTTGTCATTTTAGGTACTTTTGAGAGGAAATTTACAAAAGGAAGCATTTTGGACGTTTTTGGAACAAAAAAGTGAAGAAATTGACAAAGTCTCAAAATCATGCTGAAAATTGTACCTGACGGCGTCACAGATTGCTAATGACGGCGTCAAGACTTGACAAAGAGGTGGATAAATCAAATTACACGTGACGCGCCAGAGAGTTTTCCAAAAGAGTCTTGACGGCGTCACCCTTTAGGGTCGCCAAGGCCGTCACGTATTGTCACAAAGAGAGACTGAGAGGATCACTTGATTTGATCACACACTAAAGGTGTTGGACCTTTTAATGTGTAAATATGATACTTTGAGTGAATATGATTAAGTATGCAGAATCTACTTAACCACACTTAGAATGTTTATTGGAAATGGAACTGTGATGCTTGTGTTTATTTAACAAAGAACAATGAAAGTATTTCACCAAACAATTCAATATTATTCAGAATAATACGAGTGATCTTCACTATCACTAGGGTTACAAAGACCTTGAATCTTGTGTTTTGTTCTAATGTTTTTCTGTATGTATATGTCTATATCTATCACTCTCGTCACATATCTAAGATCTTCCTTTTATAGTCCAAGGAAAGACCTTTTACAATCTATATGACTCATCTAATTTACTAGCTTATGAATAAGCTTCATTCTAGCTAGTTGATGACTTATCATGTCAGTCATTAAGATACAACATGTATCTAGGATTACAACTCACTTGGAGTGTTCAATTTGATGACTACAACAAAGATATTTTTCTTGTATATGAGTCAGTAGAATAAGTTGTACTTATCTACACAGCTGTCGTATGAGTCATAGTAGCATCAGCAGAATCTATCAGCAGAAACACCTTCAGTAGAAATCGTTCTTCAGCAGAATCCATCAGTGGAAACGTGCTTTGTGCTTTATCAGCAGAAATATACTTGATGTATTTCCTTAAGCCTTTATGTTCTGATTCTTCTGATTATTTAATTCCCAACAATCCTCCCCTAAACATGTGAATTACATTCAAACATGTTTTTCTAAATTAAATGAGGACTTTGTGAAGATCTTTCAAACACTTCATTGTCAGACTGTGATCTGAACTTTCTTCTCTTTTGAGTGATTGAATGTCTTTCTCTGTAACTCATCTTCTTTCTTTTCTTTGCTCCAATCTTGGACTAAAAGATGGTGCAATATTCAACTTGAAGAATTATAAGAGGCAATGATGCTGTGTATCTTGGATGCTTGTTCCAAGAAATAGAAATCATCTTTCAGCATGTCTTTGGAAGTGATGAACAAACGTAGTGAACTAAACTTGAAACCTTTCATCTTTTGATCTAGATAGAACTTTCTCCTATCAGCTCTGTTCTTCTTCTTCTTTATCAGTAGAAACCATGTCATCATCTTGTATGCTCTTATCTTTTCATTCTTTTTCTTTGGTTAATCTTCCTTTAAAGGGCTTTTTGTAACCTCCTCTCTTGAGCAATTTCCTCCCCTGTTTGGAAGATCTCTCACAATCATATCATATCATAATCATCTGATCTAGCAATTTCCATGTTTTCAGACAATTTGTACATGAAGCCATCAATTCCTTAAGAGTTTAAATGCTGCCCTCATCACTTCTAGGTGTGTAACCTCCTATGAGTGGTGAATCACTGAGCATTGACTCATAATCCATCATTAGATGATTTTTTGAGCCTTTTTGAAAATCCTTTTTAAGAAATATTTGACTTAGCAGTATGAACATGATTTTATGATTAAAAATCATACTGCTTCTAACCATTTTGAAGGGATTAAGTGTGGTAACTAACACTTAATCAAAATTTCGGTTTAAAGCAACCTCTGGTTGTGTGAGAACCAATGTTTTCAATTATAAATAACTGCCTGTGTACAGATAAACCTATTCAAAAGGCTTTCTTTACAGGGTTTCCAGCTCGTGGCATTTGTTACCTCTAACACTAGTGTTAGATTCACTTTTGCTCGCTGTTCTTTCTATCAGATATCCGTAGATTAGTCACATTATACTTGAGAGTATAAAATGATAGAAAGTAAGTTGTATCAGTTATTTAACTGATCAACTAAATCATCAATTCAATGTGAAACATCATAATCATGTTCCAAGAAAGAAGTTTTAAGGAGTTTTGAAATCCCAAACTCTTTCTATCATGAACCTATTATATCAGCAGCAATGATCAGCATTCAGCAGCAATGATCAGAAATTTGTTGCTTACAGATTTCACTTGAAATAGCCTTTGAGCTCAAACATTCATACCTGAAATTGTTAGTCTAAAACCAAAAGAACAAAGTACAAAGTACTTGTCTTGAATTAGAATAATCATAGAACTAACTATATGAATAACTTTTAATTGGTAATAGTAGTTTTAGATGACAAAGTTAGATGCATTAACAAAATATATATACAAGAACACATTATATTGAAAATTTTTAAAGATTAAGCATTCCAATACCTGCTACCAAGTACTGAAATCTTCCAACATCAAAAGCTTTTGTAAGAAGATCTGCAAAGTTTTGTTCTGAAGCAATTTTCATTACTTGAATTAACCTCTTTTCATTGCAATCTCTAATAAAATGATGTCTTATTTCAATGTGTTTTGTTTTAGAATGTTGCACTGGATTTTTAATAATTTAAATTGTACTACTATTATCAATATGAATAATGGTATGTAAGAAATTGTACCCATAATCAAGAAGTTGGTTTTGAAGCCATAGAACTTGACCACAACAATTTGCAGCAGCTACATATTCAGCTTCAGTTGTTGAAGTAGCCACCATTGTCTTCTTCTTACACTGCCATGAGATAAGTCTACACCCAAGGAATTGACATCCTCCAGTTGTTGACTTTCTGTCCAAGCTAGCACCAGCATAATCACTATCTGAGTATGCTACCAAGTCAAAATATGACTCCTTAGAATACCACAGACCCAACCTAGGTTGACCCTTGAGATATCTAAAAATTCTCTTGACTACTGTTAAATGAGAAACCTTAGGAGTTACTTGATATCTTGCACAAGCACAAACAGAGAACATGATATCAGGTCTTGATGATGTGAGATACATCAAAGAACCTATCATAGATATGTATGTGTGTACATCCACATTAGTTCCTTCTACATCTTTAAGAAGTGGCTTCTCAGGATCCATTGGTGTGCTTGCTGTTTTGGAATCAGCAAATTGAAACTTTCTAAGAATCTCTGCAACATATTTGTCTTGACTAATAAAGATTCCTTCTCTTGATTGTTTAACCTGCAGACCCAAAAAGAATGTAAGTTCCCCCATGGAACTCATCTGAAACTTATTGTGCATAAGCTTCTCAAACTCCAAACACATCTCCTTCCTTGTAGATCCAAAGATGATATCATCCACATACACTTGAACTAGCAAAAGATCCTTCTTATGCTTCTTGGTGAAAAGTGTCTGATCTATCTTGCCTCTTTGAAATCCATTTGAAATTAAGTAGGAAGCCAGTTTTCATACCAAGCTCTTGGTGCCTGATGTAGGCCATATAGAGCTTTAACAACCTTGTACACTTTGTCTGGATGGTCAGGATCAACAAAACCAGGAGGTTGTGAGACATACACCTCCTCTTCAATAGTACCATATAAGAAAGCACTCTTGACATCCATTTGATAAATTGTGAATCCCATAAATGAAGCATAAGCCAAAAAGAGTCTAATGGCTTCAATCCTTGCTACTGGAGCAAAAACTTCTTCATAGTCTATCCCTTCTTCTTGTGTGTACCCTTGAGCTACTAATCTAGCTTTATTTCTTATCACTATGCCCCTTTCATCCCTTTTATTCCTAAAAACCCATCTAGTGCCAATTACTCTAACACCACTTGGTAAATCAACTAGCACCCAAACCTTTTGAATCTTAAACTGAAGAAGCTCCTCTTGCATAGGCTCCAACCAACTTGAATTCTCTAGGGCTTTATGAATATTCTTTGGTTCATCTTGTGAGAGAAAACATACAAATAAGCAAGAGTTTGAAAACTCATGCTGTTTTGAAGCATAAAGGGCATCAAGAAGCCCTTGTTGATCTGAAGACATCAATTGTTGTCTTGTCTTCACTCCTGATTGTACATCTCCAATCACATTGTCCAGGGAGTGAACTTTGTGAATCCTTGAGTGTGGAGTAGAAAGAACTTGATAATCAGGTGGAAGGTTGTTGAAATCCACCTCATCTTCTGAGATATTTGCTTGTGTTTCTTCTGATGGTCCATCAGCAGAAACATTTTGCTCATCAGAGGGAACGATTTGCTTATCAGCAGAAACAGCAGTGTTACTTCTGACTTGAAACTCTTGTTCCTTAGCTCCTTCTTCCTTGTATTCATCTTCAACATCTTCTTTAGATTTACCAGAAGAAGATTCACCATTTATTGAAGTTGAATCCACACTTGTATTTGTCCATATTGGCATTATCACATAATCTTGATTTGCCTCATTCTCTAATCCTTCTCCATTTGTTGCATCAGCAGTTTGTGAACCTGAAAATTCATTAGTTTCTGCAACAAAAGGCACATAATTCATTGATTTGGATAGAGATTCAAGATCAAATAGCCATTTGGGACCTTGACCTTCTACATTGGTTTTATTTTCCAAAAAGTTCACATGTAGATTTTCTTCTACTCTTCTAGTTCTCATGTTGTATACTCTGAATGCTTTGCTATTGATAGAATATCCAACTAAGAATCCTTCATCTGCTTTTCCATCAAACTTTCCAAGATGGTCTAAGGTATTCAGAATTGTCACATGACATCCAAAAGGTCTAAGAAATCCTATTTCAGGAGTTCTACCTCTAAAAAGTTCATATGATGTCTTATTGTGAGGTTTTACAACTAAAACTCTATTTTGAACATAGCAAGCAGTGTTGACTGCTTCTGCCCAAAAAGTTATAGGCAACTTAGAGTCAGCTAACATAGTTCTAGCAGCTTCTATTAGTGTTCTATTTTTCCTTTCAGCAACTCCATTCTGTTGTGGAGTTCTTGCAACACTAAATTCTCTTTTAATACCTTTTTCTTTGCAGAAATCATCCATAACTCTATTCTTAAATTCTGTCCCATTATCACATCTAATGACTTTTACTCTTTTTCTTACTAGGTTTTCTATCTCTGTAATGAAGGTCTTAAGGATGCTAGAAGTCTCATCCTTAGTACCTAAAAAGAATACCCATGTAAATCTACTAAATTCATCAGTAATAACTAGACAATATCTCTTATGCAACAAACTTCTAACATTTGTAGGACCAAATAAGTCCATATGCAGCATAAACAATGATTGATTGATAGAGTTAAAAATTTTGGGCTTACAAGTGGCTTTATGTTGTTTGCCTTTAAGACAAACAATGCATGTTTGATCATTTTCAAATCGTTTTTGAGGTAAACCTCTTACCAAACCATCTTTGACAATCTTATTTATGGTTTTGAAGTTAATATGACCAAGCCTTCTATGCCATTTCATAGATTCATCCAATGTGGCCTTAGCAATAAGACAAGTAAGAGAATCTTTTGGAACAATTTTCTTCATATCAACACTGTACATGTTGCCTTTTCTTGGAATTCTAAGAAGTGCTTGACTTTCATCAGGCATCTTAAAATCAGAAGAAAATACAAGACATTCAGTGTCAGTAAAGAGAACTTTGTTCTTTTTGTCACACATTTGTAAGACACTAAAAAGATTATACTTAAGCTCTTGCACATAGTACACATCTTCAAAATCTAGTTTACCGGTTTTAATAGTACCTTTACTAGTAATTTTTCCTCCAATTCCTCCTCCAAAGGTAACATAGCCTCCATCTACTGATTGAAAATTTGAGAGATAAGACTTGTTGCCTGTCATGTGCCTTGAACATCCACTATCTGAGAATCCTTGATCTTCAGTATCTGCTGATGAATGTCCCTGCACATAAATAAAGGAATTAGTTTTGTTTTGGGATCCAAACCATTTCTGACTTGGATCCGCCTCTTGCATCAATGAAATGTAATCTTTTGAGAATTGTTGATGCAACATTGGATTTAAGAATCCAACATGCTGAGGCCTTAACAGCATTTGCCCTGTTTCCCTTGTGAAAAAGGCACAACAAGCCTTTTCATTCAATATACCAAAGGTACTGCTTGATGAACTAGCAGCACCAGCTCCACTATCAACCTTTTCATCTTTAACTGGGTTTGAGATACTATGAGATGACATAAAAGCCATGTTCCCAGTATATGAACTAGAGACACCAGTTTTCTTTACTTCTTGTTCCACAATTTTAAAGTTGCTATACAAATCCATAAGATCCATAGTGTCTATGTCTGGTTTATTCTTCCAAACAACAACATGCATAGCCCACTCTTCTGGTAAGCTTCTCAGAAATTTTGAGTTTAAATCTTCTTGAGGTATGTCAACCCCAAGAACAGCAAGTTGACTCACAATTTTCTGTAGCCTTGTAAACATGTGGTCAAGAGATTCATTCATGGTTGATGAGAAATTTTCAAACTGCTACTTGAGAAGGGTTTTCTGGGTCTTCTTGGTAGCTTCATTCCCTCCATACCTTGCAACAATTGCCTCAAATAATGACTTGGCATCTTTGAATTTGCTGAAGTTTATAAGTTGATCATTTGGAATGGTCATCATCAGCATACTTCTGGCCTTGAGGTCATTCTTCTTCTTTATTCTTTCATCAGCATTTGTAGGGATAGTTTGAACAACTGTAATTTCCCTACCTTCAACTGTTGATAAAGTGGTTGTGGGTTTGAAAGAGTTTCCATCTTCAATGATTTACCAGAGAGTGTAATCCTGCACCTGGAAAAACTGTTCTATTCTTAACCTCCACAATTCAAACTCATTCTGTTTGAGAACTGGCAACTTTGCAGCAACATTTGTTTGAATAGATTCTGTATCCATTTCTTCTTCTTCTTCTAAATCAAAGATATCAACCTGGAATCTCTGATACCAACTGAGAGGATCACTTGATTTGATCACACACTAAAGGTGTTGGACCTTTTAATGTGTAAATATGATACTTTGAGTGAATATGATTAAGTATGCGGAATCTACTTAACCGCACTTAGAATGTTTATTGGAAATGGAACTGTGATGCTTGTGTTTATTTAACAAAGAACAATGAAAGTATTTTACCAAACGATTCAATATTATTCAGAATAATACGAGTGATCTTCACTATCACTAGGGTTACAAAGACCTTGAATCTTGTGTTTTGTTATAATGTTTTTTCTGTATGTATATGTCTATATCTATCACTCTTGTCACATATCTAAGATCTTCCTTTTATAGTCCAAGGAAAAATCTTTTACAATCTATATGACTCATCTAATTTACTAGCTTATGAATAAGCTTCATTCTAGCTAGTTGATGACTTATCATGTCAGTCATTAAGATACAACATGTATCTAGGATTACAACTCACTTAGAGTGTTCAATTTGATGACTACAACAAAGATATTTTTCTTGTATATGAGTCAGTAGAATAAGTTGTACTTATCTACACAGCTGTCGTATGAGTCATAGTAGCATCAGCAGAATCTATCAGCAGAAACACCTTCAGTAGAAATCGTTCTTTAGCAGAATCCATCAGTGGAAACGTGCTTTGTGCTTTATCAGCAGAAACATACTTGATGTATTTCCTTAAGCCTTTATATTCTGATTCTTCTGATTATTTAATTCCCAACAGAGACGGCCCAGAGTATACAAAGAGTGACGGCATCAGAAGTGGATCTAGGCAATACGAGTATTATTTTGACAGCGAGTTGACGACGTTAGACATTACTCTTGACGCCGTCAGATTGTAAAATCTATACTAGTATATACTTTTCTAATTTTCATTCATTGTGTGCAACTTTGAAGTGAGAAAACCCTAGACAAATTTTACTGCTATTTTAAGGGTTTCAAACCCTTGTTTCATCCATGCTTAATTGAAGATAAGTCTTTGAACAAGTCATTCAATATGTCTATATGTTGTTTGATTATATCTTACGCTTGTCTTCTCTTTAACATGCTAGGCTAGGTTTTCTTTGTGTTTGCTTAGATGTAATGAAACTTAGATATTGATTATTGGTTGGTTGTTTGTTTATAATTGTTGTGGATGAATGAATTCGATGTTAGGCTTAAGAAAACTGGCAGACTTCCGATTGGTAACTTGCTTGAACGTCTTAAGAAACATGATCGGATGTGTACTACAATATTTTGGTTATATTTAATGCATAGGTAACTACTAATGAGGCCATGTTAGGAGCTAGTAGTCGGCTCGACATAGGAAGAGGTAGAAGCTTATAGAGTTAGGGAAGATCGTACATGGCCCTACTAATGGTATTAAGGAATATAACCCGTCATGCATGCAATTGTAACAAACTAATCAACCGGTAAAAGATAGCTAGGGAGTAATGAAATCTAAGTAAACACATTTTCTCTCATTATTGTTTTCGCCATAATTAGTTTAAGTTTATTTTATTTTATTTTGATTTCATCTTTAGTTATTTGGGTTAGTTGATTTACAACTAATTCCGCCCACTCCTTCAAAACCCGAGATTTTTACTTGCTTTCTTTAAAATATAAAATACAAAAAGAATCATCCCTCATCTCTAGACCTAGTTTAAGTGAGTTTTAACCCTAGCGAACACTATTCTTTGCGTTGAACGATCAATCCCCCAGTACTTGTCACTATACTATACTACAATGGTCAGGTACACTGCCTGGTGGGGATTGCAAGCTTCTCAAGATCCCTTGAGAGGTAAAACCTTTTGCGAGGGTGCAATTCCATGCATCAAGTTTTTGGCACCGCAGCCCGGGGAATAGTTATTGTCTAGGTTGAAATTTCTTTTTATTAGGTCTACTTGCTAGATTCCTTTCTAGTAAGATTTTTATTTTATTTTTATAGGTTTCTTTAGTCTATCTTTTTCTTCGTTCGTTTGTTTGTAACCTTTGCCATCCGCCATCATGGAAGGTGGTAATCACTTTGATCCCATCAACCCACCACAACAAAACCATTCACAAAACCCACCACATCCAAACCAACCTCCTAGACCCCGAACTTTAGGAGAATACTCCCGTCCTAGCCACCAAGGCTATCGAAACACCATTGAGCTCACTCAAGGAGCCAATGTGCCTCCTTTGCGATCTGACACCATCCGGTTGGTGCAAAGCGGATGTGCATTCCATGGACTTCGTTCCGAAGATCCTAATCAACATCTCAAGGATTTCCTCAAAATCATAGATTCCATAGACCTTGATGTTGGAACTCGAGAGACGACCCGATTGCATCTCTTCCAATTCTCTCTACATGACCAAGCTAGTCAATGGCTTGAGCGTTTACCCGCGGGATCCATCATCTCTTGGGATGATCTCACCACTCGTTTCCTTGATCAATTTTTCCCACCGGGGAGAACTACTAAGCTTAGAAATGACATCTTGATATTCTAACAACGTCAAGGTGAAACTCTTTATGAAGCATGGACTCGTTTCAAGGACTTACTCCAAAAAGTCCCTCATCATGGCATAGATCTTTGGCTCCAAGTCCAAATTTTCTATGACCATATCGATCTCTCCACAAGGCGAACTGATTGATGCTAAACCGTCAACTTATATTGACCAAGGAATGGTCAACAAAGTCAAAGAGCCTAGACCAATGCTCCGGGTAATATAAGGTATCACCAGGTCGTTAAATCCCGACAAGGTGTGAATTGTGACTGAGCGTGCTTTGTGATCGGGTCATTATTCACAGAAAAGGCTGGTTATTAGAATTATTTGGAAATTATTAACAGAAATAGCTTAGGAAAGCTATGTGATTGATTACTGGAACTAAGATTGAGAAGAAATTACTTAAAACTAAAAAACCGTACGTTTGCTGAAAACGCGAACAAACGTACGAGGAATGAAAGTGAACGAGGTGATCTGAAAAGGCTACTGGTACGAAAATAGTATTTTTACAAACATAATGATTAAAGAAATTTTTTGGAAATTTAAAATTAATTTTTACACTAATTTTATAATTACTATTAATTAAATATTAATTTCCTAATTATTTTTAATTAACTAAATTAACCTAAAATACAAATAAATATGAAATTAACTTAGAAAAATAAAAATTAAACTTAGAAAAATCTAAAATACTATAAAACTAATTTTAGAAATGAAAATATATTTTTAAGACTTTTTAATTAATAATTACTAATTATTAATTACTTTTTAATTATTTAAATTAACCTAAATTCTACTTAATTATTAAATTACACTAGAAAATTGAAAATAAAATTTGGAAAAATAACTAAAAACTAATTTTAAAATTTAATTTATATTTTTATGATTTTCTAATTAATTATTATTAATTATTAACTATTTAATAATTACCAAAAACTAATTTAAATTAAGAAAAATACTAAATGATGCCTGAAAAATCTGAAAAAATTACAGAAATTATTTTTATATACCAGAAGCCTAGGAAAATTATAAAAATGAAAATTGCTTATTAATAAGCTGAAGAATAAGCCAATTGGCTTAAATAGAAGCTATCACTTCTATTAAGTTGGGCTTTTTTGGGATTTTCTTATTCAAAACTGCTTATTAGATGATTTTAAGCAACATTTGTGAAGTGAGTTTGGCTGAGACCAAGTGAATAAGCACTTCAAGTGCTTATACCCTTGACAGTTGACTTTCTTTGACCAAAGGTGAGAATAAGCACAAATGGCCAAGTGTGGTGTCCACAATGATTAAAACTGATTCAACTAAATTATATGAACAAATTTAAGCAAGTTTTACTCAAATAAGCTAACCGAATAAGCTAAAAATCCATAATAAGCACTTTGCTTGTTTGGTTTCTGAAACAGAAAATGGACAACCTTTTGGGGCAATTCCAGGTGGGGTCCACAGGTCTTATGGTCAAACAAATGGTCAATACCTCAACCCTGGTAGGAGGGGGGGTTATATGAAACCAATTTGGGTTAATGGGGCCCACTGGAGTGGTCACACTGAACCACCAAAGTGGTGGTTGTGACTGAGTCAGCTGGTGCACAGGGCAGACCCTTGCCCTTCAAGTGTGTTTGGAGGGCAAAAAGGTCCAACAGAAAAAATCACAAAAATCAAATAAGTGTATGAATCAATAGTTCTACTGGTAGACAACACTCACAACAAGTTTCAAAGCCTAAGATTAAGCACAAAATTCTAGATAAATCATGCCATTTTTGAGATTTCTGAGGTTATGCACTTTTGACTTTTTGCAAAACTTTGGTATTTGACTTTGATGAACTTCAAACACTGATTTTATGATTAAAAATGTTTAGTTAAGATATAATATGACCAAATTAAGTTATAATGCAAACTTATGAAAGAATTTGATTGGTTTTGGGTCCAAAAATCACCACAGTTAACTGTGGTGATGAGCTTCTTATGATTTTTGACTTTTGATGTATATGGTTACTAAAAAGGGACTTGATTTGGTGTATTTGGACCTTGAGTGAACTAAGTAAACAATCAACAACAACTGAGAACAACCACAATGGCCAAAACAGATAAATCCAAACACCCCTTATCAACTCAGATTTGAAGTTTGGTTAAGCCAAATGAGATTCAAACCAAAACACCACTACCTACTGATTTGTTATGTTATAATAAGTTATTACAAACCTAAAAACACAAGTTTAAACTACAAATACTTGGATTCACTAAAAAGACTAAAATGACAGTTAAATAAATAAAATGAGCAACAAGCAAATCCAAAGTTTAACTACCCAATATTAAGCTATAATTTAACTTAACTACAACTAATAAACACAAAAAATTCAAGGCTAAGAAGATTTAAGCACATACACAGTGAAATGAAAAATGGAACCAAGAGCTTACAAAGGCTTTCCAAGCTATCCTTCCATGAACCAGGACCAAACTACACTACCTAATGGCTCCCACAAGCCCCTAACCCAAGGCCATCCAGTATGAAATCTCAGAGACCAAACATGTAATTTTGGAAAACTTATGACCCAAGTGTAATATTTTGTGAATTTTGACTTTTAAAAGCTTGGGTTGACTTTTCCTTTCAAAATAAATGCATAGGGACTATTTTTGACAAGTTTTGAAACTTGGGGGACTGAAACTGCCAATATTGCAAACTTTGATCATTTTTCATTTGTTTTTGCTCATTTTGCTTTTAAAACATATAAAACACAATCCCTGGGATAATTTAAGTATTTTGATAGCTTTTTGATTGTTTTTGTATGTTTTGGCAGTTTAAATACGACAAAAATGATGAGTGTTTGAGCACTCATCAATCCCCCACACTAAACTATTGCTAGTCCCTAGCAATCTTTTTAGAAAACTTGATAGATTTGAAAAACTCTTTACCAAAAGCCATCACTTCTGGAGTAGCCAGGTGTGAGAACTGTGGTACACCTGATAACCGTGTGATTTTGAGCAAACCACCAGCTGTCAACGGATTTGATTAGTCTTTACCAAAAGCCGTTTGCTTCTGGACTAGCCAACTATTGATGGACCTAGTCAACATCTTGGTGAGCTGATTACCAATTATGGATTTCCACTGCCTTTACCCCAAGCCATAATCTTGCGGGCTAGCCAACTCATTCGGGTTTTAGGATATGGCGAGTTGAGGTACCATACAATTTTGGGCAAATTGCAAGCCATAAACGGATTTGAGTTATCTTTACCAAGAGCCGTTTGCTCCTGGATTAGCCAATCCCTTTGTCGGTTAGACCTGGCGGACTGATTACCACAAAAATTTTGAAACAAAGTGAAAAAATTTTGAAAATTTTGGCCAAAAACGGGGTTACTAGAAGATATATTTTGATAAAATTCGCTAGAATTTCCCCCCACACTTAGAAATGAATATTGTCCTCAATATTCAAAGTCCCGGCTGTTATGCCAACTCTTTGAATGTAAAAAGTCAAGATTCGAATCTAATTGTGGAAACACCAAATTTCACTTTATTTCTATATATACACATTTTTTTTTTGAACTTATATACATATATACATTTTTTAAACAGCGGGGGGGGGGGGGGGGGGGGGAGGGGTTGGCCATTCCCCCACACTAGGTGGTAGAAAGTAGAAAGAAATCAGAGGTACGGGTGAAAACCCGTATTGTGCTATTGTTTTTGTTCATCGAGTCGCTAGCTTGACTCGATCCCCGAATTCAATTGTCCTTGGGGAAAGTTTGGAGATCCGGGACAACCATGGATGGTATGTCCTCTCCAAAGTAGTGCTTTAAACGATGTCCATTCACTTTGAAATTTGGACCGTCATTTTGAGATAATTCGACGGTGCCATAAGGATAAACCTTAGCGATAGTGAATGGACCAGTCCATCGGGTTTTGAGCTTTCCCGAGAAGATCTTGAGTCTAGAGTTGAAAAGAAGGACTCGATCACCAACGTTGAAAACGCGGTTCTTGATTTTGGAGTCATGAATCTTCTTTGTCTTTTCTTTATAGATCAAAGAGTTCTCGTAAGCTTGATCACGAAGTTCATTTAATTCATTTAGTTGAACTTTTCTATGATCACCCGCAGTTTTGAGGTCAAAATTGGCATGCTTGAGAGCCCAATAGGCTTTGTGCTCAAGCTCGATCGGAAGATGGCACGCTTTCCCGTACACAAGTTTGTAAGGCGTACACCCAATGGGTGTTTTGTAAGCCGTACGGAAAGCCCAAAGTGCATCATCTAATTTATCCGACCACGATGCACGATTTTCACCTACGGTTCTTTCTAAAATTCTTTTAATGCCCCGATTGGAAACTTCTACTTGTCCACTTGTTTGAGGGTGGTACGCAGTAGAAAGATGGTGAGTTACACCATACTTTTGCATGACTTTGTCGAATTTGTCATTACAGAAGTGCGTACCACGATCACTAATAATAGCGCGTGGAGTTCCGAATCGGGCAAAAAGAGCTTTTAGGAATTTCACAACTACTCGGGCATCATTTGTGGGTAAAGCTTTTGCTTCAACCCATTTTGACAAGTAGTCAACTGCCACGAGTATGTATTTGTTGCCATGAGAAGACGGAAATGGCCCCATAAAATCGATGCCCCAGATATAAAAAATTTCACAAACTTGAATTGCATTTTGAGGCATTTCATTCTTTTGTGAAATATTTCCGTGACGTTGACAAGCGTCACAGGACTTGACCAATTCTTGGGCATCCTTGTAGATCGAGGGCCAATAAAAGCCGGAATCAAACACCTTTTTGGCGGTGTAGTTGGGATTGTGGTGGCCCCCCGTGGGACCAGCATGGCAAGCCTTTAAAATTTCAGAGGCTTCCTGACCATACACACACCGCCGGATGACTTGATCCGCTCATATTTTGAACAAGTAGGGGTCGTCCCAGAAGTAATGTTTTACATCTTTGAAAAATTTATTTTTTTGTTGGGACGACATCCCTTTCACAACAAAGTTACCCGCGAGGTAGTTTGTGAAATCAGCAAACCATGGGGTAATCAAGTCTCCACGAAATGAAACCGCATTGAGGGTTTCGAGAGGAAATGTTTCATTTATTTCCTTTTTCTCGAAAGCATCTTGGTGAGGGTTTTCAGGACGGGAGAGATGATCAGCAGCTAGGTTCTCAGCTCCTTTTTTATCACGAATAATGATATCAAATTCCTGTAGGAGGAGAACCCAACGGAGGAGTCTCGACTTTGCATATTGTTTTGCAAAGAGGTACTTCAAAGCCGAGTGATCCGTATACACTATGCTTTTGGTCAGTATCAAGTATGGCCAGAATTTTTCGAAAGCATACACCACAGCTAATAATTCTTTTTCAGTGGTGGTGTAATGACTTTGAGCCTCGGTCATAGTCTTGCTGGCATAGTGTATAGGCTGAAAATGTTTTGTTTTGCGTTGCCCCAAGACTGCCCCTATCGCATAATCACTAGCATCAAACATGAGCTCGAAGGGCAAGTCCCAATCGGGGACAACAAGAATCGGTGCCTCGGTAAGCTTTTTCTTAAGTGTTTCAAAAGCTTCGATGCACTCGGGGGAGAAGATAAAAGGAGCATCCTTTTCGACGAGATGGGTCATAGGCCGGGCGATTTTAGAAAAATCTTGAATAAACCTATGATAGAAACCGGCATGATCCCAAAAATCTCCTAACATCTTTTACGGTTGTGGGATGAGGCAATTTTGCAATGACGTCCACTTTGGCTCTGTCAATCTCAATCCCGTTTTTTGAAATTTTATGGCCGAGGACAATGCCCTCTTTGACCATAAAGTGACTCTTCTCCCAATTTAGACATAACTTTGTGTCTTCACAACGTTTTAGTATGCTGTCTAAATGGGAGAGGCATGATTGAAACGAATCCCCAATGACCGAAAAATCGTCCATGAAGACCTCTGTTGGCATGAATATTACGATATTTAATCTAAACATCCTCTTCATGTTTTGATAATGACAAAGATGTAAGTTACAACATATAACGTAAAATGCTTAAGATACTTATGATCACAATTCTTCTATGCATTCTTACGTCAACAAGCCTCGACATCTCAACGTCTCGAGTTTGCCTCAACAATCACTTAAGGTATGGATAAACAAGTGCTTAATACATCTCATGATCAAAGGGTATTTAATTAACTAATACAAAGTTTATTTAATTATATAAACATATTATATATTTTTGAAAAACACTTTTGGTAATAAAGAAAAATGTTTTAATCATACTAAATATATGATTTCAAACTTTTAACCAAAATCAGTTAGTTTTTCACCAAATAAACTTTCCCCACTAAAAGACAAGAAAATCCAACGTTCTGAAAAAAAAAATATTTTTTATTAGGCGGCCCCCTTAATTATACTAGGCGGTCCCCTTAATTATTAAGGGGACCGGCCACGCTCCAAAACAGTATTTTTTTTCCTATAAATACTGGTTCATCCCACATAATTTTCTGACCTTTTGCACAAAAATTTTCAGATCCAATTCTCTCTAAACATCCTTCTAAAACCCTTTGATCATAAGATTATTAATCTTTGTTTCAAGTGATCCAATCTCTCATCACTCAAAGTGCAAGAGAAGAATCCTCCATATCATAAACCCAAAGATGTATTAGGATCTAGTTAGTGCTTATGTGAAGTTGTGAGTTATGTATATGTAATAAGTAGATCAAGATGATCTTACTTAGTAGTGATTTTATGTGTGAGTAAGAAGTAGTGGGAGGAAGAAGTAGTGTGGAGAAGACATGTAGTTGTGAAGATGTAGGTGTGTGAATTAGTAGTGGAGCTTAGAAGAAGTTGTGAAGTCGTGAAGAAGTCGTGAAGTCGTGAAGAAGACGTGAAGTCATGAAGAAGTCGTGAAGTTGTGTAGTGATCTAAGTTGTGTTGTGAGATTGGTTCTAGCTACTATTAGAACTCGACATTTAGCTTAGTGTCGTTAAATTGTGTAAGCAAAAGTTGTGTACGGTTTTCTCCGCCAAAAGGGAGCTTGTTGAGTAGTGAAGAAAACTCTCGAGTAGGTGACTCGGGGAGTGGAGTAGGAACAAGGAAGGTGTCCTTGTAGCCGAACCACTATAAATCATTGTGTCCGGTTTGCATCCTCTTTCTCTTATCTTTTTACATTTACTCTTGCATTTATCGCTTTATATCTATGCTTGCAAATATGTGTTAGTTGTTGCTTATATTGATGATTGATTGTGGTGTAGTAACAAGTTAATATTATGATAGGATATATAGCTGTATGATATGGTCTAATGGGCTTATATATATATGATTAACACTTCTCATGTTGAGTTTAACTTAATCGATAATTTGATAAAAAATGCTTTAAAATTTTAAAAGGAAAACGTATTCACATAAAGATCGACCAAAGCTTCATCCAAAAGTCTACATATATAATTGATCATATTGATTATATATTGTTTTCATACTAAACTCTAATTGAAGGTTTTCAAACAAACAATTGAATATATTTGAATCAACATTTTGCAAACCAAGTTTTTATAAAACGAAAAAGAGGGGAAAACTATTCAACCCCCCCCCCCCTTCTAGTTTTCCACAATTGGTACCAGAGCCACGTCGCTCAAATTTTCAAAACAAATGGTTTTAAAAATTGAGTACGATCCATGTATCAAATTATCCATTAAGAAGGATGAAATATGAAAAGTGTTTTGTTGATTAACTTGTATTAGTTTTGATGATATATACACTAATTATACTAGCTCGAAATAATATTATGCTTAAAATAAGTGTTATATGTTCGGTATCAAAATCAGAAAGTTACACACCTTTCCGAAAAGTCAGAAAACAATTTTTTACAAAAAAATGAAATTTTGAGTACCAGATGGGCGGCCCCCTTAATTGTCTGGGCGCCCCCCTTAAATACTGGGCGGTCCCCTTAATTATTTAAGGGGTCCGCCTGTCTGTTCGACAGTTTTTCAAAAACTTTTAAAAATCATATAAAATTAACCGCAACTCCGTAGAAGTCGTGCCACCCGGCGTTTTAAAGGTAATTGAGTCTACTTTCATTTAAAAATACTTACAAGTAACCATTACAATCTTAAATAAGTAAGAAAGTCAAAATACTATACGGTGGTCAAAAATTTATGTTTCGTTTTAACGTAAAACTTTTGTTTTACCTTTTCCTTCAAGTCGGGCATTCCTAGTTGATATACTTTTGAAAAATTAAGTATTTATGTTTTCAAAATATTGATCTTAATTAAATTATAGAATGAGGAGGAAACTATTTTATTTTCAAATAAGTTCGAGCTAAGTAAACATTGGTGTATATAATACACAAAACGACGACAAGTGTTTTATGTGTTATGTGAACTTCTTTGTGATTTTATTTTCTTAATTGAATATATTAAATAATTGTTGCTATTTGTAGTTTAGCTATGTGTATATCTATGCATATGTGCCCTGTTAGTTTATAGCTAGTTTTCCGATTTATACTTAACTAGATCTTATGCTAGATTTCTTGCGTTAGGACTGTTATAATATGCTTGCATTGCATATAGGTATAGATGGATTAATGTTACTCAAACATCTTGTAAATGAGTTCAATCTAGTCACCTAAACATTTCAAACTATTTAATCTATTCTTCACAACACACTTAAATATTTTCTACAAATTAGCTTGTTTTACCTTAAGATGTTTAATAAGAGAAATTGAATCATTGTAAAACATTAATTGTTATATAAAAGAAAAAGTATTTTCAAAATCTAAGTGTGTTCATAATAAGTAAAAATGAAGAGTCTTTCACAAAAACAAAACATATAACAATCATGAAATAATAAGTCAACTTTCAATCATTCACTAATAAATAATCTTAGGATTAATGGAACACACTATCAAAATGTTTATTTATTTTAAATGAGTGTCCGTGAGGGTCAAGAAAGATCTTGATATTATATCAATTCGTTATTCAAATTATGGTTGATATATTTATCAAATCTAATTGACACATTTTTGAGTGTGGACAAGAAATTGGATTGCTATTTGTTTAGCTTCAAGATTATATCAAATTACAACAAAAGATATAGTCTTGAATCTACATACTCAATCACACTAGATTGATATGAAAATAGTTACATCCTTTGTAGATGAAAAGAGTATGCATTAGATCATAACTCACACTTGTGTTGATAATGTCATATTGAATCTACTTGTCCAATAATTGTGTTTCAAATATTAGAATAACATTTCTAACACATTTATAAAATATACAATGAAGTAGGATTGACGACTTGGATGTTTCGTCCGAAATATTCAAGCAATTTACATTGCAATGCAATGGATAAATGTGTCATATCCGAAAAACCAAACATGAGCAAACTAACAACATATGTAAACTTTGCTCACACTACTTAAAATCGTCACTTCAAGATAAAATACATATTTAAGAATAATACACACTATAAATTCTATGTATTTCATTTTCTTTGTAGCATGAATGGTTGTGTTACAAGATAATGCACTACACTTTCCTTTTTGAAATAATATAAGTTATTAGAAGTGAAAAATAACTTGTCACAATCCATAAACAAATAATTTTTTTTATACTTGTTAAAGTATGATATATAACATTGGCAAAAATCATAGAAAATAATATTTCTTTAAAAATATATTAATGTCTAGTTTTGATATCATTTGAGAATCACAAACTCATTTAAGATAAATAATCTTAATGAGATTCATTTCACAAGAGATGTTAAGGTGCACTCTTAAGTTTAGCACATTTATTAAATCAAGTAATATGTCATCAAAACCAAACTACCGGTAAATCATGAAGAAAAGATTAAAACTTTTTGTTTACTCTTATCTAAACATTCAACACGTCTCTATTAGGATCGTGAATAAAATATATCATCTAGATTTACCTTCATTAAAATATGATGTTTGAGTCACATTAAGCCAAGTATTAGTGAATCAAGCAAACTTCATGTTTGGTAATCTTCGATAGGTAAATTTAGGAACTCAATTTCTTCTAAAAAGAGAATGACTACTGGAGAATCTATTGACTAGAAATTCAATTTAACCTAACGGTTGAATTGCTTCTATGTGAGAAGTTGGGTGTGTGTAACCCGTAAAAATGGTCGTGTTTAGCCTGAATTGAGCACCACTAGTAATAGTCTCATACTCATTCTCCAACTTGATAAAATTGCTCTTCCTATATATACCTAGCGCTTGTTTACTTTTATGAACTTTGATTCTCATTAGATTCTTTCATTCCTAGATTTATGGCATATCGCATATATGTTGTTTCTAGATGTTTATTTGCTCCTATGTGATTTGATTGTATGCCTTTACATGCTTAACTCTATGTCCGGATGAGCACGAATTTAATGGGAAGGGAAAACACACTCACT
The DNA here is from genome assembly GCA_030686995.1 of Artemisia argyi. NCBI lineage: Eukaryota > Viridiplantae > Streptophyta > Magnoliopsida > Asterales > Asteraceae > Artemisia > Artemisia argyi. Next base: position 268,860,267 of record CM060709.1, on the reverse strand, counting down.
CACATATATTCTTCTACCTTACACTCAAACCTCATAACCCACAATAATGACTTATCTCACAACCTATCACCCACTCATTCCCTCATTCATGCTTCTTCTTATGATGAGCATGCTCAATCCCAAAACAACAATCCCAATCTCTCAATCAATACTTCACATGTTGCTCATTCAACAAAAACACCACTCATTCTTGGAGAACCTCTTCCACCCATTTCATGTTTTCATGACTACCCAAGCTCAACCATGTATCCACCACCAAGAGTACCACCACCACACCCTACAACCTCACATGCCATTCCTATGTTGCATGTTCAAACCTTCACCCAAGACAACCATCATGTTCCACCATCATCACCTTCCTCCGAACACTTGAAGTTCGTTGAGGAGCTAAAAGAGGCTCATGAGCTTAGTGCTCTTTTAGCATTACATCTTGCGCAACGCAATTTGGATCCAACCCAATCAAGCTCACCATCATCACCACACAACATCAACCAAGTTGAGAAGCATGTCAACAATTGCCCTTGTCGCATCTTCCTTCAACAACAAACCATTGCCTTGAATGAGCACTTCACTTGGATTGAGTATCTTCTCGCTAGTTCTCATCCAAAACCCTCGCTTGAACAACATCCAAACTCTCAATCAACCTCTTCCGCTCCTAAATCTAAACCCCTAAAAGTCAAGCGAATTTCTTTATGAAATGCATCTTTTCCACTTCCTAGCAAGTGAAGAACACAAAGAAGATATCCAAGCTTCAAGTGTTGTCAAGCCATCACCACCTCATTCACATATCCATTTTCGGTCGTCAAACAACAAAACACCTAAAAATCCCTTGATTCCAAATCATCCACCCTTGTCAAACGTTAACCTTTTGTCAATTACCTTCCCTTTTCATTCACGCTCATCCTTATTTATTTTTCTACGTCTTTAAAAGAACGCATCATTATCATTTATTTTTACTCTTTTAGAATATATATTTTGGTATCTTTTGCCAAAATATGTCGGTAGAATCTTTGCATTAGGTTCCAATCATTATCATGTCTTAAGCTTTGGTCATGGTAATTTTTTTTGGAAGTTAGGTTGTTGTTTTTAAAATAATAATTACATGTGTCATATTTTTAGTGCATATACCTATTACGTCCATATATTGTTCCCCTATTAGTATCATGCATATACCTATCATCATCATTATATATATTTGCACTTGTCTACTAACTTTGTTTTGAAGGATTACTTCATCGCTTGATTCTTTGGTAGCCAAAACTAGTTTTGAGCATACACCAAGGGGGAGTATACACCAAGGGGGAGCATACACCAAGGGGGAGCATTATGGTTGATAGGATCAAGGCTTCACTTACGATGATGCAAGCTCGCCTTTTACATTCTATCTCAAGAGTTCAAGCGTAGTAGTAGTCTCGTCTTAGAGTCCACCTTTTTGCTTCGACAAAAGGGGGAGAAGAAGTGTAAACAAGTAACTTATACATTTTACTATAAGTTATAGTTTACATAGTTTGTCATCATCAAAAAGGGGGAGATTGTTGGCATGAATATTACGATATTTAATCTAAACATCCTCTTCATGTTTTGATAATGACAAAGATGTAAGTTACAACATATAACGTAAAATGCTTAAGTTACTTATGATCACAATTCTTCTATGCATTCTTACGTCAACAAGCCTCGACATCTCAACGTCTCGAGTTTGCCTCAACAATCACTTAAGGTATGGATAAACAAGTGCTTAATACATCTCATGATCAAAGGGGTATTTAATTAACTAATACAAAGTTTATTTAATTATATAAACATATTATATATTTTTGAAAAACACTTTTGGTAATAAAGAAAAATGTTTTAATCATACTAAATATATGATTTCAAACTTTTAACCAAAATCAGTTAGTTTTTCACCAAATAAACTTTCCCCACTAAAAGACAAGAAAATCCAACGTTCTGAAAAAAAAATATTTTTTATTAGGCGGCCCCCTTAATTATACTAGGCGGTCCCCTTAATTATTAAGGGGACCGGCACCCAATTAAGGGGACCGGCCACGCTCCAGAACAGTATTTTTTTTCCTATAAATACTGATTCATCCCACAGAATTTTCTGACCTTTTGCACAAAAATTTTCAGATCCAATTCTCTCTAAACATCCTTCTAAAACCCTTTGATCATAAGATTATTAATCTTTGTTTCAAGTGATCCAATCTCTCATCACTCAAAGTGCAAGAGAAGAATCCTCCCTATCATAAACCCAAAGATGTATTAGGATCTAGTTAGTGCTTATGTGAAGTTGTGAGTTATGTATATGTAATAAGTAGATCAAGATGATCTTACTTAGTAGTGATTTTATGTGTGAGTAAGAAGTAGTGGGAGGAAGAAGTAGTGTGGAGAAGACATGTAGTTGTGAAGATGTAGGTGTGTGAATTAGTAGTGGAGCTTAGAAGAAGTTGTGAAGTCGTGAAGAAGTCGTGAAGTCGTGAAGAAGACGTGAAGTCATGAAGAAGTCGTGAAGTTGTGTAGAAGTTGTGTAGTGATCTAAGTTGTGTTGTGAGATTGGTTCTAGCTACTATTAGAACTCGACATTTAGCTTAGTGTCGTTAAATGGTGTAAGCAAAAGTTGTGTACGGTTTTCTCCGCCAAAAGGGAGCTTGTTGAGTAGTGAAGAAAACTCTCGAGTAGGTGACTCGGGGAGTGGAGTAGGAACAAGGAAGGTGTCCTTGTAGCCGAACCACTATAAATCATTGTGTCCGGTTTGCATCCTCTTTCTCTTATCTTTTTACATTTACTCTTGCATTTATCGCTTTATATCTATGCTTGCAAATATGTGTTAGTTGTTGCTTATATTGATGATTGATTGTGGTGTAGTAACAAGTTAATATTGTGATAGGATATATAGCTGTATGATATGGTCTAATGGGCTTATATATATATATATATATATATATATATATATATATATATATATATATATATATATATATATATATATGATTAACACTTCTCATGTTGAGTTTAACTTAATCGATAATTTGATACAAAATGCTTTAAGATTTTAAAAGGAAAGCGTATTCACATAAAGATCGACCAAAGCTTCATCCAAAAGTCTACATATATAATTGATCATATTGATTATATATTGTTTTCATACTAAACTCTAATTGAAGGTTTTCAAACAAACAATTGAATATATTTGAATCAACATTTTGCAAAACCAAGTTTTTATAAAACGAAAAAGTAGGGAAAACTATTCAACCCCCCCTTCTAGTTTTCCACAACCTCCATAGTTTTCCCGATCATGTCGGAAAATATGGCCATCATGCATCTTTGAAATGTGCCCGGAGCATTACATAAGCCAAATGACATACGTTTATATGCAAAAGTTCCATAGGGACACGTAAAAGTGGTCTTTACTTGATCTTGCGAATCAATGGGAATCTGAAAGTAACCCGAGAAACCATCGAGGAAGCAATAGTACTCATTCCCCGCTAATCTCTCGAGCATCTGATCCATAAAGGGCAGAGGAAAATGATCTTTACGGGTGGCGTCATTCAACTTACGATAGTCAATGCAGACGCGCCAACCCGTAACCAAACGAGTTGGAATCAACTCATTCTCCTCATTTGTGACAACAGTAATGCCACCCTTTTTTGGAACACAATGAATTGGGGTAACCTAAGGACTGTCCGAGATAGGGTAAATCAATCCGACATCAAGAAGTTTTAAAACCTCTTGTTTGATAACCTCGTGAATTTTTGGATTCACCCTTCTTTGTTTTTGGACTGCTGGTTTGAAGTCGTCCTCCATTAAAATCTTGTGAGTACAAAATTCAGGGTCAATGCCCTTGATGTCGGAGAGACTCCAAGCAATTGCTTGTTTATGAGACTTCAAAACCTTTAGTAGAGCAGCCTTTTCCTCAACACTTAAGTCTTTAGCAATTATTACGGGTAATTTATCATCACCCTCCAGAAATGCATATTCAAGATGAGGCGGCAAGTCCTTAAGTTCAACCTCAAGGAAGTCATCAGTTTTCTCAACATTTTTGACTTCCTCTTTATGAAGTGTTTGTGGTAGAACAGGAAGAGGAAAGGGATCTTCGTTTAATAACTTCTCAAGTAGGAGAATATCCCTCTCGGGGTCAATCTCTTGGTTATCGATTCCATCGGGAATCGAATCACTTTTGAGAAAGGCCTCAATTTCTTCTAAGATGAAGTCACTTCCCTCAAACGGAGTGAGGGGAGGAGAAGAATTGGCTATGATGGGATGAGAAGATTGAGTGAGGTTTTCACTCGAAGAATCATCAATGAAACCTAAAATCTCTTGAGCATACTCCTCAGCAGCAACATCGATGACATCTATTTGGTTCACCGATTCACAGTCATAATTGGAGGAGTATCTCGAAGTTTGATTTAGGTTGAAGGTGACGGCTTCCGATCCAACACGTAATGTGATCTCATGCTCAAATACATCGATAAGAGTGCGCCCAGTTCTAAGGAATCCCCTTCCCAGAATGAGAGGGACCCTAGAATCGGCATCAAAGTCAACAATCACAAAATCTGCCGGAAAATGGAATTTTCCCACTTTAACGAATACATCCTCGGCAATGCCAAGAGGACGAGAAATCGAACGATCGGCAAGCTCTAAAGTCATGCACGTGGGAGTGAGTTTGAGAAGAGAAAGTTTCTTCCACACAGAATATGGCATCAGGTTAATGCTAGCACCTAAATCAGCTAAGGCGAAGCATTCAACCATACCTGGGAAAGTACAAGGAATGAGAAATTTCCCGGGGTCTCCAAGCTTTTCAGGAAGCTTTTTCAAGAGAACTGCTGAGCAGTGCTCATTCAGAGGAGTTCTTGCCATCTCAAAGAGTTTTTCTTTATTACTCAACAGATTTTTTATTGTCGATGCAAACTTGGGCATCAAGAGAATAGCGTCCGCGAAGCTAATATCAAAGTGCAAATCTTGGAAGATTTGGAAAAATTTATCCATTTGGTGACAAGCCTTTTCGCGGAGCTTTTGTTCATTGAGACGTGATGGATAAGGAATAGAAGTTTTGGATTTTGGGTTGTCCCCTGGAGTTTCTGGTGGTTCAAAGACAACTCCAGGCTTACATCTGGTTTCAGGATTAACCTGAGGTTGGACGTGTGCTGTACTTCGTGGGCTAGGAGTTTGCACCTTGTCCTTTGTTGCCTCAGGTTCATGATCCACTACCTTTGGAGGAGAAGGAGAAGAGGTAGTAGGAATCGCGGGTTCATCATATGAAGCACCACTTCGTGTTGTGATCGCCTTAGCATCGCCCCTCGGGTTAGCGATCGTGTTGCTCGGTAAAGTAGTACCTGAGCCCGAGGGTCGATCATTTAAAGACTTCTTGATATCAGAAATCTGGCTGACCAGCAACTTGTTGAACTCATCTTGGGACTTCATGAATTGTTTTAACAACTCATCAGATGAAGGCCCGGTTGGAACAACGGCTTGATTCGGATTAGGAAGATTTTGAGCTCGATTCTCGGATTGGGGCCTTGATTGAAATTTCCTTGGTTTTGATGATGGAAATCCCCCTGATTCTGGTGATTGTTTCCATGAAAGTTCCCGGGATTGAAATTACCCTGACCTTGGTTCCGGTTAAAGTTTCCTTGATTTTGGTGTTGGAAACCTTGATTTTGGAAACCTTGGTTTTGATTTTGGAAACCGTGACCCTGATTGAAGTTACCTTGGTTTTGATAACCTTGGTTCACTCTATTTTGATTTTGGCTATGGTTTTGGACATTTTGGTTTTGATTAAAACCGGGAGGTCCAGGATAATGGTGAGGACGATAGTTCGGGTCCATAGGAGGGCGGTATTGATTGCCTCCATGATTTTGGGACCCAACAACAGCATGAGCTTCATATGGAGTACCATCAGTAGCTGTGCAATTGTAGTAGGCATGCGGCCCACCACTAGTCACACAGACTTCCACTTTTTTAACCTCAGCAGGGGGAGGATGTTGTGGAAATGAAACTTTCTTTGTTTTGGCGAGAACCAAAGCTTGGATCGCTTCAGTGAGCTTGTCAAGCTTAGCATCCGTGCTAGATTGACCCACAGAAGATGAAGAAGAAGGACCCGCATTGATTTGAGAAACAATCGGTTTGCTTCGCGTAGAGCGGACCTTGGACTTGTTTTCTATGATCTGTAAAGCTTCTTTTGTGGTTCTACTCAAGAAATTACCTCCCGCGGAGGCATTGAGAGAATCCTGATCAGCTTGGCTCACGCCATTGTAGAAAGTATCGAGTTGCATCAACTCGGAGAAACCATGATGTGGACACTTGCGAAGTAATTCTTTGAAACGATCCCACGCTTCACCAAAAGATTCATCGTATTTTTGAGTGAACTTGGTGATTTCGTTCTTAAGACTCATGGTCTTGGAAGGTGGGAAGAATTCATTCACAAATTTTTTCACAAGATCTTCCCATGTCTCAATAGATCTAGGAGGTTGTTTTTCAAGCCAAATCCGGGCTTGTCCCTCCAAGGAGAATGGGAAGAGAAGAAGTTTGATTGCTTCACAAGGGACATTCTTGTACTTGATGGTCGAAGTGATTTTATTGAACCATCGAATGTGAGCATGAGGATCGTCCCTTTCAAAACCGTAGAATTGACTTGAGGTTACAAGATTGAGTAACTCGGTTTTGAGCTCAAAATTATCAGCCACGATGGCTGGAACAACAATGGCATCTCCGTAACCCTCGATGGGTGCTTGGAGAAGCTCACACATGGGGCGGTCTTCCGCCATGGTGACAGTGGGTGTGACAACAGTACAGATCTCAGATCCGACTGTTGGTGCAGAACGTCTACGAGGTCTTCGAGGTTTCCGGACAAGCTCACGTAATGGGCTAGTGGACCTTGAAGAACGAGTGCGCATGCACTAGGGATAAAAACTTTTTGGACAATATTTTTGGAATCGTCCCGTAATCTAAAATCGTTTTTCTTTAAGAATCACCTTAAAAGAAACCCGAATCAGAAAACGTTATGATCTGTTTTGTTGTTTTTAATTTTTTTTTGGTGTTTTAACACTTTAGGAAAAGTGTTAATGACTTTTTTTTTTGTGTTTTGATTGGAAAATTTACACAAGTGGTGGTATTTGTACAGTGAGTGAGGTGAGATAACACTAATCTCAAAAGACGCTGCAGAAACGCGCACACCTCCCCGGCAGCGACGCCAAAAATTGATTGATGCTAAACCGTCAACTTATATTGACCAAGGAATGGTCAACAAAGTCAAAGAGCCTAGACCAATGCTCCGGGTAATATAAGGTATCACCAGGTCGTTAAATCCCGACAAGGTGTGAATTGTGACTGAGCGTGCTTTGTGATCGGGTGATTATTCACAGAAAAGGCTGGTTATTAGAATTATTTGGAAATTATTAATAGAAATAGCTTAGGAAAGCTATGTGATTGATTACTGGAACTAAGATTGAGAAGAAATTACTTAAAACTCAAAAACCGTACGTTTGCTGAAAACGCGAACAAACGTACGAGGAATGACAGTGAACGAGGTGATCTGAAAAGGCTACTGGTACGAAAATAGTATTTTTACAAACCTGATGATTAAAGAATTTTTTTGGAAATTTCAAATTAATTTTTACACTAATTTTATAATTACTATTAATTAAATATTAAGTTCCTAATTATTTTTAATTAACTAAATTAACCTAAAATACAAATAAATATGAAATTAACTTAGAAAAATAAAAATTAAACTTAGAAAAATCTAAAATACTATAAAACTAATTTTAGAAATGAAAATATATTTTTAACACTTTTTAATTAATCACTACTAATTATTAACTAATTATTAATTACTTTTTAATTATTTAAATTAACCTAAATTCTACATAATTATTAAATTACACTAGAAAATTGAAAATAAAATTTGGAAAAATAAAAAATAACTAAAAACTAATTTTAAAATTTAATTTATATTTTTCTGATTTTCTAATTAATTATTATTAATTATTAACTATTTAATAATTACCAAAAACTAATTTAAATTAAGAAAAATACTAAATGATGCAAGAAAAATATGAAAAAATTACAGAAATTATTTTTATATACCAGAAGCCTAGGAAAATTATAAAAATGAAAATTTCTTATTAATAAGCTGAAGAATAAGCCAATTGGCTTAAATAGAAGCTATCACTTCTATTAAGTTGGGCTTTTTTGGGATTTTCTTTTTTAAAACTGCTTATTAGATGATTTTAAGCAACTTTTGTGAAGTGAGTTTGGCTGAGACCAAGTGAATAAGCACTTCAAGTGCTTATACCCTTGATAGTTGACTTTCTTTGACCAAATGTGAGAATAAGCACAAATGGCCAAGTGTGGGGTCCACAATGATTAAAACTGATTCAACTAAGTTATATGAACAAATTTAAGCAAGTTTTACTCAAATAAGCTAACTGAATAAGCTAAAAATCCATAATAAGCACTTTGCTTGTTTGGTTTCTGAAACAGAAAACGGACAACCTTTTGGGGCAATTCCAGGTGGGGTCCACAGGTCTTATGGTCAAACAAATGGTCAATACCTCAACCCTGGTAGGAGGGGGTTATATGAAACCAATTTGGGTCAATGGGGCCCACTAGAGTGGTCACAATGAACCACCAAAGTGGTGGTTGTGACTGAGTCAGCTGGTGTACAGGGCAGACCCTTGCCCTGCAAGTGTGTTTGGAGGGCAAAAAGGTCCAACAGAAAAAATCACAAAAATCAAATAAGTGTATGAATCAATAGTTCTACTGGTAGACAACACTCACAACAAGTTTCAAAGCCTAAGATTAAGCACAAAATTCTAGATAAATCATGCCATTTTTGAGATTTCTGAGGTTGTGCACTTTTGACTTTTTGCAAAACTTTGGTATTTGACTTTGATGAACTTCAAACACTGATTTTATGATTAAAAATGTTTAGTTAAGATATAATATGACCAAATTAAGTTATAATACAAACTTATGAAAGAATTTGATTGGTTTTGGGTCCAAAAATCACCACAGTTAACTGTGGTGATGAGCTTCTTATGATTTTTGACTTTTGTTGTATATGGTTACTAAAAAGGGACTTGATTTGGTGTATTTGGACCTTGAGTGAACTAAGTAAACAATCAACAACAACTGAGAACACCACAATGGCCAAAACAGATAAATCCAAACACCCCTTATCAACTCAGATTTGAAGTTTGGTTAAGCCAAATGAGATTCAAACCTAAAACACCACTACCTACTGATTTGTTATGTTATAATAAGTTATTACAAACCTAAAAACACAAGTTTAAACTACAAATACTTGGATTCACTAAAAAGACTAAAATGACAGTTAAATAAATAAAATGAGCAAAAAGCAAATCCAAAGTTTAACTACCCAATATTAAGCTATAATTTAACTTAACTACAACTAATAAACACAAAAAATTCAAGGCTAAGCAGATTTAAGCACATACACAGTGAAATGAAAAATGGAACCAAGAGCTTACAAAGGCTTTCCAAGCTATCCTTCCATGAACCAGGACCAAACTACACTACCTAATGGCTCCCACAAGCCCCTAACCCAAGGCCATCCAGTATGCACCTTGCTCCTTGCTTCCTTCAATCTTTGTGCTTATTTTTTTATTTATTTTTGGCTATTTTTCTTAAACTTGGATAAAAACCATTCCACAACTTGAAAACTTATTTAAAACTGATATAAGAAGGTTTATATGGGTGAGCAAACAGTTATGAATCACTAAGAAGCTTTGAACAATGAATTTAAATTTCTAAGAAAACTTGAAAAATTGCAACAGTGAGTAAACTTAAAACTGATGTTTCATTAACTTAAAAATAGATTACAGAGGTACAATTGGCTACTAAAACAACAAAAATTACATACTACACTAAAAATTATGGCTCATATGAGCTACAATATATATAACGAGCTAAAAATAAGTCCTAAGTCTTCCCACATGGCTTCCTGGTCCAACTTGAGAGTCCCAAAGTACTTCTTGTTGACCCTTGACCAAATCCTCACCATCCAATTGCAGATTCATCACTCCTAGCCCTTGATTGAATTTTTGGCGCCAAAATGGATACGGGCAAAACTGAGTGGGTTAGGCGAGGTATATTTATTGTGGTGGTGGGGGTTGGTGTGGGTTGTTGATATCATTTATTGTGGGGGGCTATGGTGAAAAAGGTGAGAGGAGGGGGGGGGGACATAGTACCCTGGTTTTACGTTTGTATGTCGGGGGGAAGAAGACGGTCAAAGGTGGGTTGACCGGGGTGTATTTTTATTTAAAAAGGAGGTGGGCTGGGAGTTTTGGGCTTGGGATATTGGTGGGCTGGGAACTGGATCAGGGGGTGGACAGGTTTCGTTTTGGGTTTTGGTTTATAATATTACAAAGGGTCCGATTGGTTATTAGTGTAACAAGGACCAATTTTGTAATTTTCCCTAATTATGAGGACTGATTTTGTAATTTTTCCCATATTGTACCAAGGACCAATCATGTTACAAATCCAAAGTCCAAAAACCATTTTTGCCATTTTCATTTTTCAAAATTTCCCAGGGACCTATTTTGCCATTTTTGAAATCTCAGAGACCAAACATGTAATTTTGGAAAACTTATGACCCAAGTGTAATATTTTGTGAATTTTGACTTTCAAAAGCTTGGGTTGACTTTTCCTTTCAAAATAAATGCATAGGGACTATTTTTGACAAGTTTTGAAACTTGGGGGACTGAAACTGCCAATATTGCAAACTTTGACCGTTTTTCATTTGTTTTTGCTCATTTTGCTTTTAAAACATATAAAACACAATCCCTGGGATAATTTAAGTATTTTGATAGCTTTTTGATTGTTTTTGTATGTTTTGGCAGTTTAAATACGACAAAAATGATGAGTGTTTGAGCACTCATCACGAACCATTGACCAATCGGCCGGTGGCAAGCTTCGTGATCTAAGTGTGGAAGAATCATGGGAACTCATAGAAGATCTTGCTCTCTATGACAACGAAAGTTGGAATGATCCCCGTGATTTGAACAAAATGGTCAAGGCAATATCTTTGCCTTCGAACAATTCAAGCACTCCCGACCGTAGGATCATGTAACTTGAAGACCAAGTCAAGTTTCTCATGAAATCCTACGAAGCTCCTAAACCTTCAAGCCAAGTGAACAAAATCACTTCTTCATACGAATTATGTAGTGGTCCCCACGACACTCGTGATTGCATGGAACTCCCGAACAAGCTTTTGCGGATTACGCATCCTCGCGTACCGACGGAGCGGGAGACAAGTGGTACACTTTCAAACCCGAGCAAAACCTTTACGGTGATTCATACAACCCCTCTTGGAAAAATCACCCGAACCTTAGGTGGAAACAAAACCAAAACATGCCCCAAAACAATTCCTCCACTCCACCTAATAGTTATCAACCAAACGGTCCACCCTCTAACCGTACTTTCAACAACAATCCTTCCAACAACTATGGTAGTACCAATAATTTTGAAGGATTGATGTCCAAATTTATGGCATCTCAAGAAACTCGTTTAGCAAAGTTTGAAGCCGATTTCAAACAAACGCAAAATGAGATGGCCAATAAGATTGACATGTTGTTGAAAGTTCTCAATGACCGAGAAGTGGGAGCACTCCCAAGTAACATGGTCAAGAATCCGAAACTAAACGTTAACGCTATATCATCTGTTTCGTCTCCCACTTCTTGTCCACAATACTATTCGGTCAATGCCGTGAGCACGTGTTTCAAGCAAACCCAAATCTTTCAAAAGAACCAATTGAATGTAACACCCAACATCAATTCGGTCAATAGCATAGTTGAAACACTTCCTACACAAGACCTTGGCGAAGAATTAAAGGAACTTCACCTTGAGCGCCCCGTCATTGATGTCTTAGCCCGTGCTCCCTATTACAATGCCCTTTTAGAAAAATATGAAGAGAAACTTAAGTTGGGTAAGAATGGGACCGCCTTCGTTCAAAACAAGTTGCCTAAGAAATTAGATGATCCGGGCATATTCGTGTTAGCTTGTAAGATCGAAAATTCTGAGGCTTTTGACACATTAGCCGATCTTGGGTCAAGCCTAAATTTGCTTCCATTATCTCTATACACCACTCTTAAGCCAGGAAAGTTAGATGAAACAGAGGTAATCATAGGGCTTGCGGATGGAAGTGTAGCATATCCGGTTTGGGTAGTGAAGGATGTGTTAGTGCATATAGGAAGGTTGACGATGTTAGCCGATTTCCATGTCCTTGATATGGTTAGTGACACTACATGCCCGTTATTAATAGGAAGAGGATTCTTAGCTACCGCAAGTGCGATGATTGATTGTAAGGAATCTAGAATAGCGGTAGGAGAAGGAGATACTTGGTCGGTCTATGATGTTAAGAAGCATGCCTATGATACTAGTGAGGAACCAACGCCTCATTGGGTAGATGTGAATAGTAGACCATTTAGATACGGACCTTGGGTTAATAGAGACTTCATAGGACCTCAACGCCCATTTCATTTAGAGGAGGAGTTTATAAACAAAATGCATTCGGTGGAGCAACTCATAGCTAGGGATGAAGAACTAAACCCCTTTGAGGATCCCGTAGTCTTTAGGAAAATGATTGAATTCCTAGGAGTGATGCCTATCAACTTAGGAATGAACAAGTGGAAAAGGGAAGGTGATAAATGTAAATGGAATTGGGACAAGCCACCTAAGGAAGGTGACGGATCATGGCATATGAAGATGATTCTATATGATCCGGATGGAGAAAAATTTGAGAAGTCATACCAAACTAAGAGAACCGATAGGAAATTGAAACCTAAGTTTGATCCCAAAGATATCCTCGATGAGGAACTCACTCATATAGGATAGCCTATGACCTTGAGTCTAGCTACAAGACTCGTAAATAAAGAAAAGCGCTTCTTGGGTGGCAACCCAAGTTTTATTTGTTTTGTTTAATTGTTTGTTTATTTGATTTTATTTGTTTCCGTATGCATGTTTTATTTTTATTGTTTGTGGATCATGTTTCATAATAAATTGTGAAAATACTTTACCTTGTTTTTTGTCCTAACTTCATAAAAAGGTATTTCGCAAAAGCTAAGTGTAAGGGAAATCCAAATTTGTTTTTAAGAACGGAATTGAACATGAACCACAACAATATTAAATGAACATGTATATTAGTATTTGTTTGAGTCAAATGCTTGTATCGAGTTATAATGATGTTTTGCAGGAATTCCAGGAATTAAGGCGTGAGTTTTTTCAGAAATTTTCCAGAAACTTAACATGAGATTTCTGTCAGAGCACTTTGAGGGCGTCAGGATCATAACCTGACGGCGTCAGGTGTAAAAATTATGAAAAATTTTGCAAGTTTTGTTTTTCTAACGGAGTCATAAAGTTCTTGTTAATTCTTTAGTTTTATAAACTCCAGGAAATCTACAAACATTCATTCCACAAGCATTATATCCTTAGATATATAGATTGCCGCCGATTTTACGCGAGGTTTGCCATGATTGTTTTCTCAGGTTTAACAGGTTATATTAGACAAGAAGATGATTTATATTTCTGGAGGGAAACTTTCAAAGTTCATTTTCTTAGAGGAGGATTTAACCATGTTATCCATTTATCCACATCGAACGAATCAGGGGAGTATTTGTTTTATTCTTTTACCTTCATTACTTTTACATCCTTTATATTGAACATTGGGAAAAATGTTCAGCCTAAGTGTAAGGGGAGGGTAAATGATGATACCTTAGAGAATGCAATTGCACTTGAATTTGTTTGTTCAATAGTAGGTGTTTAATAAAACTAAGAGAAATACTTGTTAGGGCAATTTTAGCGCCAAATTTAATTTTTTTTACAACATTTAGGAGTGAAGCTTTAGCCTTAAGGAGCATCTCATGGATAGGAGTTGTATGACTAGCACAAAAACCGTACCACTAAAAAAAAATCCACCCCAAATATGTGAGGTTCGCCTTTAGATTTGTTAGGAAAAACATTTATTATTAGTGCTTATGAGTGTACCGGTAGTACTTAGATTCTAGAACTTGCGTTAGTGATACATCCCGAGACCGCTAGTGAGACTACATTCGTGTAGTAGGATTTACTACATGATAAGAGGCATTAGGATCACCCTTGTGTTAAACCCGTATCATAATTATTTGACCAATAAAGTCATAATTACTTGACTAGTAAAGTCAATTAATTTTTCCCACACCTTTGCGTTGTACTCATTTTTAGTACACGATATCCCTAGTACACCCCTCCGAGCCTATCTTTTCGTTTCTAACTTTAAGCATTTTACTTAAAGGAAGAATTTGTTTACAATCCACCCCAAATGTGCAACCAAATCGCCTTAGCCTTCCGTGTATGCACTCATCTTTAGTGCATTATTGTTACGCGTTTAAACCCTTAGTTAATTGTCTTATTGATTACATGGTTGCTAAGTCGAGTCATATCTTGTACATATTGTTTTGGGACGATTGGGACTCATGGGTAAAGTACTAGTGTTATGGAGTAATGGGAACGAACATCATATATTACCCCCATATGTGCGTTAATCTTAAAAAGTACTCCAAGTGTTTTGATTATCTTAATTCGAGTCATTAGAATAGTTAATTGTAAAGTATGTAAAAGTTCAAGTGTAAGGGGAATGCAAATCCCCCATGATGTATTATTTTGGATGGTAGGGTAAGAGTGTATGAAAAAAAAAATCGAAAAATCAAGAAAAAGAAAAAAAAAAAAGAAAAAAAAGAGAAAAAATATACGGACTACCATCTGTTTCCTTTTATGTTTGTTTTATGTTTTTGTTAACTTGTGATTAGCTTAAGTCGAGTCGAGTCTCGGCTTAGCAACGCCACATTATACATGAAATTGACCAAGATGATTAACTCGCCACTAGTAAATATTGCCTTTATCCAACAAAACCGTGTTTACCATATCCCTACACCTCACGTTATAACCCTTTAAAAAGACCTCTTTGATAGTTTATCCTAGGTGCTTACGCCAAGTGGTGGAGGTTTGATCCTTTCCCAAGCCTATGGTAATCTATTTGCTATAATAGGTAGTGAGAGATGTTTTCCATTTCCATATTGTGATACATACTTTATTACACCTGAGAGATGTGAGTATCTAAACACTATTTGTGAGGTGCTAGTGTATAATTTCCGTGCTTGTTTTTGGTTAAAGTGGAATGATTATTTATTGCAATTACTTTTATATTAGTGTTAAATGACCCATAACTTGTATTTTGATTATAATAAAAGCGCATTTGCTTGAGGACAAGCAAATCTCAAGTGTAAGGGTATTTGATGAGACGAAAAATGTACCTCTTTTGGGAGGTCATTTAAGGCCAAAGTCGAGATTATTTGATCAAATATTGCCCTAAATCGTTCCTTTTGTCATTTTAGGTACTTTTGAGAGGAAATTTACAAAAGGAAACATTTTGGACGTTTTTGGAGCAAAAAAGTGAAGAAAACGACCAAGTCTCAAAATCATGCTGAAAATTGTACCTGACGGCATCACAGATTGCTAGTGACGGCATCCAGACTTGACAAAGAGGTGGATAAATCAAATTACACGTGACGCGCCAGAGAGTTTTCCAAAGGAGTCGTGACGACGTCACCCTTTAGGGTCGCCAAGGCCGTCACGTATTGTCACAAAGAGAGACAACCCAAAGTATACAAAGAGTGATGGCGTCAGAATTGCATCTAGGCAATACGAGTATTATTTTGGCGGCGAGTTGACGGCGTCAGACATTACTCTTGACGCCGTCATATTGTAAAATCTATATATACTTTTCTAGTTTTCATTCATTGTGTGCAACTTTGAAGGGAGAAAACCCTAGACAAAGTATATATAGAAACTTAGATATTGATTATTGGTTGGTTGTTTGTTTATAATTGTTGTGGATGAATGAATTCGATGTTAGGCTTAAGAAAACTGGCAGACTTCCAATTGGTAACTTGCTTGAACGTCTTAAGAAACATGATCGGAGGTGTACTACGATATTTTGGTTATATTTAATGCATAGGTAACTACTAATGAGGCCATGTTAGGAGCTAGTAGTCGGCTCGACATAAGAAGAGGTAGAAGCTTATAGAGTTAGGGAAGATCGTACATGGCCCTACTAATGGTATTAAGGAATATAACCCGTCATCTATGCAATTGTAACAAACTAATCAACCGGTAAAAGATAGCTAGGAAGTAATGAAAAGTAAACACATTTTCTTTCATTATTATTTTCACCATAATTAGTTTAAGTTTATTTTATTTTATTTTGATTGCATATTTAGTTATTTGGGTTAGTTGATTAGCAACTAATTGCGCCCACTCCTTCAAAACTCGAGATTTTTACTTGCTTTATTTAAAATATAAAAATACAAAAAGAATCATCCATCATCTCTAGACCTAGTTTAAGTGAGTTTTAACCCTAGCGAACACTATTCTTTGAGTTGAACGATCAATCCCCCGGTACTTGTCACTATACTATACTACAACGGTCAGGTACACTGCCTGGTGGGGATTGCAAGCTTCTCAAGATCCTTTGAGAGGTAAAACCTTTTGCGAGGGTGCAATTCCACGCATCAGATGCTTATACTATAGCTTTTTTATTAAATAAAAAGAAACAAAAAAAAAAAGATGTAATGGTAGAATATGTTTATTTATAAGGTATAAGAATAATTTTTCTGTGAGACCGAACTATATAAGGAAATTATTATTACTTGCATAAGTAAATTATAAATGCATGGAAAAAATGGCAAAGAGTACATTCGCAAGTCTTTTAGTATTGTTTGAATCCTTACCGACCTTTTCACTTTAGTGCAACTTTCTTCACAATTAGCCTAAATCATCAATGTAAAAGACACCCATATTTTAGCCCGTTGGTTAACACCCATAGTGTTATCAATGACAACAAACACCTGGTAAGTTTCATTAACTCATTCAAAGACACCTGCTAAGAATTCCTACCATAAAGTTCCTCATATAGGCACTAAAACACATCTTTGGTACATTAAAATACATTCATGTATTATCTAAATTAGCAACTCAACTTAATTATATATTCATACCTTAAGCAGGCGAAGATAATCCTTCTATGAAAATCATGTGTTGATACTTAATCCTCCTCTAAAAAACGCACACAACAAATTGCTTTGCATTTTAGTGTGTGCGATAAGATCATAAAATTGCAAACACCACTAACATGTTGCATTATAGTGAGGATAACAACAAAGTTAGTCCTAAAATAAAATAAGAAAACTTTAGATTAGAACTAAAGGGGTGTTTAGATATGCTTATTGAAGGTGCTTATTGGCTTATTCAATTACTATAACACAATAAGTTTATGATAAAGCTTTACGTTTTTTTGAGAAGCTTAATAAAAAAACCCCTGAACTTACAACTAATTCTATCATAGCTTAGTATGTTTATAGTAAAAACACAAATATTAAGTGTACAAGTTTTCAATAAAACATTAAAAAAAAAGTTACTAAAAGTTGGTGTGTATAAAAAAAAGTTAAACCATAAAAAAGGTTACTAAAAACTATCAGCTAGATAAGACATAAGTCAAAGTTATGTTGAGGTCTCTTTCGGATTCTATTCAGAAGCAAAAAGAGGTTAACACATAAATCATACGTGTAGAAGAATGGTTGTATCTCACATCCGTGATTACCAACTCAATAACATTATCGCAGTATAGTAACGTAATAACCTGATTAATATACTTGCTTAATAATTCTCATGTACATACTTTTAATTCCTCTACAACAGCCAACTATTACGTTTTTTTATTTATTATTTTTATTTTATTATGAAACGTCACATCAATGAATAAAGTTAGGTTATTACCCACGTAGTTTTTCTTTTTTTGATTTAGGAGGTGATTTTTATAAAATAAGAATTGTGATGCGTGCATTTTTTTTTTATAATTTAAGGAGAACACATTCATTAAACAATGACTATCTAACCAATTTTTTTTGTTTTTAATAATTAGCTTTGTATAACGTTTTTAACTGACAGACATGTTGAGGTTGAGGTTAATGTTGTTGTTTAACTTTAACTAGTGATATTATGTTGTAAAAAATGTGCGAGTTTAGTAGCACATAATGAACGTTGATAAAGTTAAATTATGTTCCATAAAGTTTTTAAAATGTTTTTATAGATATCCATATATAAATTTCAAATAACAATTTCATGAGTCGTTGTTATAAGTTGAATCGCGTATATTTATTTCATATCACACTAACTCGTGCTTACCATTTGATATTTATATTCCCGTTACTAATAATTTAGCCGTATTTAATATTCAAACCCGTGTACACATAAATTAAACTTTTAAATAAAATAACATGAGTCCTTATTTAAAAAAAATATTTTTGAAAAGTCTAAAACAAACATTAGTTTAAAAATTATTTAACTTGTATTAAAACTAATTCGCATATTTACCAAATTTTGTAATTTTAATGATGAAAGTCTAAAAACTAATACTAATAATCAAGTAATTTTAAACAAAGTTAATATTATAAAGTATAGGGGGTACGAAGTGTAAGGGGTTATTTGTATTTTTCTAAAGTTATTAAAAAAATGGAAATTTTTAATTTTACACTTAGCTCTATATAATTTATTTAAAATTCAAACACCAAAGTTTTATTAATTACTTTCTCTTTTTTTAAGTTTTTGTTTTCATAAATTTGACACCTATATTTTTATACATTTTTTTTCTTAACCAAATTTCTCCACCAAATTGATTAAGTTTAACTAAAATCAATTTAATTTTGACTTTTTATTGACTAATCATATTGATCGATTTCGCCTACATGGCAAAATCGAGCTCTCCTATTAGTATAATTTTTTTTCAATAAAAAAGAATTTTCAAAAACACTCTGAAATGATGTAATTATTTTATTATATAAAAAATTATATATATCATTTTTTTTGTTACACTAACTTTATTTGAGCTAGTCGACAATAACATATAATTTTTTAAACTCCACGTCATTTTCTCACGTGTCTGTTCGAAGTCAATGCTTGTCACCAAGAATTCAAAGTACTATTTATAAGTCTAGTTATAATATCTGTGCAGGGTTTTTAAATTTTGTTTTTGATTATATATTATTATCGATTAAGAAATGAATCACTTAACATGTTTCAAATGATTTTTCTTGGTGGACTAAAAATAAAAAAAGCACATGTATATATGTTATAATCTACCTATTATTTTAGGAGAATACTTTTGGATTAAAAATAATATTTTATTATTCAAGCAAAATCTCATGATGATACTTGACTTGCATAAGATGTTAGTAATATATGCTTTTAGTTTTGCAAACCCGTGCTATCAATTTACGATGTGTTTTGTAATTGTGGTATTTCTTTTACTTATATTTTTGTTACAATATGTAGCATATTTAGATAGCTTTGAAGATTGATTAATTTCCTTGATTATGAATAACTATGATACCATGTTTACCAATGTACCTTTTTATTTGAAAAATTGTATTTTCATAAGTTTGTGCTATTTACTTCTCATGTTCGATCATAAAATTACCAAATTAACATAGATGCTTACACTATAGCTTCTTTATTATTACATAAAGAGAAACAAAAAAAAGATGTAATGGTAGAATATGTTTATGTATAATATATAAGAATAATTTTTCTCTGAGACCGAACTATATAAGGAAATTATTATTACATTTATAAGAAAATTATAAATGCATGAAAAAAATGACAAATAGTACATCTACAAGTCTTTTAGGATTGTTTGAATCTTTACCGACCTTTCACTTTAGTGCAACTTTTTTCACAATTGGCCTAAATCATCAAGGTTTTAGACCGTTGGTTGACACCTATAGTGTTATCAATGACAACAAATACCTGCTAAGTTTCATTAACTCATTCAAAGACATCTGCTAAGAATTTCTACCATAAAATTTCTCATATAGGCACTAAAACACATCTTTTGTACATTAAAATACATTCATATATTATCTGAATCAGCAACTCAACTTAATTATACATTCATACCTTGAGCAGGCGTAGAAAATCCTTCCACGACAATCATGTGTTGATACTTAATCCACCTCTAAAAAACGCACGCAACAAATTGCATTTAGCCGTATTTAATATTCAAACCCGTGTAAGCATAAATTAAACTTTCAAATAGAATAACATTAGTCTTTGTTTAAAAAAGGTATTCTAGAAAAGTCTAAAACTAACATTAGTTTAAAAAATATTTAACGTGTATTAAAACTAATTCACATATTTATCAATTTTTGTAATTTTAATAGATTAAAGTCTAAAAACTAATACTAATACTCATGTAATTTTAAACAAAGTTAATATTATAAAGTATAGGGGGTATAAAGTGTAAGGTGTTATTTGTTTTTTTTTGTAAAGTTAATAAAAAACATAGAAACTTTTAATTTTACACTTAGCTCTATATAATTTATTTAACATTCAACCACCAAAGTTTTATTAATTACTTCTTTTTTTTTAAGTTTTTGTTTTCATAAATTTGGCACCTATATTTTTAAGCATTTTTTTTCTTAACCAATTTTCTCCACCAAATTTATTAAGTTTGACCAAAATCAATTTAATTTTGACTTTTTATTGACCAATCACATTGCTCGATTTCGCCTACGTGACAAAATCAAGCTCTCCTATTGGTTTAATTTTTTTTTTCAATGAGAAGGGATTTGCAAAAACACTACGAAATGATGTAATTCTTTTATAATATAAAAGATTTAAGCAAGGTGGTAAAAATAGCTAGTATTAATATGTCAAAATACATTACACACATTACATATCTGATCATCCACATGTTTGTAATATGATATGATCATTCCATTCCCACTGTTAACTTGCATATAAATGTCACCATGTTTCATGTTCATATTTACAATTTTACATTATCCATATCATGACATTCAAGTTGAGAAACCTTTTCCTATTGCTCATAGCAAGTACATCCATTGTCACATCACAAAAAACAGGCATTCCTATAAAACATGCAATAAAAACTATTCGGGTTCGTGTTCTAAAGTCTTTGTTTCTCTTTATCAGATCCAAACTATATATCAATAGTTGTTCATGTACTCATACTCTTTTATTAGTTTGTATTTTGTGTTGGATTGAAGTTTCATGATCTTGATATTACATTTTAGCCTTTAGGCATATGTGATTTGTAAAGAATTTGGTATGCATGCACTTGTTTAAAAAGTAATGTTTGATAGCAAATTTCTCACCTCTAGCTCATATGGGTTCGTGTCTTTGTAAATATGTACGCGACTAATTAAAAGTGTTTATATAGGTTAAAGGTGGAGATATAATTGATTGTGTCAACATCTACAAACAACCGGCTTTTAACCATCCAGCTCTCAAAAACCACACGATTCAGGTATATATATATATATATATATATATATATATATATATATATATATATATATATATATATATATATATATATATATATATATATCGGTCCTTTCTATAGTTTATCTAATTTCTTTTAAACTTCAACTAACTATTTCATAATATATATACCTTAAATTTAATAAGCATGACCTGAACATAGCTCACGACCTTAATGACTAAAGTGCATTTTAACTTTTAGGATCTTAATTTGCATTTAAATTGAAATAATTTATTACTTTATTCATTAAAAAGGCATGTTGTCAAATATCAAACCATACTTTCTTTATTAAAGAAATAAAAAGATATAGTTTTGAAAAGAAAAAAAAAATTACATGAACAAAGGTGACAATCAATCTTTTATATAATAAGATAAGATACAAAACGATAAAAATAATTCTTCGATTAATCGGTAGAAGAATTTTCAAATAAAGTATTTTTATTAGCTAATAAAAGTCAAATTTGATTTCAATTTGATAAAACTCATCTAAATTTCATCCAATAAAATAAATATATATAAAAACACATATATTCTTTTTTTCATTTAATAAATACCCTTATATTTTCATTTTTTATATGAAAAAAACAAACATGTTGTTATTATTAATAAATATTAATATCATTATATATATTAAATTAATGTATATGTACAAAATTATAAATTAATGAAAATGCGAGATCATACATATAAGAACGACTCATTTATTCCTCTTTATGAGATTAAGTAAGGATATCTAGATTTTTTTTTTTTTTTTTTTTTTTTTTTTTTTTTTTTTTTTTGTACGATCAATATTATTAAAACAAGCTCTCTAGCAATGAGCTATAAGAGGAACTACAAAGGCTTAATTAACCAAGAGTTCCAACATTGGACTTTACTACTTCTACATTTAAGCCAAGAAAATCAAATAATTCACTTTTTCTCATAGTAATAACAACTCATGATATTCCTCGTTATAAGTTTAACCCCGTGCGAACACGGTTTTAAAAATTAAATACAACTAAAATTATTATTAACAGTAATATAGATATAAAATGAAAGCACGGCTTCGCAGGTTATGAGATTGTATATGTAATGTAATTCTTTTTTAAACTTTAAATAAACATATCCCGAAAAATAATTTTTTTAATAGTCATTACGTGCTATTACGGACGCATAATGTGTATATCAATATCTATGATTAAAAAATAATAATAAAAAATAACTAGTACTTATGATTAATAAATGTTCAAGATCTCTCCGTAAAAAAATAGGAGCACCCTCCAAAATCCTAGATCCGTCTCTGCTTTGGTTAGTTAACAGAATATTATCATACGTTGTTGATTTTATTAGATGAAGTCGCATCTGCATTCAGCAAGTGAACAAACGAAGACATTGCAAAACTCAGATAGTTCCTCCAAGGTACCATCACAAACATGGCACAAGTATGGACGTTGCCCAAACGGAACAATCCCAATTCGTAGACCATCAATGAACTATCCAACTAAAACAATGCGTCGCAGGAATGATATTACAAACGCGAATCACTCAGTATGCTACCACCTTAATCTTCTTGATCAACCTCATACACATGTTTTATTATTATGTATTCATATTTTTTCTAACATGTACCCATATATAGTTTACAGTGGTGCTAACGGAAGGATTCCGTTACTCAGGAGCTAAAGCCAACATCAAAGTGTTTAGGCCTTTTGTTGAGTCGAGTGATGACTATAGTAGCTCCCAAGTTATGATTAGGAATGGTCCTTTACGATCGTTTGAGACAATAGAAGCAGGATGGGCGGTAAGTATATATTAGTAATTGACTACATTTATCTCCTTTTATTAGTTAATGTCATAGTGTTTTATAGACTAAAATAACTGATGTTATCAGGTAAACCCACGTGCTTACAATGATGATAAAACTCATTTCTTTTCATACTGGACCGTAAGTTCTAACACTATATGAGACATCTATTAAGGTTATATATTTAACCACTGATAAGTTTGTGCATGGGCGTGTTACACAGGTTGATGGCATGCAAAATACAGGGTGCTTTGATCTCAATTGTGCTGGATTCGTTCAAACATCCATTGATGTCCTTCTTGGCGCAGATATTACTGACTATTATGGATCTGATATTACCATACAAATTTCTAAGGTCAGTAAGAATTTTGATATATTTGTTTATCTATCTTGGTTACATCCCTTTAATTTAAATATGTTAAAAGTTAGCTAGATGTCAAGTTTTATATCTCTTACCATTATGACATACGTAGTATGTTAATTATAAATTTAGATTCTTACAGATGCCAAAAATTTTATTTCATGATGTGTGTAGGATCCCTACAAACAAAACTGGTGGTTAACATTCAATGATGCAGAAATAGGATATTGGCCTCCAGAGATTCTCCCAAGGCTAAGACACCAAGGAACGTTGGTCCAATGGGGAGGTGAAGTCTGCAGCCCAAAAGTTGGAACTCATCCTGGGCACACATCAACCGCAATGGGCAGTGGACAGACTGCTGGCATATCTGGGTCATCTGGAACAATCAGCAAAATGTTGATAGAAGAAAATTCTCATGAACTAAAGCAACCTGAATACTTTTTTACTAACAGTGATGAGTGGGATTGTTACGATCAGTATTTACGAAAGGATGGTGTACCCGAACCTGTGTTCTATTATGGAGGTCCGGGTAGTCGTAATAATCCAAGGTGCCCATGAATTATCTGTCACTTAGTTGAGGATGAAACTTTAAGGCAAATGTTACTGAAGTACTCCGTATTATGTTACTGATCAGAAGTTTAGTTTTCTATATAGATGGTGTGGCACATATGCGGATTATATAACTATAACATTTAACAAAATCGTATGAGAATAATTGGGATTTCCTAAACCGCAACATTAACTATGTTTCTGATGCAAGTATATTTAATACCAATATTCCCATGGTATAGTTATGAAATTAGATGTATTTCCAACATTAGCCCGCTAAAATGATGTAACAAGGAACCATTTTAGATTTAACAACATTGTTAAGCCCACACCCCTTTTCAGCCCATACGCTATACTTGGCCCGATTTCCTTAAATTGTTGTTTCTTATCACTATTCACTAATCTTATTAGTAATAAATACTCTGAGGTACTATTAGTATATAAATATGATACTAAGCTATTGTAGTTGGCATGTTCTTTCCTATATGAGGGGCCAATTTTGTATGCTCGGTGCTCCTTCACCGATTTGTGAAATGAGACGTTCTAATACATATTGTTGTTTAGACAAAATAGTCAATATGATGCCATGTATAATAAACCCCAAATTAAATAGATTTTCAAGTTAATGTATAAAGATCTTCTTGTACTTCATCTTTCCTTTGAATATAGGTGTTAGATCATAATTATATATAACTACCATATTGGACTATTGGAGTAGTTTGGTTGAGTATTGTATATTTGAAATCAATTTAACAAAGTGAGTAAATATTTAAGAGACCATGATATGTTTTAATGTTTGAAGTATCTGACTTGATCCATGTTTTCGACAACCCTAGTTTATAAAACCTAGTAAAATAAAAAACCATTAACGGTAATCAAAATCATGTAGCTTTTCTATACCAATTTTATACACCACTAATGTATACAAAACGAGTAGACAGGCATCTGCGCATTGCGACAGAGTCAATTTGTTGTCGATGTATATCTTTGTTGTAGAATTGACTTTTTATAGGAATTTTTAGTTTAGCATTTTATATAAAATATTTCATAAGTCAAAAGTATTTCAATAATGCCTTTTCAAAAACATATTTTTTCATAAGAAAATGATAGATATTCGTTAGATATATGATAAATAAAGTTTGTTATTAAAAAAAACGTAAATAGCTAAAAATACAGGGTGGATGTTGTAATTTTTTTTAATTAAATCTATTCTTAAATAAATTTATGGTAGTTTTTAAAATTATTAGGTAGGTTAAGGGTGTCTTTTGAAAGCTTTTTTTTTTCTTTAAGTATAGATTAAACTTGAATTTTTTTTATAAAATAGTACGTTCATTAAAAGTATATCAATATTGAACTTGTTTTGTTCGTAATCCAGATGCCTTTTTCATCAGTATACTTTTTATTAAAGAAATCACTAGATATTTATAAGATATTTGATAAATAAAGTTTGTTATATAAAAAAAGTTGTAAATAGTAAAAATTTCAGGGTAGTTTTTATAACTTGTTACACAGTTTATGAGGCAGTCTTGGATTTTTTTTTCTTCTTTTTTTTTTTGGAAAACTAGAAAGGGGGGGGGGGGGGGGTAGGGGTGGGGGGAGTTGAATAGTTTTACCGGTTCTTCGTTACTTCTAAAGGTTTACTTGTGAAAAACTTTGATTCAATCGTTTGTGAAATCAACTAACAGTAATATGAATACTAAAATACACAACTAAGTATGAATAATAAAAGTAAAGAGTAAGAGATGGAAAGATCAAACTAAGACAACGAGATTTATAGTGGTTCGGTAACGAAGCTATTCTTCGCCCTAGTTCACTCCCCGAGTACCCAACTCGAGAGTTCTAAGACTATGTCAAGAAACACCCTTCGGGCGGAGAAAACCGTACAACGTCACTTATCACGATTTCTAACACTAAGCTAAATGTAGAGTACTAATCTAGCTAGTATCAATCTAACTCATGATCCACACGATCCTTACTTCTCACATGATCTACACGGTCCTCACTTATCACACGATCTACATGATCCTTACGATCTACTCTTGATCCACTTGATCAATACACTAACACACAAGCTACAAAAAATCTTCAAGATCTCAACAAGATCACAATGATCCACACACATAAGCTAAACAATAGATAAACAATTTGATGTATGCATAGATACAACAAGTATGTAACAAGTGTTACAAGTGCACTACCCTAAAACTACAACACCTTATATCTTCTAGATACTATGTGTTCTTCTCTTGCATTAGTAGAGGAAGTAAGTTGATCTCTTGGTTGGATGAAAGGATCACTCTTAAATAAAAGAAAACTAATCTAACTAATCAAAGTAAAGTGTATGTGATAGAGAGTTTGAACTCAGAAAGTTTTGTGTGAAAAAGGATGCCTAAGAACTGTGAAGTGGGCTGGTATTTATAGGCAATGAAAATTGACCGTTACAGGGTTACGGTAGCACTAAATTTAGTGGTACCATGTTACCGTCCCAGACAAAGATGCTCCAGATTTTATTTTTAGTGATGAAAGTTTATTTGGGGAAGTTTGGAGCTGAATTGTGTGTGTGTGTGTGGGGGGGGGGGGGGGGATAGCTGTTGGTGATTTTAAACTTATTTTTCAAATTAAAAAATTTCCTTTTAATTCAAAAATAATTTGTAAAATGTATTTTTGAAAAAGTGTTTTTGTCACATTAAAAATATGAAGTTTGAAACACGAATTCACTTCTTTTATCATTTGTTAAGTTGTAAATTTGTTGGTTCTTACCTAGAGTGATTTACGTAGAAGCGGGATATTTCAACTAAAAACTTGTTTACGTTAATTTTTACGTAACATGTTCTTATATTTTGTTATGTAGGGATCTATATCTTGATATATCACGAGCCAATAGATCGTTAGCTTACTAATGTAATCACCAGTAAGACTAAGTGAGATAATCTCTGTGAGCTTGTAATTATTGCGGAATATAAAAACAAACTTATGCTAAACTTGATCCTCTATGGATCAATAAACTTTCACTAACAATGTTATGAAAACTCGTACGTATTACAATGACCTAGGGTTCCTTATATACTATTGGAAACCCTAACCTTTCTTACAAGAAACGAATAATAATAAACTAATAAAAGATATTCTACATATCTTGTCCTAAATTACATAAGTTCTATCCACGGTTTAACTCTATCCGTAGGATCTCTATACGTCCGCAGGAACCATTCATCAGCAGAAAGTCACTAAGCTTCCGCAGGAACCTGTCAGCAGTATCTTCAATAATTCCTTACAATCCTCCCCTAATCTTGAATTTGACATAGTTAAGTTCAAGATTTCTTGATAGATCGCCAATAGCACAAACCAGAGGATTGAGGATGAACATCAGTAGCAAAGAATCTTCAAAAATTGAATCTCTATGATCAGTAAGAAGTTTCACACTCCATTCTTTGCAGCAACACATGACCAAATGTACATCAAAACATATAATTGTTTCATACTATTCTCATCACATCCAGGTGTGTTAACTCCTGTGAGAGGTGAATCATTGAAAATAATGGATATGATGTCTCTTTACCAATAGCCATCACTACTGGAGTAGCCAAGTGTTTTCAGTTAAAAACTATGGTACACTGATGACCCAAAGAATATGATTTTTAGCAAATCATCAGCTATAAACGGATTTGAGAAGTCTTTACCTGTAGCCGTTTGCTCAGGACTAGTCAATTATTGATTAAAAATCATCTTGGTCAATTGAATACCAAATATGATTTTCCACTGCCTTTACCACAAGCCATACTCTTGTGGGCTAGCCAATTATTTGGAATCCATAAAGAAAAATCCATGGTCAATTGACAACCATTTCAACTCTCAGCAATAAAGCATGGGTGAGCTGAGAACCCTATGATTTTGAGCAAAACATACACAAAAACTATACAAATAGGTTACTTTTTTTTTTTTTTTTTTTTTTTTTTTTTTTTAAACTTGAAAAAGAAAAAAAAAAATGTACAACAAAGTACCATACCAATACCAGCTCATTGCAGATATGAGTCCATTTGAATGCCATGCTTTGTTGCCAGTTCTTGCTTAGTCATTATACTTCTTCTGATGAACCTTATCAATTGTTCAGCAAGATGAAGATCATTCTCAGTCATATCCAAAGGAACAGAAAGCTTTGCCTCCAGCATGAGATTCATTACTTCCTTTGTGATTGGGTAAAGGACGTCAGCCCAGCAGTATAAGGTCTTACCAGTGGTTGTGACAATCATATGAATATTAAGAAGAGGAAAGAACTTCCAATAGTCAACCACCCATGTCTTCTGACCTTTCCATACTTGAAACTTCACACCAGAATCACCTTTATAGGAATCACACAAAATCTGCAAATCTCCCATCAAATACATTCCAATTTCATCAGGGGAATGAGTTTGATAATACTTGGTAACCCAATCATAAAGTGAAAGAAGATCTTGCTTGTCCACCATATGTAAAATTTGGCTCAGAAACAAGAATGTCTTGGTAGATCCATCTTGTCTAGTTATGACATTCACTTGTCCTTGACCAAGCTCAGAAGCAACAAGTTCCCATTTCATAATTTTCTCCCAAACAACAGGATCTTGACCATCATCAGAAACATAATCAAGGAAAGTAGTACTGTCCTCTAAAGGAATATCTTTTGGAGCCTTCCTCTTTATAGCTTTAGACTTCCTCCTAGTGCCAGTAGGAATAGAAGGACCATCAGCAGGTTCTTCTTTAGGCACCTGTTTGGAAGTATCAAGAGTAACTTGTGCTGAAACATCAGCAGGGACATCTGCAGAATCATCATCATCAGGTACTTCTATTGGAGTATCTACTGAAGCATCATGCGAAACATCATGTGGAGCTTCAGTAGTATCCGGTTGAGATTCAGCAGTATCATTATGAGAAGCATCTGGAGTATCATCCCTCTAAAGCAACACTGAAGGAGAATGCACTTTCTCCTGACCACCATGAAATGACCCAATGGACTCAGCAGGCTGATCAGCAGTATCATTAAGTCTGGTTCTCTTAGCAACAGGCTCATCCAAAAGTCTACCTCTAAACTCCAGAACATCTTGGACATGTATACCAGAGGAATGAAGATTGGAAATGATCTTATCATAGTAGGAGGTGAGCTGTGTATCAGAAAATCCCCAAACCTTCTTTTGAGTCCATCCTGACCCAAACATAAAGCATCCCTGATTCTTTACAAAATTCCTCATGTATTTCTTTATTTCTGCCTTTGTCCAAGGTCTTTCCCTTTGATGCTTAGCTTTTCTTTCTGCTTCCTGTTGTCTCTGCAACTTTCCTCTTTCAACCATCATCTGAACAAAAGTAGGGTTATCAACTCCAAGCACTGATTCACCCAAATTAGGCTTAGTAGCAGCCTGGGCAGCCAAGTTTCCCATTGTTCTGCAGAAAGATTCTTAGCTATGTCATCTAGTTCCTTTTGTCTTTCAGCAGGTAGAGTGGTAGTAAATGTAGTTCCCATCTTATCCAAATCAGCTTGAATTTTCCTAGCAAGTGCTTCTGAGGCTTTCAAATCCAATTGAACTTTTGTATTTGCAGCATCCTCTTCAGCTTGCAAATGTGCAGCAGCAAGCTCACTAAGTTTTTCATTAGCAAGTTCCACCTTGGACTTCACCCTTGAAGGAATGTCCTGATCAACCAAGATGGACTTTCCTTTGTCTTTCTTAATTGTAGTAGTCTTAGGAGAAACAGAAGTCTTGTCAATAGAATCAGCAGGAAGATCAACTTGAATATCTGCTGATGTATAATGAGTACCCACTTCTGGCATAGAAGTAGGAAAAGGTTCCTTGCTAGGAGCATCAGCAGAAGTCTTATCAGCAGAATGCTTTCTTCTGACATAAGTTACTCTTGACTTCTTTGGAACACTTGTATCAGCAGAAGGAACAACATCAGTAGTTGGTGTAGGCCTATCATCAGTAGAATGAATAGATGGTGCAGGCCTAGCATCAACAACATTCTTCTGAACACTATCCAATGTGGTAGCAGCAAGAAGTTCAAGGCCTTCCAAATCAATTGTATCAGATGCTTTAGTAGATTCCTCATCTGATTCATATACAACACCTTGTCTTTTCCTCTTCTTGAGCTTAGTCTCCAACTTCTTAACTCTTCCAATGAGAGTTAGAACAGCCTTACTAAGATTCGTTTTGGTGATGTTTAGATCATTCTCCAACTTGTCCACCTTAGTTACATACCTGTTCAACAAAGCAGATACAGAAGTAAGAGTAACAGGACCTTCAGTTCCACTAACAGGGATATCTGTAGCATTGGAAGCATCATTGGTCCTGTGAGTAGAATAATCTAAATTTACATCTACATCTACATGATCCTGAAAATGAGGTCTCATTGGACTAGGTGTGGGAAGTCTTGTAAATTGTGGTGAGTGTACAGGTTGGTCAGGGCCTAAATTCTCATTGAGCTCATGCTCAGGAGAATTGATATCCATTGGTGAAGGTACATGTGTGGGTGACCTAGGAGAGGGTAGTGGCTGAACATCAGGAGTAACTGATGCACTTGCATCAGGAACAACTTCAGTTCTGTCAGAGGAATCCTCTAATGCTTGAGCATCAGAAGGATCCTGACCACCAGCAGCTGCATCAGCAGCCACTCCATCAGGGGGATTGCCCACCGGGGCATCAGCGGCTGCATCAGCAGCTACTCTATCAGGAGCATTGCCAGCATGCAATATAGCTGGAAGTAAGGGTCTGTGTTCTCCAGTAAATTTAATTTTCATTTGAGTAAAAAACTTTTTAGATAAACCCTTAACAGGCAAATGAGTAGGGTCAGTGGTCTGAATGCCTAAAATGATTTGAAGAAACCTAGGATACATTAAATATTTAAGTTTGGTATCCTTAACATTTTCAAGCATAGCATTAAAGATATACTTATAAAAGTTAAATGTTCTTCCCTGAGAGAGACACATAATGGCAAGAGCAATGTCTGTAGAGAATTGGTCCCATCCACCAGACTTAGAACCCATGCACTGAAGCAAAGTGTGTGTCAAAAACCTCCATTTAGGACAAAACAGATTCTTGTACCACACTTTCCCATCACCACTATAACCAGCAGCCTGAAGGCTTGTAAGTATCTCTCCCTTAGGCAAATCAGTCACCCCTCCTTCATCATCCAATTGTAGTTGAATTCTGACCAATGACTCAGTGACCACATATTCTTCCCCATCTATCACAACAACAATCTCTGTTGGTCCATCTTCAACAGTCCTTGTTTGTGCTGTTTCACAAAATTGTACAACAAGAGACTCATGAAAAACACTTGGATATTAGAGCAGAGCATAACGAATCTTGGATCTTTGGAGAAATTCGATCATGCCCACATAATCTTCATCACCCATACCACGACCAAGAAAGGCATGTTTGTTATGATCACCTTTGAACAGTAGTGCAGCCATTGATTAAGAATAAGAAATTAGGGTTGGGAGTGCTGAAGAATGTTGAAATGGTTTTTGAAATTTTATAGCGAGAGGGAATCAGTTAATTTGTGAGTGGGATATGCACGTCTTGGTTAATTATGGAAGTTACCAAACGTGGAATGAAACTGATATGAATTATTGGAAAGTAATCTTTGACCAATAATCAACTAAAGAAAATCCCAATTAAACTGACTCATCCGAAGAAACCAAGTCAAACGACTGAAACCAAATGGTCAATCCGCAGAAAATAGTCAAACGTTGACTACGGTCAACCATTCATTCAATAGAACCTTCCGCAGAATCAATCAGCAGAATCTTCCCTTCAGTGAAAACCAAATATCTGTAAAAAAAATTTCTTTATTCAAATTTCAAATAACCCTTAATTATCTCCAAACCACCTCGCATTTATGGTAATAAAGACACGCAGTTGGGTGATCTTATAAATAAAGGTTAATTATCCCCAAATCTCTCCACACAAATCAAATCCCTAATTACAATTCCACCAATCAACAATACAACCATGGCTTCCAATCAACGTATCATCAACCTTTCTTCTGACTCCTCGGATACTTCTGATTCACTAACATCTCCACCTCCACTCAGAATGCCAACACTTCCCCGTGGTCTCACAAAGGAACAAGCCAAGAAGAAGAATCATGATGTGCCTGCTCCAAGTTCATCATCATCAGAAGATCTTCCACCATACCCTTCTGTAATCGATGATCCAGAGTACCAGAGAGAGATGGAAAGAAAGTGGAATGCATTGGAGAGGGCAAACAGAGTTCCCAATCCTGATGAGTCTCTCATCATCTTCACTTCTTTTGATGAGGAGGATGATGAGAATGATGCACTTTACAACCCCTGAGAAGCCTCAGTCCTCTCGTCCAAGAGGAAGGAAATTGAATCCCCCATTGCCAAAGACAAGAAAGATTGTGATGGGGTTGCCCTGTCCTCAGTGGCAAGGAATCTTCAACATCAATAACAAAGGCAAGGAGAAGACTGTGGAAGGCAAGGGCAAGGGCAAAGTAGAATAGGAATTTGTTGTTAATCTTTCAATTTCATTGTCCTTTAATGTACTTCTGAAGAATTAATAAAAATGTTGCTTTGTTTGTGTTTACTTGTGTTTAATTCTTCTGAAAGATTTGCATTCCATTGAATAAAGTGATCTTAAGTAAGCCGTCAGCAGGAACACACTTCACAAAAAAATAGATAGTATCAGCAGCATGTGGTCAAACCCATTGACTTTCATCCGAAGAATCCACTTAAGTGGACAACTTGCACAATTAGTAATTGCTACTGACTCAACTACCTCCCATTTACTTGCATTAACTCACATTAAACCCAAATCAAGTCTTTATAAAAAAGTCTTCAAGGCATAATCAACTCACAACCCCATTAGTACACAAATAACATATCCCAAAGTCTTTCTCATACTCAAATCATGAAACCATCTCCCAAAGTCATTGAAATTTCTTCTGATTCATCATCCGACTCCACCTTTGACATACCTCAAATCTAAAGATCATACTACTACCTAGGTGAAGGTCCTTCAGAGTTTTGTCCATCTCCAACCTCAACAGAAGAAACCACTGAAGCAAAGGAAGCTCCAAATCCTCTAGCTATGGTTGTCCCTGATTTCACTCATGTCACAACATTTTTGACTTCTGAAATGGAGAGGGTATGTGCAGATATGAGGAAGATCTCTGTCCCTGAGGAGCCACAATCCTCAAAGAGGAACAAGGGTCCATTGAAGGTGGTCCTGGGTCTTGCTGCTCCCAAACTCTGGAACAAGGACATGCAATCCAGAGAGGTCCACAAGAAAATGCCAGACCCAAAGGACTTGGGCAAAGGGAAGAGGAAGATGGAGTAGAGGGTTGGGGACTAGGGAGGTGGTGGTTTGTTGGTGGTTGTTAGTTGTTGATTGATGTCTTTTGTGTTTCTTCTGATGAATGATCTTATTGTGGATGTACCTTGTTTTCGCTTGATTAATAAAAGATTTTACTTTTATGTCTTTTACATCTGATTCCTTTGTACATCAGCAGGAACATGACCTGCAACCAAACATTCAAACATAACACAAAAGGACAACCATAATAATATACAAGATTAGTAAGAACCTGCAAAACAAAGTTAGTAAACATAATAATCTACATAAATACAACATGTACAATCCTCCCCTGAGGCATATGCCTCCCCTCAAACATAGTATTCAAGGGTTAACCATCCCAATGTTGACAACTAGGTGATTAAACCTAGGTCCATCAAAAGCTTTTGTTAACAAATCAGCCAGATTATGATCAGTATGAATTTTAAGCACTTGTAGGGATCTATATCTTGATAGATCACGAGCCAATAGATCGTTAGCTTACTAATGTAATCACCAGTAAGACTAAGTGAGATAATCTCTGTGAGCTTGTAATTATTGCGGAATATAAAAACAAACTTATGCTAAACTTGATCCTCTATGGATCAATAAACTTTCACTAACAATGTTATGAAAACTCGTACGTATTACAATGACCTAGGGTTCCTTATATACTATTGGAAACCCTAACCTTTCTTACAAGAAACGAATAATAATAAACTAATAAAAGATATTCTACATATCTTGTCCTAAATTACATAAGTTCTATCCACGGTTTAACTCTATCCGTAGGATCTCTATACGTCCGCAGGAACCATTCATCAGCAGAAAGTCACTAAGCTTCCGCAGGAACCTGTCAGCAGTATCTTCAATAATTCCTTACATGTTATCATCAAAACTTAGAGATATCGAAAAATAGAAATAAAGTTTTTAGACATTATTTGTATCAATAATCTCACCATTTTTATGATGACAAAACATAAACTCATTTTAGGTGAAAAATTAATTTTAACAAGTTTTTAGTATGAGTTTATATCCCATTTCTCTCCCTTTTTGTTGAAGCAAAAAGATTGTCGAGCAATGATTCTTAGTACAAAATAAAGTTAGACGACACATATACAATATCTAACATGTAGCAACCAAGACAAATATCCAACCATAAAATGCTATAAAACATTGATAAAAAGCCAAAAAGAAAACAATTCAACCATAAAATAAGGTGACAAGCCCATACATTCATAGATAAGAGATTATCACATATAAGGCGTGAACACGTCATAAAGACAAGAAATTTAAAACTACATGAAGCACATAATAATATTTAGTGACTTGAGAGGCGCTAAGATTTGTTTCTAGTCCAAAACGGATAGTAGTCATTTATTCTTGAAAACTAAACATGAAAATGTTTAGTTAAGAGGGCTATTAGTTGGTGGAGATGGTGGTACGATTGGAGGTAATGCTGGTGTCAAGAGG
Source organism: Artemisia argyi (assembly GCA_030686995.1). Classification (NCBI taxonomy): domain Eukaryota; kingdom Viridiplantae; phylum Streptophyta; class Magnoliopsida; order Asterales; family Asteraceae; genus Artemisia; species Artemisia argyi. The sequence continues at coordinate 268,825,384 of CM060709.1, read as the reverse complement.
TGTTCAACATAGGAGAACATGAAGTGAAGTTCATCTCTCAAAGAGAAGATGAGATTGCGGTTGTGAAGCAGACATAGACAATTAGCACTATGTATATCAACTGGATGGAGTTGGATAGGTTGGCCCATGATTGGAGATGTAGGTGGTGGTAAGTATCTGGGTCATGGAGTTGGCATAACATAATCCAATGGAGTAATAGGTGAGAGGGTCAGTGACACATCCATAGAGGATGGACGAGTACCAAAGGATGAGGAGGAAGATGAGGTAGTTCCATTGGATGAAGTTTTTGATGGAGCATTTGTTGGTGTGGGTGAACAAAGAGTGTGTTGGGAAGGTGGTGTGCTAACTTTATCATCATCATTGTCATTGGTTAAGTCAATGAACATGGTGTCTTGTGGTTGAGGTGGTTTAAGTGTGATTTTGTTTGGTTGTCTAATGGTAATTCTAGGTTTCTTGGAGATGTGAGTTGTTGAGGCTTGAGTGGAAGACGTGGTGAATGAGTGGTATGAAGATGAAGATGAATTGCAAGAAATGCTTGCAATGGTGAGACTTTATATAGGCAAGAATGGTGTGATTTGAATTAAAGTTGGTGGAGGTGTTCTATGAAAGAGTAAAGGAATCTTAGGGTGCATGAGAGTGTGCAAAAAAATTGTAGGTTTTGAGGTTAGGGATGCAGGAATCTAGAGTGAATAGGAAAAATTCGTCAAGCCAGGTGACGGTACCACTAAATACCCCATGGTACCATTAAATTTAATGGTACCGTGCCTTATTTAACGGTACCGTGACCTGATAGTCACAAATTTTCCTGTAATGACTAGTTTTGGACAGCTAAAAGGGGTGTTCTGGGGGACTATTTGTAGGAAATCCTAGTGCCTCAAACCACTAAAGATTAATTTACCAAAAGCAACCCATACTTAGCTAGTTCTAGCAACTAAAGATAAGTATGCACATATCTAAAATAAGCTATAAGCATGCAAATCAAAAAGACAAAATAAGCTAGCATCCAAAAATCACACAGTTTAAATTCATGCAAGGTGATAGAATAATGGATAGCATAAAACAAATAAGTTATTATCCTAACTAGATAATCTATTATTAATGATGCTAGTCTCTTGTTTTGACTTGAGCTTGTTCCTGTGGCTTCACTCATCGTCATCACTTGATGAATCATCAAAAGGTTCATTTTTGAGTGTTAGGAAGGATGATATGTGTGACTCACTAACGGGTTCCATGACTCTATTGGCAAGTGTGTACTCAGGACTTTGAAGGCATGGACGAATGTTCATGTATTAACGGTAAAGACGGGTTAGAAACATTCCATTATGGTATTAATTTGTTTCTTTTGTCTTTGACATGTATGATTCGCTTAGCGAAGAAGTAGGTGAGATTGTACGGATGTCGAAGTACCATGCAATAAAGCATGTGAGCACAGAAAGCCGGTAGATACTCACGATTTCCTACCAGACTCAAGACATTTTCACGCAGAATAACCGCCATAGGTTGAAGAAAATAGCTAAGTTCAACTAAGTGAATTCTGTTAGGATGTTGGACATCAGGTGAATTGCAAAGAACGTTAATTAGTTCCTGTAAGGATAGGACATACGTATGATATGGACTGTTTTCTTCATAACTCAAAGAGTTAAGAGTATTGCCCAAGATTTGGAAGACCGAGAATTTGAGCAAATTGCTCAAGAGGTATTAAGAACTTATACTTTTGTATCCAAACCATAGAGAGAAAGATCGATCCTCGTTAGGTATGAGTTTAACCTCACGAAATAAATCCAGAATGAAACGAGGACAGATTTGTTCATTAATGGTGAAGAGATTTTCAAAACCTATGGCTTGAAAGGAATAATCGATTCCTTGTTGAAAGACTAAGGAAGTGTTGAAGATATGACCCTCATGAACATAACGTGACTCAACATTTTTGAATTGTTGAATAAATTCTATACATATGTAAGGTTCTGATGAGATTTGGAATGTAAATGTTGGTTAGTTGGTGATCAAAATCATACACATGAGACATGTTGAGACCTATAAGGGAATTACAAAGATATAAGTATGTATGTTCATTTTTTGTTCCATTGATGGTAAACACGTGCCTAGTGTGTGCCTATATGCCAACAATGTGGAGGTGCAGTAATCTCGACTCTAAAAATACAATAATGAGATTACCCAAATGCTCCTAACTTCACTTTTACTCAAACGAATATGTCGAAAAATACATATTAGTTATGTAATACGGCCCATATTCGCGAGATCATGTATGCATGAGAAAATGTTTTTAGTTTGTAACAACAATGCACGAAAAATATTTCATGATCCTAGTTACATGAATTTTTTTGAAAATGAGTGAATTGGGGGGTTTGGCAAATGCAACATTTTGGCGCCAAGCTGCTTAAAGTTGAAAAGCTTGAATGTTAATGATCTCTAATTCAATTTTAAGTATCCTAAACATGATTCCACTAGAATTAATCAATCTAATTCGAATTATAAAATCAAAATTCGGACCAAAATATATCATGTAAGTGGGTTTATGCAAATCCTATGTTTAGGGAATCATGATAGTTACACATTGTCTAATCCTAGTCCTAATTCCATAAGAATTTAATCAAAATTGAAAAGCCTCAATTCGATTTATGTGTATGTACACACCCTAGACTCAAAATTAAAGAAAATTAGAGTTAATTGACTTACAATTGATGTTAAAAAAGTAGTAGTGGTTGATAATCTTGTAATCCAATGCCTCGATTTTGATTTTAGAATGGTTGAATTGAATTTTGGTTATGGTTTTTGGGTTTGACAACATTTGCAGAAATATTGGTTTGTTTGAATGTGAATAGTGAGCGAAAGGGGAAAAAAAGGGGCTCTGTCAGGTCCACGGTACCACTAAATTTAGTGGTGCTGTGTCCATTTTAATGGTTCCGTGACCTGCTGTGACAATTTTTTGTCCCGTCTTGATTTTTCACGGATAAATCTAGCTGATTTATGTAGTAACCCACTAACTTCCCCACTAGATTCCCTTAGGTTAGCAATGCCTTACTAACTTAACTTAGTCCCTCACTAAGCATAATCTAGGTTAGAAACGCCTATAGCTATTTTCCGAGTGAAATTTTTTTGCTTTGCTATACCACTATTGCCTTTCTAACCTCTAGACAAGCTCACGTATCCACCTATGCCAACCACCACTATGTTTACTTGATGTAAACATCCAGGTATGTCAAGTCAAGGTTACAAACACATTTTCACTAAGTAAACTATCACTCTAATACACAATACTCATCAGAAAACCCTAATTGCACATATGTGTTCCCAGTTAGCTTTAAAACCCTAATTGCTTATCTGAACTAACTTGAAAGTGTTCATGGCTTAGGTATGAGTTACATTAGTAACTTTAGGGTATATTAGACTCCCTAGATCATAGTACAATCCTCTAGAACCTAGGTACAAGTCCCTTAAGCACAAAACCCTAGTTAGGATATAACTTCCCAGAAACTAGGTTAAACCTTCCCAAATCTTTACCATAAGTTACCACCACTTAGTATAAGCCTCCTAGGACTTAATATTAGTCACTAAACACCCATAGGAACCTTCTTTAGGCACTAAGCCCTAGGCTAAGATCAAATCTTAAACTATACAAAACTAGGTCAAAACTAAACCTAAAACTTAAAACTAGCTACTTATGTACCTCAAGCACCTCAACCTAGCACCCTAGCGCCTTACCCTTGCCAAGCTAACACCCTAGAACCTCCCTAGCAACCAATCAAGGAGGTGGATCACCACCTTCATTCATTAGGGCATCCATGGCCACAACCGGCCTATGGCACCCCCTAGATACCCTCTAGCTATCATTAGTCACCCATTAGGTCCTACACCACACCACCTAGCTGCCATAAGTTGACCTCCCCCCCTCGACACCTAGCACCCTTTTCTTGGTTACAACTCTTTACGCACCCTATAAATACCCCCTCCTCCCCTCCATTTAATTCCACACCTCCCTCTCTTCTTTACCGCACATACTTCTGTAGTTATAAGTCCCTAAGACCCATAGGAAACGAGTACAAGATCCCTAGCCTTGTCGCGTTATAGTTTTGAGTCGATAAACCCTAGTTGGTCTCCTTAAGTTTCCCACGACCTAGGTAAGCCTAACCTTTGATCCTAATGCCTTTATTACTGACCTAGGATAGTTACAGCATGCCTTAGATCACCTAGGAAACTAAGTTAGAGCCGTGAACCTTTTCTTTTAGAAATAATCATTTAGAAAACCTAATTTTGGAAAATTACATATTTATGTTTTAAATTGCTTTATTACATGTTATAATCTAATTTAGGTAACTTAATTAAGTAAATATAAGTTAATCATAAGCTAAGAAACATAATTATCTCATTAGAATACAAATTATATGGAAAAAAGACTAGTTTTGCAAAAGTTTTCATGCATAGGGGTATATACTGTAAATTTCTGAAAATATAAAGTTTAGGGACCGTTTTAGACAATTGTTAAAAGTTATATGTACAAGGACCCTTTTTGCAAAGTTTTAAAACCTTAGAATAATATGAAAAATGAAATATAAACTTAAAAGGACTAGATTTGCAAATATTATTAAGTTAAGGGTAAAAGGGTAATTATTGAAAGTTAGTATAGTTAAAGGACTATTTTTGTCATTTCTCTTAAATATATAAGTATAGGGACTAGTTGTGTAAAGATAGAAAGTTATATGCCTAAATGTTATAAGTTTATAAGTGTAGAAAGTGTAAATATGTAAACTTGAAGGGTTTAAATGGAATATTTTCATATAATATATAAAAAACCTATTTTGAGTTAGAAACATAACACAATACTAGGGAGTTTCATGTGAGGAGTACCATGTGGATATTTCGTTTTGACGAGTTTGCTGGGTTCACGAATTAAAGTGCCCTGGCTCCTCAAACGATTATTGCATGTACTTCTAAATTATGATAGCCCGAACGGTGTTATGCTATAACTAAAACTTAATAACAACATAACTCAATAGTAGGGAGCTTCACATGAGGAGTATTAACTTCTGAATTATGATGGCCCGAGCGGTATTATGTTGATGACATAATATAATAGTAGGGAGCTTCATGTGAGGAGTCATATACTTCTGAATTGTGATGGCCCGAACGGTGTTATGTTATATCTATAAACCTTAAGAGTAATTACTTAAAAACCTAGACTAAGATTTGACATACACACACCCACCTACACTACCCCAGGATACGTGAGTAAGTTGTCTAAACCCTACCCTACTTACCTTAGCCCCAGGTGAGTTTTCATAGCCTCACTTTTAAATGCTTTACAACCCTGTGAGGGGGATACGTGCTTTAAATCGAATACAAGTCTTTTTCTTTGGTTGTTGCACGAGTAAAATATCTGCCACCTCTACATAACAAAATTCATGAATCTAATCGCTTGTGATATTTTACAGAAGTGAACGCGAATATAATTGATAGATCTATTGGAGTTTGACAACTCGCGTTGGTACTACCTCTCACGGGAGGGTACCAGTAAGTATTATATTTGAACCCCCACTGAAGGATGAAATTTGGCAAGTTATCCTTCCCATCCCATCATGGATTGGTCTGTAGATCCCATGATCTGGACTGTTAACGTGTGGTTCATGAGCTTGCTTAGTGCAATACACGTGCTATCACGAAACTTTTCCACACATAAGGTTTAAGCTGAACCCTGTGGAGCTTGTATTCACACACCCTAACTATTTAAACCTATGACTCTCACTCAACATTCGTGTTGACTTTTAAGCATGTTATCCTAGGTAAATGAGCTCTTTAGGAACCCTGTCATTCGTCAGTTTTGCCTTAAAACGTATCTTTAGGGACCTCTCTTTTGGTAAAAGTATATCTTTTACTGTAAAATCTCTGATAAATAAATGAATGATAACACCTTTTTTCTAAAACGTCTCTTTTCGAATCGTTTTCTATTATCTTGTCTTTGTTTCCATGAGATAATACCCTAAACACTTAATCCACTGCGATCAATAAAAATGGGGGTGTTACAGATTGGTACCAGAGCCTCGGTTATAGAGGAACCAATCGAAATCATGGACCGAGAGGTCAAAAATCTAAAACACCACCGGATTCCTATCGTTAAGGTACGCTGGATCTCTAAAAGAGGACTAGAGTATACTTGAGAACGAGAGGATCAAATCCATGCTAAATATCCTCACCTATTCTCACCCTCACCCACTAACCCTAGCTAAATCTCGGGACGATATTTTCTTTTAGGATGAGAGACTGTAGTAACCCACTAACTTCCGAACTAGATTCCCTTAGCTTAGAAATGCCTTACTAACTTAACTTAGGCCCTCACTAAGCACAATCTAGGTTAGAAATTCCTATAGCTATTTCCCGAGTGAAATTTTTTTCCTTTGCTATACAATTATTGCCTTTCTAACCTCTAGAAAAGCTCACGTATCCACCTATGCCAACCACCACTATGTTTACTTGAAGTAAACATCCAGGTATGTCAAGTCAAGGTTACAAACACATTTTCACTAAGTAAACTATCACTCTAATACACAATACTCATCAGAAAACCCTAATTGCACCTATGTGTTCGCTGTTAGCTTTAAAACCCTAATTGCTTATCTGAACTAACTTGAAAGTGTTGAAGGCTTAGGTATGACTTACATTAGTAAATTTAGGGTATATTAGACTCCCTAGATCATAGTACAGCTCTCTAGAACCTAGGTACAAGTCCCTTAAGCACAAAATCCTAATTAGGTTATAACTTCCCGAAAACTAGGTTAAACCTTTCCAAATATTTACCATAAGTTACCACCACTTAGTATAAGCATCCTAGGACTTAATATTAGTCACTAAACACCGATAGGACCCTGATTTAGGCACTAAACCCTAGGCTAATACCAAATATTAAACTATACAAAACTAGGTCAAAACTAAACCTAAAACTTAAAAATATCTACTTAAGCACCTCAAGCACCTCAACCTAGCACCCTAGCACCTTACCCTTTCCAAGCTAATACCCTAGCACCTCCCTAGAAACCAACCGAAGAGATGGATCACCTCCTTGTCACCACCTTCACTCGTTAGGGCAACCATGGCCACAACTGGCCTATGGCGCCCCCTAGCTACCCTCTAGCTATCATTAGTCACCCATTAGGTCCTCCACCACACCACCTAGCTACCATGAGTCGGCCTCCCCCTTGACACCTAGCACCCTTTTCTTGGTCACCACTCTTTACGCACCCTATAAATACCCCCTCCTCCCCTCCATTTCATTCCACACCTCCGTCTCTTCTTTACCATACATAATTCTGTAGTTATAAGTCCCTAAGATCCATAGGAAACGAGTACAAGAGCCCTAGCCTTGTCGAGTTATAGTTTTGAGTCGGGAAACCCTAGTTGGTCTCGTTAAGTTTCCCACGACCTAGGTAAGCCTAACCTTTGATCCTAATGCCTTTAGTACTGACCTATAATAGTTATAGCATGCCTTACATCATCTAGGAACCTAAGTTAGAGCCTTGAACCTTTTCTTTTAGAAATAATCATTTAGAAACGCTAATTTTGGAAAATTACATGTTTATGTGTTAAATTGCTTTATTACATGTTATAATCTGATTTAGGTAACTTAATTAAGTAAGTATAAGTTAATCATAAGCTAAACAACTTAATTATCTCATTAGAATACAAATTATATGGAAAAAGGACTAGTTTTGCAAAACTTTTCACGCATAGGGGTATATACTGTAAATCTCTGAAAATATAAAGTTTAGGGACCTTTTTTGACAATTTTTAAAATTTATAAGTACAAGGACCCTTTTTGCAAAGTTTTAAAACCTTAGAATAATAAGAAAAATGAAATATAAACTTAAAAGGACTAGATTTGCAAATATTATTAAGTTAAGGGTAAAAGGGTAATTATTGAAAGTTAGTATAGTTTAAGGACTATTTTTTGTCATTTCTCTTAAATATTTAAGTATAGGGACTAGTTTTGTAAAAGTTATATGCCTAAATGTTATAAGTTTATAAGTTTAGGGTAGAAAGTGTAAATACGTAAACTAGAAGGGTTTAAATGGAATATTTTCATATAAAATATAAAAAACCTATTTTGAGTTAGAAACATAACACAATACTAGGGAGCTTCATGTGAGGAGTACCATGTGGATATTTTGTTTTGACGAGTTTGCTGGGTTTACGAATTAAAGTGCCCTGGCTCCTCAAACGATTATTGCATGTACTTCTGAATTATGATGGCCCGAATGGTGTTATGCTATAACTAAAACTTAATAACAACATAACTCAATAATAGGGAGCTTCACGTGAGGAGTATTAACTTCTGAATTATGATGGCCCGAATGGTATTATGTTGATGACATAATACAATAGTAGGGAGCTTCATGTGAGGAGTCATATACTTCTGAATTGTGATGGCCCGAACAGTGTTATGTTATATCTATAAACCTTAAGAGTAATTAATTAAAAACCTAGACTAAGACTTGACATACACACACCCACCTACACTACCCCAAGATACGTGAGTAAGCTGTCTAAACCCTACTTACCTTCGACCCAGGTGAGGTTTCATAGCCTAACTTTTAAATGCTTTACAACCCTGTGAGGGGGATACATGCTTTAAATCGAATACAAATCTTTTTCTTTGGTTGTCGCACGAGTAAACTATCTGCCACCTCTACACAACAAAATTCATGAATCTAATAGCTTGTGATAGTTTTTTACATAAGTGAACGCGAATATAATTGATAGATCTATAGGAGTTTGACAACTCCCTTGGTACTACCTCTCACTAGAGGGTACCAATAAGTATTATATTTGAACCATCACTAAAGGATTAAATTTGGCAAGTTATCCTTCCCGTCCCATCATGGATTGGTCTGTAGACCCCATGATCTGGACTGTTAACGTGTGGTTCATGAGCTTGCTTAGTGCAATACACGTGCTATCACTAAACTTTTCCACACATAGGGTTTAAGCTGAACCCTATGGAGCTTGTATTCACACACCCTATCTATTTAAACCTATGACTCTCACTCAACATTCGTGTTGACTTTTAAGCATGTTATCCTAGGTAAATGAGCTATTTAGGAACCCTGTCATTCGTCAGTTTTGCCTTAAAACGTATCTTTATGGAATTCTTTTGGTAAAAGTATATCTTTTACTGTAAAAACTCTGATGAATAAAGGAATGATAACACCTTTTTTCTAAAACGTCTCTTTTCGAATCATTTTCTATTATCTTGTCTTTGTTTCCATGAGATAATACCCCAAAACACTTAATCCACTGCGATCAGTAAAAATGGGGGTGTTACAGATTGGTACCAGAGCCTCGGTTATAGAGAACAAAAGGATTTTTCCTAAACTATAACCACTTTTTCAAAAAGTCCTCCATGCCACTAGAATCCCTGAACTTGCCTTTCGACTCCCAACTTGCCTTTAGGTTTAGACTCCAGACTTACCTCTAGGTTAGATTCCCCGAATTGTCTTTAGGTTAGATTCCTTACTATTGCTTCTAAGATAGATACCCCACTATTACTATTGCCTCTATGATATAACATAGGTTAGAGATATGCTAAGATACTTTTCCCGGGTATTACAATTAGTTATGTCCTCCTTTAACAATCCTATCATCGTGTTGGATAAGTAGTCTAATACACATATGCGCTACAAGAAAAAGAGCCTTTAATGACCAAACTTCAGTGACTATATTTTATTTTGGTCACTATTTAGATGAAAATAGTTATGATATAATTTTTCGTCATTATTTTCGGTCATCGGTAGAAAGTCAGTGACGAAACTTATAAGTGGTTACTATTTAGTCACTAAATTACATGAATAGTGACGAGAAATTTCGTCATTAAGTATTAGTGACAAAATTTTGGTCACTATTTCACATATTGCTAATTCTATAAAATAAGTAATTAAGAATAAGGGCATTTAGATATGTACTTATTAAAACTTGCATATCCGTATTAACCTAAAAATCGTAAACACTATCAAACGTTACGATAAAAAAACTTGTATTTTAGAGAAATATGCAAAATTGCAAATATTTAACTTTGTTTGATGTATTCTCCCCTAAACATATTATTTGAAACCAATGTTTTGAAAACCGGGTTTTTTAATCGACCCGGTCAAGTGACTGGATCATCGGGTTACCGATTCGTCTGTCGGGTCAACCCGATTTTCTATTAAAAAAAACTATATTTTTTCAAGCGGTTCGACCACCGGGTCAACCCAGTTTTTTATAAAAAAAGATGAAAAAAACCAAACACGGTCGGGTTTCGAGAACTGTCTCGACCCGAGTCACTTAAAACACGGCGGGTCTAACTGGTTAACCCGTTTTTAAAAACCTGGTTTTTTTACCTGTCTTTTTGGTCGGACCCAGTTCGACCGGTTGAACCGGGTTTTCAAACACCGTTTGAAACATTAACTTTCAAATTTCAATATGTAAAAAAGAAAATTAAAAAAAATTGTATATCAAACATTTAAAAAAATAACTTATAAAAAATAACTCATATAATAATACTAGTATAAGAAAATACTATATATTATCTTTTTTAACTTTGAAGGGTTAATATCTCACCAACTTGGTCAAAATAAATTATTATACGTCTATTTTAGACCCGACCCAATCTCATTTGGAATAACACTATATTAAATATCAAAATAAACTGTTTCATTATCCAAACACTGTTTATCATCATCATCACTATAATTCACCATGTAAAATCATCACTATAATTCATCGCTCTCATTATCGAAACACTGTTTCCATCCCACTGTTTTCTAACACTATATTAGATCTCAAAATAAACTGGTTCATTATCCAAACTCTGTCTCATAAACTTTCAAATTTCAATTATTAATTGAGGAAGCCAGTTCGTCAACACCAATAGAAATATGTTTGAAAAAGCTTGGTCATCTTCCTGGACATATAAAACGACGTTCTACATCTGCTAAGCAAATCTTGGAAACTGTGAACTTAAGATCAGAGTTGAAGGTTATGAAGGAATCACACATCAAACTTCAGGAGGAGACTAAAACTACTAATAAAAAAGTGGATTTCTTGTTGGAAGAGATGAAGAAGATGCCTCAATTGCTACAACAATTTCAAAATCATGTAAGTTCTCATTCTATATTAAAGTCATTTTGAAGTTTACTTAAAGGTAGATTGTACTAGAAACCATAGAATAAGTGTTGGGATCACATTTTGTATTTGTCAAGTCTCGGTCATTACATTTTGTAATAGGTTGCTTTGGTTATTGTTTAATTAATCATTTATGTTACTAGGCTTATTTGTAAATCCCATTTAAGGCTTAAAAGCCCATGTCCAAATGAAAGGGAGGAAAGGGGAGTGTTGCCCTAACTACTTCCCTATAAATAGAACCTTATGTAACACATTATGTTTCGTTGGTTTATTTGATATCTTAAGGAAACTCTTTCACATTCATATCTCATATCTCATAAATCATCCAATCCTTATATCTATCCCATTCTTATCATTGCAGTACTTGGGTCATCATAATATAAGAACCTAATAAGTGGTATCATTCGCCTACTAGAAGACTGAACTGTGATTCCAAGTTTATACGTGTACTTTGTGGCTTGTTTCTTCTTCTTTGTTTCTTTCACTCAAATCTTGAAACTTGGATAAGTTTAAGGTTGATATAGTGATAAGAATCTTAGATTTTGCATAAAGTTTGGTTCTTCTTAAGTTTTATTTAGTTTTTCATCTAGTTTTTTGATTTTGTACCTTCTTACGTATTAGAAAACTTACATTTCTAGGCTAAAACTTTGCTCTTTATTGTTTTCCAAGTGTTTTAGGAGTTATTTGGTCAAAAGGAACTCTTTGGAATCGTTTTTTATGAAAAATTAGTGTGTTTTTGAAGCATCAGATCACTTTACATGTAAGAAGTACACCACTACCCTCAATTTTCACAAAAGTTGGTCAAAAACCTCTTTTTACGCATAAAAATCAAGAAAACCCCACTTTTTACGCATAACTTTAGTCATAAGTTACTGTTTTCGCATAAAATCCTCAGAAAACCCTTTTCTTACGCAAAAGGTTAATATTTACGGACAAGATTGAAAATTTCGCGAAAGGTTCTTTGTTTACGCAAAAGGTTGGTGTTTACAATTAAGTTTCATCATCAGAACTCTTAAATTGGGCAAAGACAACTCAATACTTCCCTAGCTTGGACAAGCCTGTGGAATACTTCGAATCGTGATATCTTTCAAGCTTGGATAAGTTTGAGAGATTTGTTTAGTTTCTAAACCTTATGCGTAAACCAACGCTTACGCTTAAACCAAAGCTTACGCGTAAAGGCAAAGTTTACGCCTAAACATTTTGTTTATGCATAACCTTTTACTTTACGCATAATCTAAACTTTACGCAGAAGATTAGTGTTAAGCATAAGATCATGGTTAACCATAAGATTAAGGTTTTTCAACTAAGGAACTTGCGTTTCAATCATCTACAAAGATCCATCATCCACACAAGTAACAAAAATGTCTCAACCATCGTATTACAACTTCTATCAACGACAATATCCTCAACAACAGCAGTATCACCAACAACAAAAATATGAACAACCACCACTGTATCATCAACAACCGCAATATCCTCAACAACAACTCCTCGTGCAACAACATCAATTCATCCCTCTACAACAACCATACCAAATGCCACAACAACCAATCAATCCTCCTCCAAAACAACCTCATTGGTTTGATCAGATGTTTGAAGTAGTCACCACTCAACAATCAAGACATGAAGCAGGATCACTTGATACACCCCCAATGCTCACACCTGGTAACTATGTTCAATGGGCAAGTCGATTCCTAAGTGATACGTGGGGATCGCACCCTCGCAATAGGTTTTACCTCTCAAGGGATCTCGAGAAGCTTACAACCCCCACCAGGCAGTGTACCTGATCGTTGTAGTATAGTATAGTGAAAAGTACCGGGGGATTGATCGTTCAACTCAGGAATAGTGTCGCTAGGATTAGAAAGCCTCCTAAACTAGGTCTAGAGGTGAGGGATGATTCTTTTTGTATTTTTATATTTTATAGAAAGCAATTAAAATCTCGGGTTTTGAAGGAGTGGGCGGAATTAGTTGCTAGCCAACGAACCCAATAAACTAAGATGCAATCAAAATAAAATAAAAGAAATAAAAATGAAACTATTATACTAATGTGGTGGAAACAATAATGAGGAAAGTTGTGTTTACTTAGATTTCATTACTGCCTAGATATCTTTTACAGGTTGACTAATTTGTTACAATTGCATGGATGACGGGTTATATTCCTTAATACTAGTCGTAGGGCCGTGTACAATATTCCTTAACTCTATAGGATCCTACTTCACTCATATGTCGAGTTTTTAGAAGCTCCTAACATGGGATCATTAGAATTCTCCTACGCATTAAATACAACCAAAAATCGTAGTACACCTCCGATCATGTTTCTTAAGACGTTCAAGCAAGTTACCAATGGAAGTCTGCCAGTTTTCTTAAGCCTAACATCGAACACAATCATCTGTAACAACTATAAACAAACAATCAACCCATAATTAACATCTAGGTTTCACTACATCTAAGCAAACACAATAAAGATCTAGCCTAGCATGTTAAATAGAAGACAAGCGTAAGATATAATCAAACAACACATAGACATATTGAATGATTTGAAAGAGTACTTATCTTCAATTGAACATGAAAGATTCAAGGGGTTGAAACCCTTGAAAAGCTGATAAAATTCGAACTAGGGTTTTTTCCCTCAAAGTTGCACACTAATGAATGAAATTTGAAAAACTATACATAGATTTTACATTGTGACGGCGTCTTGTGTTAGCCTGTGACGCCGTCAACTCGCCGCCATGATAAAAATCGTATTGCCTAGATCCATCTGTGACGCCGTCATGTGTAGTTATGCTCTGGGCCGTCACTAGTAATTGGACCATGACGGCCTTGGTGACGCCGTCATGTCCTATGCTTAAAAACTCTCTGGATCGTCACGTGTATTTTCCACTTCTACCTCTTTTGTAACTCTTGACGCCGTCATGTGGAGAGTCTTGACGCCGTCAGGTACTGTTCCCAGCAAGGAAAATTGAGACTTTGCCATTTTCTTCACTTTTAAGCTCCAAAAATGTCCAAAATGCTTCTTTTTCCAGATTTCTCTCCAAAAGTACCTAAAATGACAAAAGGAACGATTTAGGGCAATATTTGATCAAATAATCTCGGATTCGGGCTTAAATGACCCCTTAAAAGCGGTTCACTTTTTGCCTCATCACTAAGGTTTATTGAACTCAAGAAACCCCCTAGCAAATTCATGAAAAAGGTAATCCTTGAAGGTCCATTTCAATGGCCAACTACAACCGTTCTTGGAGATGATAATGAAAATCCACCAAGTCCTACATCCACAACTCTTGTCCCTGAGTCTCAACTCCCTGCTGATCAACTACTTCATCGTGAAGCAGATGAATATGCTATGATTTACATTCTTCAAGGAATACCAAATCCGATCTTCCGAAGTGTTGGTGCTCAGAAAACGGCTAAGGCTATGTGGGAAAATGTTCATCTCTTAATGGAAGGTACTGAACTGGATAAAGAGGATATGGAATCAAAACATTACATGGAATACACAATGTTCATGATTGAACCAGGGAGACACTTGAGTCTTACTACCACCGCTTCACAAATATCATCAATGACTTGGACAGACATGACATCAAACTACCAAGGATTGCAGTCAATACTAAGTTTCTAACATGTCTTGGTTTTGATTGGCAAAAGTATGTGACATTTGTTTGGCAAGCAAAAAATCTTCACAATGTACCTTATGGACTGTTGTATGATTATCTGAAGCACCATTAATCTGGAGTAGACAAAGATCGTGCCTCCAACTCCAAACTCTTTGGCACTCGTTGCTCAATCTCACATGGCTCCACCTCCAATGTCTAATCATGCTTATGTTCAAGATCAAAACAACTTTAATTACCCACAACAATTTGCTTCAACTCAACTTGTTCCATATGAAAACAGTGACACCATGTACCACACAAATCCAAGTGATGATAAAGATGAGGACTTCAATACTTTGAATCAGGGACTTGCACTTATTGCTCATGCCTTCAACAAATTCTCAAACAAGACAAACAATCGTCTTCGTACTTTATCTAACACAAGGAATCAAACTATTGTTTAAGATGGTCGTGCTGAGATACAAAATCGTAACTTTGGAAGATCTGGTTTGTGGAAAACTAGAAGGGGGGGTTGAATAGTTTTACGTCCTTTTTAAATTTATTACCAAAATATTTTGTAGCTTATTAAAAACTTTCGATTCGATCTCAAGTGAATTCAAGTAACAACCAATATAAGCAATTCTAATCTAATAATGAAAGTATTGAAATATAATGAAGAAAAGATAGAGTTAGAAAGATCAAACCACAACACGCGAATTTATAGTGGTTCGGCTACAAGGACACCTTCGTTGCCCTACTCAACTCCCCGAGTACCACACTCGAGATTTTTCTTCACTATGTCAACAAACTCCTTATGGTGGAGAAACCCTACACACCTTGGCTTACACAAGTTAACGACACTAAGCTAAATGTCAAGTTCTAATCGTAGCTAGAACCAATCTCACAACTTCTTCAAGACTTCACACCTTCTTCACACCTTCACAACTTCTTCAAGACTTCACACCTTCTTCACACCTTGTCAACTTCACACCTTCTTCTATGCACAACTAAGTCACAACTACTAAACTACTTTACAACACACCTAGTTTCTACAATCAACAAATTCACACAATACTTTTACAAATATCTAACACTACTACAATGTGAAAATAGCTAATCACAACACTACTACAATTAGATGGATGTAGAGGAGTGTTCTTCTCCTTGCACTTGAGTGGATGAAGCTTTGGATCACTTAGAAACAAAGACTTATGAGTTATATGATCAAAGGATTTTTGATATAGAAATGGAGGTTGGATCAGAAAGTTTTTAGTGCAAAAAGGTGAGAAAAATATGTGAAATGATCCAGTATTTAAAGGGCTAGAACATACTGTTCTGGAGCGTGCCGGTCCCCTTAATTAGTGGGCGGTCCCCTTAATGATTAAGGGGGCCGCCTAGTAAAATTAAGGGGGCCGCCCTACTGAACGTTGGAAAAGTTTTTCTGGATAAAATTTGCCATTTTTGGTTGGAAATTTGAAATCATATCTTTGTAGTTTAATATAACAATACCAAAAATGATTTACAAATATATATAAAATGTTAATATCATTTTATAAAATGTTATGTCTTAAGACAAGGTTTCCTTTGATTATGTAATGCATAAGATGCTTAGTTTATGCATACCTTAAGTGATATTAGATGTAGAGGTAAATATTTGTTACCAAATACTTGTTTACGTCTTAATCTTGACTTAATTCGATTTGAGTTTTGTGATTATCAAAACATAGGTTTATTGAGAAATATTAATAACGTTTTTAAACATTATTTATATCAACAATCTCCCCCTTTTTGATGATTACAAAACTTAAACTCATTAACTCAAAAATTAGTTTTTAAACAAGTATTTTAGTGAGTTTATATTTACTTCTCCCCCTTTTTGTAGAATCAAAAAGGTTATGCCGACAATTTTTCAAACGTGAAAATTTGACGGGAAGACATCTCCCCCTTGATGTGTACTCCCCCTCGTTTGGGGGTACCAAGAGAACGAGCTATGGAATGCTTTGCAAAACAAAAATATTAGAAGCACAAGTATATACATGCAAACATATATAAGGTGACAAGAAAATAATTAAGCATGTTTGAAAAGAAGCATTCATATTATAGCAATGGTTGTGTCAAGACACAACAATACAAGTAGCACTAATAAGGATTACAAGTAGGAAAGCTAGTACATAAACTAACAACAAGAAAAATACATCATCATGCAAAGAGTACATGGACTTCATAGAGCTTGCAAGCAAAAGGGTGGTAAAGGCTTTATTTATTAAGCATATCATATGCTTAATTTGGAGAGCATGATGGTGATGGTGGAGGAATGGGTGAGAATTGTGGTGGAGGAATAATTGGAGAGGATGGTGGAGTTGGTGGTGGTGGTGGGTTAGTAAGCAAATGTTCAATATATGAAAACATATATTGAATTTCATCTCTAAGACCAAAGATAACGGTTCGGTTGTGGATGCAACAAAGACAAGTATCCCCATGGGATTCAAGTAACCTCCAAGGCACGGGATTGGCAAAGAATGGTGGTGTAATTGGCGGAGATGAGAGATGAACATCAAGTGGTGTTATTGGTGAAAGTGAGATGGTAAGATGGGTGGAAATAGGTTCTTGTGTAGGATGTGGTGATGATACTTGTGGTGACAAGTGTGAATTGATGTAGTCATTGATTGATGAGGTTGAGGGTATGGAGGATGAGGAAGTTCCATGAGTGGAAGGTGTTTTGGATGGTGCATTAGGTGCATTTGGAGATGAGCATTTTGGTGGAGGTGATGGAGTTTTGTTGTCTTCATTTGTTAAGTCAATGAAGAGTTGTTTTGGAGGGATGATAACAAGCTTTTGTTTCTTAGAGGCCTTGGAGTTTGAGGTGCTTGGTGGAGTCATGATGATTTGGATGAGAAATGATGAGATGAAGAATGGTGATTATGGAGGGAATTTATAGTATGGAAATGGTTGAAATATTTGGTAAATATTTGAAATGGTTGAATGAGATTCTAAAATCAGTTGGGTTAAAATGGGAAATACTAGCTGATACTAGAGAAAGGGTTCACAAGATGCAAAAGAAAACAGTAAATCCAGTTCCAGATGGCCGGTCCCCTTAATTGTAGGCCGGCCCCCTTAATAATTAAGGGGACCGCCTAGGGAATTAAGGGGGCCGCCCATCTGGTGTTTTCCCAGACGACCAGAAACCCAAAATTTGCAGAAATGGGTGATTTTTCAAGTGTGTGTTTCCAGCAAGCTCTATTAGAAGTATATACTCTAGGAATGATGACATATAAACATATATATATAAACACATTATGCATGCAAACAAACATATTATATTCCACTTTGAAAAGAAACATAGCATAACATTAAGATAGTAGCATGATAATAGTTAAAGTCTAAACATCATCCAAGAAATAAACAAGAGATAACATAAGTATTTCCGAATAAGTCAGACAAATAACAAGCCATACAAATGTCTAATAGAGAATAATAAAAATAAGTAGCAATACATCATCTACTTCTTTTTCTTCCCAATCATCTTCCTAAACATCTTTCCAACGGATTTGAATCCTCCTCGAATTTCTTCATGTATTTGTTGTTGACGGTTGATAATGGACGTTTGACGAGTGAAGAGAAGCTCATCGGTACGTTCATGAGGAAGAGGAACTTGATACTCGGTATCGTCAATATCGGAAAGATTTTCAACAAAGGTCGTGGGGGATGGAGTACTAACACGTGAGGTATTTTCCTCCTCCTCATCATCATCGTCACGATGAGATGTAGACCCACGAGGCCTAGAATACAAAGGAACACAAGATTTTCCTTTGTCACTTCGAGAACGACGAGTACGAACAAGAGTGAGTTGGTTCAAAGTAGGAAGGATTTGAACGTAGTAATCTCTTTGAAGATGAGGGTAATGTTCCATGACATAACGATAAAGTCGTGTAAGGAACATACCGTAAGGAAGATTGGCATTTGGGGTGTTTTTGGCGGACATGATTCGATGAACAAAAAGATAAGCCAAATTGTATTGCTCTTCAGCAATTACACAATATAACATGTGGGCAATGCATGCCGTGACATGATCACGGTGACCACCAGTACCAAACGCATTCTCGCGAATGAGTTCTTCCCACTTTTTCATATCGTGGCTTAGCTCTTTGAGGAGGATTTGATTTGCATGAATATCGACATTCTTCGACTTGATTACTCGACTAGTCGTACGACGTTCTAGTTCAAGCAGTTGACGAATGTCATCAGGACTAGGAATCTCAGAATAGTATGGGCCATCCTGAGGACAATTTCTTTCAAGAGAGGAAAGATCCCATTCATTTGAAAATACGGCTTGGCCGTTGTATGGGATTCTAAGAATTTGTCCAAATTGAGCAAGAGTAAGAGTGATGAATTGATTTTGGATCATGAAGGAAATAAGGAGATGACCATAGGGATCGGTTTGCACCATCACTTGGCTATAGAAGTCGAGGATAAAACGAGGAATGATTGGTTCGTTGATTTGGTAAAGACATTCAAAACGAATATTGGAGAACATTCGTTCGGTTTGATCAGAGTCATAGAAAGATGGATCGACAATTCTTCCTTCGTGAATGTTTCTATTTTCAATGGGACGATAGAAACATGCAACTGAAGGAGACATGCCGGGAGTAGAGGAAACTTTTGGAATGTATTGTTTGGTTTTGGAGACATCACCAACCGTGGTCTCTGGCATTTTCACCTAAACAATAACAACAAAAATAAAATTAAGATAAAAACAACTATCATGCATATGTTATATATATATATATATATATATATATATATATATATATATATATATATATATATATATATATATATATATATATATATATATATATATATATATATAATTATATGCAATATATGTGGAACGAAATTCTACTTCGACACCAAAAAAAAATTCTATGAAGTAGTTTCACAATGTTCCTTTTATTTTGATTTTAAACTCGTTTAGAATATATGATGTCAAAGAGTATGATATCATAATTCATTTCGAAGTAAGGCTAGATATATATTAGATTATATATCTTGCTTTTTCATAAGAGTTTGACACAACATAAGCATGTTTAAAAGGTTAAAATGCGAATTTTTGTTTTCAAAATATCTTTTTCGAGATAAACCAAATGCTCCCTTAACTAGATAAAAATGTCCTAAAACATCAATATATATGTTGATTATATATCTTGATGACATCAATTGATTCTAATAGTTTTAACAAATTTTATGAGCTAGTTTTAAGTTTCAAATAACTACATATAATTATAATTTGTTCATGAACCAAACGCCCATGTTGTCTTCATGAACCATTTTATAACGAATTGAGAAATATGTTTTGATTGTTTACAACATTGAACCAATGTAATGTAGTAAGTTTTAACTAGTTTTTAAGAGTTATATCAACAATGTGCCTTTTGAAAAATGAAATTCAACAAGGGTTTATGGGCGATTAACGATTTTGACAAAATGATATGTTATACTAAGTTTGAGTTGCAATACATCATCCTAATCCTATGGGAAGCATTTGGTTGTTCAATTCCTAGCTTCTATTTCACTAAAATTCGAATTAAAATAAATTTTAATAAAATGCCTAATTATTGATTAGACACCAAATTGAATGAAATGTGATGAAATGTATGTTGGAAAACTTACAAAAGATGTTGTTATACGTTTGGTTAACGTTTGCCCCTTGCGAAACAACCCCGGATTGGTGATTTGGTGAAGGATTTTGGTGGTTTTGGTTGTTTTGGTTCGTTCACAGCAGTGGTGAGGGAGGAATATATGAATAAATGGAGTGTTTGGGAATGGATTTAAGGTGGAAAACGAATTTGGGAGTGTCAGATGGCCGGTCCCTTTAAACATTAAGGGGACCGCCCCCGATAACAAGTCGGTCCCCTTAATCTTTAAGGGGGCCGCCCATTAAAATTTTGAATTATCACGGAATTAGTTTCTGGAACAAATATATTTATACGTATATAATTAGATTTATAATATATCAAAAATACGTAAGCGTTTATTGGCACGATGATAGAATACTTAACAATTTTTAATTACCATTTCGATAATTAAAATGTACCTTTGACAATTTTGGATAAAATGATCAAAGTGTTAAGTTGATGAGGGGTTTGAGGTGTGTTCGGGAATATGTGAATATATATATATATATATATATATATATATATATATATATATATATATATATATATATATATATATATATATATATATATATTTATAAGTATAAATGTGAGTGAATGATGGGTTGATAGGTGAGGTTTGAGAGATGATAACGGAAGTAGAATATAGTCCGCGAAAGGAGTTTGTTTCATCCATAGTGTTCATGTGTGAAGGCGTTCTTACATGATAATAGTCCACTTGACTCATATCTCTTCATCATCATGAGTCTTCTAAAAGTAGACATAATAGAATTTCGCGAGGGCGAAGGAAAGGGTTCGATAACGAACAATTTCCTGGAGTTCTAGAAAGTCAACTAATGACGTATCTAGGTTATGTGCAAGTATGTATATATATATATATATATATATATATATATATATATATATATATATATATATATATATATATATATATATATATATATATATATATATATATATATATATATATATATGTGTGTGTGTGTGTGTGTGTGTGTGTGTGTGTATGATTGAACAAATAGAGGAAAATAGCAAGCTATATCTATACAAACAACGTAATCAAACAAAGCATATTTATCTAAGCATGGCAATGAGTTGTGAATGAATGGCGTACCCGGTGGTCTTCAACAAAAAAACTTCAAAATCTTCAAGATGACATATAGACTTTGAAAAAGTCTATGGTGAGAAAACTTCAAGATTGCCTCAAGGAGTGTTCATCTAGCTATTCGGTCCCCATTGCCTCTTTGGTCCAAAGTTGTTTGGTCCAAACATGTTTAACATTTGACTAGGATGCATGAAAGGTGGTAGTATACCCCAAGGATTGTAGCTTTGTTGATAGTTCCACATTTGATTACTATTGTTATTGTAGTTTTGCCTATTTTGGTTTCTTCTTGGTTGAGGTGTTTTAGGCCTAGGATGAGGGTTATTTGGTTTTCTAGGTGGTGGAGTTTTAGATCTTGTCTTAGGTTTAGAAGATCCTACTTCGGGTTTTAAATACGGTTTATAAAAAGCTTTAACTTCTTCATTGTTGGCAAGAGGTATTTTTCTATCATTAATGAGTATATACTTAGGATTAGATTTTAGAGGTTTTTGTTCATTAAGTTCATTTTCGAATTTGACATTTTTAATCTCACTTGTTGAAGTTTCGTTTGAGTTAAATCCTAAACCGGTTTTATCTCCGGATACTCTTTGAATGCTTATTATTTTACTAAGTGAGTGACTACTATTTTCAAATTTATCAAGTTTGCGAATTTCTTCTCTAAGTATTTCGTTTTCACCTTTAATCTTTTGACATGATTTACATTCTTCAAAAATTTCTTTACCTTTTTCAAGTTGATGTATTTTAACTTTTAGTTCTAGTACTTCATTTTCCAATTGATTATTTATGTATTTTAGTGATTTGTTTTTGGCCATTACTAGTTGTCCTAATTTGCATAGTCTATTATATTCATTATCTAAGTCTTTTTCATCTAATGATAAGCTTTCATCACTAAAATATTCGGTTTCGGAACGTACCTCATTTGATGTATTCGCCATAAGACACTTCTCTTCTTTTGTCGTTTCTTTCTCATCTTCATCACTATCACTCCAAGCTCCTCCAACAAATGCTATTTGATTTTGATCTCTTGTCATCATTGGACATTTTCCAATAAGGTGATTTGGATCACCACACTTGAAACATTTCCTTTCATTCTTGTTGTTCTTGTCATCCTTAATCTTTTGAAATGTTTTCTTTTCATCATGTGGTTGTCTTACGAATCTTCCTCGCCTTTTGAAGAATTTTTTGAAATCTCTTACGGCCATGGCGTATTCTTCGTCATCACTTTCGGAAGATGAACTATCTTCGATACTAGATTCCTTTCTAGCTTTCAAGGCGATTGACTTGCTTTGCTCTCGTTTTCCTTTGACCATTTCGGAATCCTTCTTTATAATTGCTTCGTAGACTTTTAAATTTCCAATTAATTCATCAAGTTGCAATGTTGACAAATTCTTTGTGTTGACATAAATAATGTGTGAAAACGTTATTTATATCTTTCGATATCTCTATATTTTGACGATCACAAAATGTAAAATCGTCAATCGTATAATTACTACGTAAACAAGTATTAAGCTAGTTTATATCACTATATCCAACTTAATCACTTAAGGTATGGATAAACAAGTGCTTAATACATCTCATGATCAAAGGGGTATTTAATTAACTAACACAAAGTTTATTTAATTATATAAACATATTATATATTTTTGAAAAACACTTTTGGTAATAAAGAAAAATGTTTTATTCATACTAAATATATGAATTCAAATGTTTAACCAAAATCAGTTAGTTTTTCACCAAATAAACTTTCCCCACTAAAAGACAAAGATTCTGGCCGTTTCAGCTGGGCGGCCTCCTTAATTATAAGGGGCGGTCCCCTTAAAATTAAGGGGACCGACCTTGATTTAAGGGGACCGGCCACGCTCCTCTGTCAGAATCTTTTGCCTATAAATACCACCTTAAACATGGATTTTTTCCTCACCTTTTGCACGAAATTTTCAGATCTATAACTCTCTAAACATCCTCTAAAACCCTTTGATCATTTGTATATTAATCCTTGTTTCAAGTGATTCAATCCCTCATCGTCCATTCTTATCCAAAGTGCAAAAGAAGAACACTATTTCTACAACCAAGTTCAAGAAGTGTTGAAGAGTAGTTGTGCATAGTGTATATATATATTCACTTGTGAATATTGTGTTGTGCTTGTGATTAATTGTTTAGAAGATATAGAAGTTGTGTAGAAAATAGAAGTTGATAAGTAGTGAAGTAGATTAGTTGTGAAGATAGGTGTGAAGTAGAAGATTGGTGTGTAGAAGATAGGTGTGAAGAAGATTGGTGTGTAGAATATTGGTGTGAAGAAGGTGTGTAGAAGTAGTGATCAAGTTGTGAAGTTATTGTGGTGTGTAAATTGGTGTATAAGGTTTTCTCCGCCAAAAGGGAGTTTGTTGACATAGTGAAGAAAACTCTCGAGTAGGTGACTCGGGGAGTGGAGTAGGAACAAGGAAGGTGTCCTTGTAGCCGAACCACTATAAATCCTTGTGTTGTGGTTTGATCTTTCCAACTCTTCTCATTACTCATTTACTTACCTTTACTATATTATCTTTGTTAGTTAGTTATTGTACAATTGTTCATATAGTGCAAGTATTGAGTTCGCATAAACAAGAATCGAATCTTTTTAAACAAACTTGTGTCTATAAATTTAAAAAGACGTAAAACTATTCAACCCCCCCTTCTAGTTTTCCACAATTGGTATCAGAGCCAGGTTTAACAAAATCTTTAAAATATATTGTATTTTAAAACTTGTAACGATCTATGGAATCTGAAAAATATTTAGAAGGGCAATCTATGCAAAGACCACCACTATTTGAAAGTGATGGATTTTTATATTGGAAAAATCGATTCGAAACTTATGTGAAATCAAAAGATCTAGATCTTTGGCATATTATTACCAATGGTGATTTTTTACCTATTCAAAATAACCCTAAAACTAAGAAAGATGAAATCGTACCTTTTGAAAAACAAAATGAAGATTTAAAAAGAAAACTTGCTAAAAATAATGAAGCAAAAATGGTTATTTACAATGCGCTACCATGTAAAGAGTACGAAAGGATCTTCATGTGTGAAACCGCAAAAGAAATTTGGAACTCTTTATTAATAACCCACAAAGGTAATAATCAAGTCAAAGATAACAAAATAGATCTACTTGTTCAACAATATGAGCAATTCACGATTCCGGAAGAGGAATCAATTGATAATGCTTTTGCTAGATTTAACACTATCATCACAAGTTTAAAAGCACTTGATGAAAATTTCTCAAGTAAGAGTTTTGTTAGGAAGTTTCTTTGAGCTCTTCACCCAAAATGGCGAGCTAAAGTGACGGCTATTGAAGAATCAAAGAATTTGTCAACACTACAACTTGATGAATTAATTGGTAATTTAAAAGTCTACGAAGCAATAATAAAGAAGGACTCCGAAATGGTTAAAGGGAAACGAGAGCAAAGCAAGTCAATCGCCTTGAAAGCTAGAAAGGAATCCAACAACGAAGATAGCTCATCTTCCGAAAGCGAAGACGAAGAATATGCCATGGCCGTAAGAGATTTCAAGAAATTCTTCAAAAGGCGAGGAAGATTCGTTAGACAACCACACGATGAAAGGAGAACACCTCAAAAGAATAATGATGACAAGTATAGCAAGAATGAGAGAAAATGTTTCAAGTGTGGTGATCCAAATCACCTTATTGGAAAATGTCCAATGATGACAAGAGATCAAAATCAAAAAGCGTTTGTTGGAGGAGCTTGGAGTGATAGCGATGAAGATGAGAAAGAAACAACAAAGGAAGAAAAGTGTCTCATGGCTAAAACGTCAAGTGAGGTACGTTCCGAAACCGAATATTTTAGTGATGAAAATCTATCATTAGATGAAAAAGATTTAGATAGTGAATACAATAGATTATGCAAACTAGGACAACAAGTAATGGCTAAAAACAAATCACTAAAATACATAAACAACCAATTAGAAAATGAAGTACTTGAACTAAAAATTAAAATACATCAACTTGAAAAAGGAAAAGAAACTTTTGAAGAATGTAAATCATGTCAAGAACTTAGAAGTGAAAACAACAAACTTAAGGAAGAAATTTGTAAACTTGATAAATTTGAAAATAGTAGTAACTCACTTAGTAAAATTATAAGTATTCAAAGAATATCCGGAGACAAAACCGGTCTAGGTTTTAACTCAACCGAAGCCTCAACAAGTGAAGTTAAAAATGTTAAATTTGAAAGTGAACTCAAGGAACTAAAACCTTCAAAATCTAATCCTAAGTATATACTCATAAATGATAAGAAAATACCTCTAGCTAGTAATGAAGAAATAAAACCATTTTATAAACCATCTTTAAAAACTGAAGTAGAATCGTCTAAAACTAAAACAAGATCTAAAACTCCACCACATAGGAAACTGAATAATTCGTACCCTAAACCTAAAACACCTCAACCAAGAGTAAACCAAAATAGACGAAACTTGAACAATAATCAACAAATGTGGAACTTCAATCCTTGGGGAATGTTTCCACCATATATGCACCCAAGTCAAATACAAGACATGTTCGGGACAAATAACTTTGGTCAAATGAGACAATGGGGACCAACGTAAAAATTCTCGCCATTCAAACATGGAAATCTTTGATATCACCTCTTGTTCGGACTATCTCTTGAAGATTTTGAAGTTAAACGCATTAAAGACGTAAGGTACACATTTCCTTTTATTTCCTTGTCAACAAATGCATGCTTAGTTTAGTATCTAGTTTTTATGTGATTTTGATTGGTTCATTATTCCCTCTAGTTTTTTATTTCTATACATATATATACTTATCCACTTATACTATATCTAAATAAATAAATATATATACATATGTATACACTTAGATATATCTAGGATCTTATAACCTGGAAAATTCATTTGTTGATTTTCTAGAACTAGAAATTGTTCGTTTACAAACCTTTTCTTTTCCCCTTTTGCCTTATCGATTTTTTTTTAATAACACTCATGCTGATGAAGAGAGATGAGTCGAAAAATCTATGGATGAAACAAACTCCCGGCTTCCGTTGCATACGTCTCTCTCCTATGTTCTCGACTTATAAGCCATTACTATATAAATATGTATATATATATATATATATATATATATATATATATATATATATATATATATATATATATATATATATATATATATATACTTATGAACCTTCTACAACTATCTCGTTTACTTGACAACTTGATATATTTCATCCGAAATGATCAAGAAAAGTTTATTGACAATATGTCAAGTAAAAGTGTCAAGTAATTCCCTTCGTGCGTACACTCTCCAACGTATGTTTGATTAAATATAAATCTAATATATATACATAAATATTTTCTTGTTTGTTCCAGAAACCAAAACTTGAAAAATAAAATTTTTGATGGGCGGCCCCCTTAATGTTTTAGGGGACCGGCCATCTGATAGCTCAAACCCGTTTTTCCCTTTGTTCCTTTTGCCAAACACTCCAATTTTTCATACTCCCCTTTCCCTGCTTCTGCTGTGACGAAAACCAAAACCCAAAAACATCTCAAATCACTTCCAAATCACATAATTCGAGTTAATTCGCAAAGGGCAAATTCATCTAACACAATCACCATTACGTATTGTAAGTTTTTCATAACAAATTTCATCTAATTTCATCTTATTTGGTCATACTTATGATTATGCATGTTTTATAAAATTCGTCAATTTCACAATTTCTTTCGAATTAAGTCTTAAAACTCCATAACCAAATGCTTCCCCTAGGATGAGAATGATTAATCAACACTAGAAACTAGTAATTATAAACTATTATGTCGAAATTTTTTGAAAAACTTCATACACTCCTTTTCAAATTTTTTAGTAAACTCATTGTTGAATAATGATTTGAAAACGTGTTAAAACTAATCACATTATACTTTTGTAACTTGTAAAACTTGAAATTACATTTTTCGACCAAGAAAAATTATATTGGTTCACGATATAGGGGTGTTTGGATTATGTCCAAATAATATCGAAACCTAGACATTATAATTTTTATAAAACTTTGTTATAATTATAAACCTAATAATTGCTAATCCGACTTGTCAAGATATATAATTCATATATATATTGACATACTAGTGGTATAAGTCAATAGTTAAGGAAGCGTTTGGTTTATTACTAAAAATGACATTTTTAAGTAAAAATACAAACCATCTTTTTCAAAAACAAATCACATGCATAAGAAACTCGCAAGAAATAGCTAGTTTTACAATCTAATGTAAATCTAGTAAATTTCATGATATATTAAGATGTTTAAAAGGGCGTTTGGATTTGTCCATAACTACTTATTAAACATCGTAAAGTATATCTAGAACGAGTTAAAAACAATATTAAGGAACATGCTAATCTACTTCTTAGGATTAGTAACGAAGTATGTTTACGTTCCAACATAAGCCTTAACAATATACATATACTTTTATCTTTCTTTATATTTATTTTGGTCTTTTTGTATTGTTGATGTGTTTAGGTGAAAATGCCAAAAGCAACTACCGAAGATCTTTCTCACACTAAAAACTACATTCCTAAAGTTTCCCAACTCCCTACCACATCTCCTTCCATTGGACTTATATATCGTCAAATTGAAGATAGAAATGTTCATGAAGGACGTGTAGTAGATCTTGCTTTTGCTCAATCCGAGTACATAAATCGCTTGTTTTCAAGCATTAACTTCAATTGTCTTTATGAAATAAATGAACCTATCATTCCTCGCCTCATAATGGATTTCTATAGCCAAGTCACCGTCCAAGCCAATGATCTTGGTTTCATCACCATCTCTTTCATGATTCAAAATGAATTTATCACCCTAACTCTCGAACAATTTGGTCATATCCTCCAAATTCCATTTAGAGGTCAAGCCGTTTTCACAAACGAGTGGGACCTCGAATCTCTTAATCGCTATCGACCAACCTTCGGTCCCTATCTCGACGAAATTCCTCATCCCGACGAAATTCGTCAAGTCCTTGGTGTGGAACGTGCCACCACAAGCCGAAAAATAAAATCCAAAAACGTTCAAATCTCTCCATACCAACTTCTCCTCAAGGAGTTAAGCCCCCAAATGAAGCGTTGGGAAGAACTCATTCGTGAGAATGCGTTTGGTACTGGAGGTCACCGGGACCATCTCCCGGCGTACCTTGTCACACCTCCAAAATCGGGTCCAGCGGAAGCATACGTGTAGCTGGGGTGTAACTCAATTGGTATTACAACACTAGTTCAAAAATGGTTTTCACTTCAATCATTTAGAATAAAATAGTTAAATCAAAAATATTAAATTTACATCGTTAATAGTAGTGCGGAAGTAGGCCCTTAAAATAGTTTAAAACGGTCCCCATATAAATAATCAGAGTCTTCTATGACCATGCCATGCCCTGCCAAAACCTCCTGTAGCGTGCCATAGGTTAAAACCTGAAAATACATGCTAAAGTGTCAACACGAGGTTGGTGAGTTCATAGAGTTTGTTTAACAAATAAAGTATATAGAAAAATGATCACACAGCAAAGGCATCGTAAATCCACTCAGTTGCAAGTCCCGCCATAAGAGACTTGTAACCTGTGTGTTCACAACCCACTGCCAAAAGTTATATGTCTGGTAGTCAAGCACATGTGGTCAATATAGTTCACGAATAAGGGCACATAGTACAACATAAGTCAAGGCCGCTCTGAACAAAGGAGACTTGAAGTCACTCCGCCACCTAGGCAAAGAATTATTAGTCACTCCGCCGACTTGGCGAAGAATTATTAGTCACTCCACCATGGCGAGAATTAGCACGCTCCGAACAAAGGAGACTTAGCACGCTCCACCAATAAGGTGAGACTTTAGGGTTAAGAACGCTCCACCAATAAGGTGAGACTTTAGGTCATAGTACATACGGTACATTAAGTTCAAAAGTTCAAGTCGAGTTCAAGAGTTCAAAACAAGTTATAAGGTCAAATGAGTTCAAAGAGTCAAGTAGCAATTTATGTAAAAACGAGCATGTATTCTCCCCCAAAACGTTAACAAAACAATTTAAAAGAATAGGGGCTATGACTCACCTGGTACGATAGTTACGAAGACAAAAGTGGTTACACAGAAATGAGGTTCGATCTCTAACCGCGACCTATAATGAACGAATGATACGATCTACTTAGATTATAAAGTGATGAAGTGAATGCACATGCACATGAAGTCTATACCACTCGTGTCACAACTCGTAAATTCCGGTCATTTTCCAAACCTCGACAATTTACTATTCACAAGTTACTATTCACCATTTACTATTCATCGATCACTATTCGGAAATTTTACTATTCACTTGACACTATTCATTTCCGAGTGAAAACCACTATTCACGTGCATTACTCATTTCATCGTAAATTTAGTTTACGAGTATTCAAATTCGCGTAACCGTATTGGTTCAGGAGCGAATTCATGCATTATCATTGGGACATCTCATACGGACTAGAAATAGTCTTCATATCATCATTAAGGCACTTGCATACTATTCCACTCGTAGGGTATTCAGATTATATTTTTAATATAATTAACGAATTACGTATGTTTATTTTAAATAAACACTAATACGCGAACTATAAACGAGAATAACACGTCCGACACTCCCGACTATGATCCCAATATATTTTTATACTCATTCTTATAATATAAAAATTATATTATTAATTTACCCGGTATTTTGGAAATTTATTTATTACGTATCGTACGTTTAATTTAATTTCGACGGTTTTCATAAAAATCAAACAATAATCACCCGAACTCTCCATACTTGTACCCAACGTATTTTTACAACTTTTACGACTTTATTATGTTCCGAATAACCTTGATAAAATTTATTTCTAACAAACCCGGTACCCGATTATACCTAAAATTAACCAAATACTACACAATATTACCACTAACTTTCTAATTAAATCACCCAACACAACCCCCCTTTTCTCTCCTTTGTGAACCGCCCCCCCCCCCCCCCTCCTAAGCCATCTAATGAGCTAATCTCACCAAACTTCTTAATGGCTCACCAAACTTTTGTCCCTAACTATATAAGAAACTTTTTCATTCATTTTATCACTAAAATCATTTTTACAAGTTCAAGCAAAACTCTTTTCTCTCATTTCTCTTAAGGGTGGATCGAACTAAGGTGATCAAGGAGCAAGGAGTATAAATTTTACAAGATCTTGTCATAAACTAGTTTATATAATCATCCTTGTTAGAGTTTTGAAATAAAAACTCAAGGATTAGTAGGTTTTTCATCATCTAAACTCTCTAAACCATCAAGTAAGTAAACAAACTCATTTTTATGATTTTTACAAGTTATTATTATGTTTATACATTTTTCTTACAAGATCTCATACATGCATCAACTTGTACCACTCCATTTTTGTATATATTAACTTTCAAGCCCTAGAAATGGACACATAAGAAACCCTTGTTAGACCTAGTGGATTGATGATGTTTAAGGACCCATGACACCCTAAGAAGGTGTATGGTAGGATTAGACTAGTTTTGTGGTGATTGAAAGTGGTTTGGATGAAGTTTGAAACTAGGAAAATGATTTTGGAAAATATACATATACCTACTGTTACTATTTTGAAAACGTGGGAGACTCAGGAACTCAAGGTTAACTTTTGACCAAAGATTTAGAAAATACTCTCCGATACGAAACTATAGCCGAAAACGGGGATAAAAACGAGTTAATAACGAAGGAGATATGATTTTTCCGAATATTAAGAACGAAAAGTACTTTCAAATATAGGTTCTGTCCCAAATCGCCAATTTCAGAAAACTCAGGGGTTTCCGGGTAACATTGGGTTATATATTCAGAAAATACTTTCAAAAACGAAACCGTGGCCGCTTGAATCACTAAAATCCGAGTTCCGACGAAAAAGATATGCTATTTCCAATATTAACGACGAAAACTATTTCCTGAAAAATTACTTGCTGTTGAACAGTTTTCATGGACTGTTTCGAGGCCTAAAACTTAATCTAGCCGTCCCGACCTATCAAAAATATATTAGTATGCCATCCCACGATTCCGGGGATATAAAGAGCGTAGAAAACGAGCTTATAACGAAAAAGATACAAGCGTTTGAACTTAGACGATTTTTACAAATTTCCATCAGCTTTTCTATTATTATTTTGCCGTAAAACTGTCTTTGCGAAACACCACTTTCTCGGCTGTTTTTCTTTATGATCGGGTCAGTTTGAGTCCGAGCCGTAGTTTTATGAAATCAAGACCTTCCAGCAAGCTTTTCAAATCAATTGGCCGTTCGTCGAATAGCCTTATAACGAATAAACTACGACCTCATCTATATACCCGATAAACTATATATTTTTGACAACTTTTACTATAATGAAATTTTCTAAGTGTTGAACATAATACTTTCAAGTAACAACAATAAGAGTCGATTTTCTCATCGATCGAGACCCGTATCGCCAAAGGTTAAATGACGCGACTTCTAGATATTGTTACAAGGTTTTCAAAAACAAGGAATATAACACTAACATTTTTATACGATATACTACGACAAGTTTTTATAACTCCTATTGGACTTATTTTTCCTAAGTATGGAAACTATCTTACTTTGACAATAACGAGTATTTCTAAGTTACGAGTGGTATAGGCATCATGTGCACGTGCATTCACTTCATTATGTCATGATCTAAGGTAGATCGTTATTACTCATATTAGGTTGCGGTTAGAGATCGTGCCTCATTTCAGTGTATCCATTCTTGTCATCGTAGCTATCGCACCAGGTGAGTCAT